>NW_021026914.1:165397-194642 GCF_004153795.1 Camellia sinensis
GGCTTACCATCCCCAAAACACAAACACACCTTCGAAGTCCCTCGAAGATATCTTAGAATCCACTTCACCATTGCCCAATGTTCTTTACCCGGATTAGAGAGAAACCGACTAACCACACTAACGGTGTAAGCAATATCCGGCCTTGTACAAATCATGGCGTACATCAGGACTCTGAATCCCCTCCCGTAAGGAATTTTCAACATCTCTTCCTTGTCTTTCTCACTTGTAAGACATTGATTCGAACTAAGCTTGAAGTGACCCGCAAGTGGACAAGCAACTGGCTTTGCTTTATTCATGTTGAACCTCTCAAGAACTTTCTCAATGTAGCTTTCTTGAGACAACCAAATCAGTCCCTTTTTGTGATCACGAACAATTTTCATATCAAGTATTTGGTTTGCTGGTCCCAAGTCTTTCATAGCAAAAAATTTACTCAACTCTAATTTCAAACTGTTAATCATAGTAAAATCTTGACCCACAATTAACATGCCATTAACATAAAGAAAAAGAATAATAAATTTACTATTTGAAAATTTTTTCACAAACACACAATGGTCCGAAATGGTTTTAGAAAAACCATTATTCATCATGAAAGAATCAAATTTTTTGTACCATTGCCGCGGGGCTTACTTGTGGCCATACAAACTTTTCTTCAATTTGCAAACAAATTTTTTTGCCCTTTCTCTACAAAACCTTCTGGTTGCTCCATGTAAATTTCTTTTTCAAGATCACCATGAAGAAATGCGGTCTTCATATCAAGTTGCTCAACTTCAAGGTTCATACTTGTAGCCATGCGAAGTACAACCCGAATAGAAGACATATTCACAACCGGCGAGAAAATCTCATCAAAGTCAATACCTTTCTTTTGCCCAAAGCATTTTGCAACAAGACGTGCTTTGTACCTCAGATTCTTGCTATTATTCTTCAATTTGAAAACCCACTTATTTTTCAGAATTTTCCTCCCCTTCAGATTCTTGCTATCATTCTTCAATTTGAAAACCCACTTATTTTTCAGAATTTTCCTCCCCTTAGGCAACTTCACTAAATCATAAGTGTGGTTTTCAAGCAATGAATTTATCTCCTCTTCCATGGCCTTTTTCCAATCACCGTTCTTTGCATGCTCAATTGCTTCTTGGTAGCTCTCCGGCTCCTCTTGATCAGAAATCAACACAAACTCATTGGGAGAATACTTTCTCGAAGGTTGTCGATCCCTTGTAGATTTCCTCAACTCAAGTTGTGGTGGTGGTTCTTGAATTGGATGTTCTTCTTCAATTTCTAGCTCAAGTTCATTAGGATTAGTATCATCCTCTGTATCTTCAATAGGTGGTTGCACATCTGCCCCATTTTCATCATCCACCGAAGATGAAGGAGATGGATCCATGTTAATGAGATCACTATTTTTTGGCTCCGGTTGATCACCTTTGCCAAAGTCTTCAATTGTTTGGTCTTCAAGAAACACAATATCACGGTTTCGAATAACTTTTTTGTCGATCGGATCCCACAATCTATAACCAAACTCATCACGCCCATAGCCAAGGAAAATGCATTGTCTTGACTTGCTATCAAGCTTGGACCTCTCATCCTTTGGAATGTGAACAAAAGCTCGATAACCAAACACTCTCAAGTGCTCATAAGATACATCTTTGCCGGTCCAAACTCTTTCAGGAACATCACCATTCAAAGAATAGGAAGGAGACAAATTGATCACGTCAACCGTTATCTTCATACATCACGGCTTCGAATGACTTTCTTGTCGACCAGATCCCACAATCTATACCCAAATTCATCACCCCCATATCCAAGAAAAATACATTGTCTTGACTTGCTATCAAGCTTGGACCTCTCATCCTTTGGAATGTGAACAAAAGCTCGACAACCAAACACTCTCAAGTGCTCATAAGATACATCTTTGCCGGTCCAAACTCTTTCAGGAACATCACCATTCAAAGAATGAGAAGGAGACAAATTGATCACGTCAACCGTTATCTTCATTGCCTCACCCCAAAAGGATCTTGGCAATTTAGCTTGTGAAAGGAAACACCTTGTTCTTTCCATAATGGTGCGGTTTATCTTCTCGGTAACACCATTTTGTTGAGGAGTCTTCTTAACTGTCTTTTGGTGCCGAATACCTTGGCTACGACAATACTCATCAAATGGCCCAATGTATTCACCACCATTATCTGATCGGATACACTTCAATTTCTACCCTGTTTCTCTTTTAACCATGGCCTGAAAATGCTTAAATACTTCTAGAACTTGATCTTTAGTTCTTAGTATAAAAGCCCAAACTTTTCTTGAATAATCATCAATGAAAGTAACAAAATAAAGTGCACCACTATATGTTCTAACTTTTAAAGGACCACAAACATCTGAATGAATCAACTCCAAAACATTTTCTTTTCTAGAAGTAACGTTTTTATGAAAAGAAACTCTATGTTGTTTACCCGCCAAGCAATGAACACAAGTTTTGAGATGTGTACCTTTCAAACCGGGTAGAAGCTCTTTCTTGAACAAAACTTGCAGCCTCTTTTCACTCATATGGCCAAGCCGTTTGTGCCACAATTCGGTAGACGTATCATCTTCAATTGCATTGACAACACTTTTACAAATTTTTCTTTACATCGAATAAAGTGTATGAGTCTTCTTGCACTTAGCCACCACCAAAGAACCCTTTGTGAGCTTCCATATTCCATCACCAAATTTGTTATTGAAGCCTTCATCATCTAGCTTCCCAGTAGAGATCAAATTGAGGCGAATATCGAGAACATGCCTCACATCTTTAAGCAACAACTTGCAGCTCAAATTTGTTTCCAAGCAAACATCACACATGCCAATAATCTTGGACAAACCTTCATTACCCATTTGAACGGAACCATAATCTCCTTTGGTGTAGGTAGTGAAGAAATCAACTCGAGAAGTCACATGAAAAGAAACGCCGGAATCAATCACCCAATTACTCTCTTGGCCCACAAAATTGATACAATCATCTTCACAAACGACCATGAGATCATTGATAGTAACTGCTGTTGTGTTTTCTTACTTCTTATCCACACTTTTGTTACGCCTTTTCTCCTTGTTCTTGAGCTTTCGACATTCTCGCTTCATGTGCCCTTTCTCATGGCAATAATAGCACTCAATGTCTTTCTTTGAAAAAACACTATCTTTTGATTTGTCACGACTTTAATCATGACCATCCCCCTTGTTTTGCTTCGGCCTCTTACACCAAATGCTTCTGAATGAAAGGAACCCGCTGATTTTCTTCTAGTTTCTTCATTCAACAAGCTACTAGTGACTTGGCCCATTGTGACAACTCCATCAGGTGCCGAATTACTAACTGTCACAACCAAAGTCTCCCAACTTTCGGGCAAAGAACTAAGTAGCATCAAAGCCTGCAACTCATCATCAAAAATAATTTTCATAGAAGCAAGTTGGTTAACAACACTCTTTATTTCATTTAGATGTTCCGAAATAGGGCTGCCCTCTTTATATTTTAAATTAACCAACTTACGAAACAAAAAAACTTTATTTGTGGCTAATTTCCTATCATAAAGACTCTCTAATTTTTTTCATAAATCATGTGCCGAAGTTTCAGTAGTAACATGATGAAACGCACTGTCATCAATCTATTGACAGATAACACTAACGGCTTTTCGATTAAGCCTATTCCATTCATCATCTTTTATACCTTCAGGTTTGCCACTATCACCCTCAATAGGTCCATACAAATCTTTACAAAATAATACGTCCTCCATTTTAGTTTTCCAAGTTGCCCAATTACTTCCATTGAAGCTAGACATACGACCCACATTCCCCTCCATTGATTTACACAAATAAATAAACTCAAATAAACCGTATGCTCTGAAACCAGTTATTAGGAAAAATCTATGATTCCCCACAAGTAAATCAATCAATGGGAATAAAAATTAATGCGGACAAATTAAATCAAAAGCAACACAAGAATTTTTACGTGGTTCTCTCAATGTGAGGTACGTCCACGGGATCGAAATCCGATTCCACTATCAACCAAAAAATTTCCGAACGATTACAAACGAGACACGAATGGTCTCACAAAACCACCCTTAGGTGAATTCTAAATAATCACAAATAAACAAGAGGAAAGACCTCACTAAATAGATGAATAAAAAATCTTCGAAACAGAATGTAGAAGATCCAAAATAATAGACCCAAAATATAAATCAAACTAGCATCACATCAGAGATGCTATGGTTCAAGAACAAACCCTTGGAAATTGAATCCATACAGCAACCATTCTCTCACCGAAAAGTTACACCCGAAGCACTATCTTCCAGAAATCAATTTGTCGCCGCTACCTCTTCGGACGACCATAACAATATATATATATGTTGAGTTTTGGGTTTTTTTTTTATCAAACCCTAACTGTTACCAAATTGAATTAGGTCTCTAAAAATTAGATGCAATATATTAAAATTTATTATACCTAAGCCAAACCAAATTAAAATTCTTTAACAAATCAATTGAGTTCCAAACTCCACTAAGGAGGTATACCCAACACTTTTAAGGCAAAACTTTAGTAACTAAATTGATTGTTTCGTTTTCAACAAAGGAAGGATTAAAAGCAATCTCGAAAGAGAGAAAAGAAGAAGAAGAAGGGGAATGGGTGTTAGAGATTTACTATCCCATAATCTTTCCCTCTATCCCTGATACACTCCCAATCGCACGATATAATGGGAATTTCGAGTCTCGTGAATCTCAAGTTAAAATCGTATGACTAAGAGTGCATTAGAGACAGAAGAACAAAGATTTTGGAAAATAAAGAATCCAGTGCTAGGAGGGTGGACATTATTTTCTTAAAATACTTTTGTAGGCCAAACAATGTCATATACATACACGTGTGCACAATTGATCAAGATTGTTAATTTGATAACTTTACATGATCTCACTTCTAATTCATGGTTAATTTAGTTCTAGAGGATATCCTTTATGCATTTTGGCTATTTACCCACTTTAAACAAATTGATTCGCATAATCTGTCATGTTCATAATCTTTGCGTCATTTCTTAAATAGTCTCTCTACATTTCCAAGAAGATTACGCACATTTGACATCGTTTGAATTTCGCAGTGACATGAGCAATAACCTTCTAAGAGAACCAATGAAATTAGTAGTTGTACCAATGTTTGTGTAGTTCCCCCAACTTCACATGCACCATATGGACCACATATTCTTTTGTATACACAAATAGAACTTTGGTAACACAAATCTTGATTGATTGGTTTATTTTCAATAAAGGATTAAAGCCAATCATTTAGAAAGAAGAGGGAGGGAGAGCGGGCAATGGATCTACTATCCTCAAAATTCGTGTTCCTCTATCCAATATACTCCTAGATTCATTATGTGATGAAAATTTAGAAAAATATGGGAATCTCAAGGCACAATCATATGATTAAGAATGTACTAAGGACATAAGAATAGAGATTTTAGAAAACAGAAGATCTCGTGCTAGGAGAGGGGACAATGTTTTCTTAAAATGCTTTTGTAACCTTGTTTCATCCATGGCCAGTGCATGCCCTAGACAACTTGACTACCAAATTCAAAAAGAACGGGTATTATTGCTTTGGTATATAATAATCAAGTAAAAGGGCATTAACATATATTATTCTTCTTTTGGGTGCAGTCCAGAGTGACTTGGTTTTAATAGCACTATGGCACTACAGTTGGAATGACAAAACACACTACAAAAAGTTTGTTTGCCTGTGAAAATGACTTTTTCCTAACTCTCTTTTGCACTTCGATAAACAAAGATCGAGGTTATTATTTGTTTTTTTATTTTATCTTTGTTATTCGGTGGATTACAAA
The DNA here is from genome assembly GCF_004153795.1 of Camellia sinensis. Taxonomy (NCBI): domain Eukaryota; kingdom Viridiplantae; phylum Streptophyta; class Magnoliopsida; order Ericales; family Theaceae; genus Camellia; species Camellia sinensis. Next base: position 171,232 of record NW_021026914.1, read on the forward strand.
GATGAAAGTGCAGTTCTTGTAGCTTTTTGCAGATTGCACTTTGTTATGTATATGTCTTGAATCTGAGTCCAAATTCCAGTGACCTTTGGTGTCCATCGCCCATCTTCAGCTTTGGAGGTGACTCTGTATGGTGCTTATATCCCTTTTTTTTTTTAATCTTAAAAATTTGTATAAGAGTGTATAGTGCAACTGCTGTTTACAGTTTATGAAGAAAAAATAACTTAAATTAATTGAAAAAAGTTAGTTATTGGGAAGTAAAGAGGAATGGTTTTCGTTTCTATTTTTTTATTATCAACTTTTAATTTGTAAGAAATTGTACCAAACAGGTCTAATAAATTATTTGAGCTAAATGTCGGGAGAATTTTAAATAGAGAAATAGTAAATGAGAATTAATTTCAAATTAATAGAGGTGGAAGTGAGAACAAGAGTTGTGTCATGAAGCATATATACCTTTTACTTGCATTAGGGTACAACTCTCACTTGCATTCTATGAATTTGAAAATGCTTTCTCCATTTGTCATTTATATGAAATTCTCCCAAATTTCAATCAAATTAAGAAAAAAAAAATCACAATACTATTCCCTAATAAGTACTACCTTTTATGTTCAATATGAATGGCAAGAGCTTAAATAATGTAGCTTTGGTAGGGTTGAAACTTGAAAGTGTGTCAACCCTAGGTAGATAGTGCTTTTATATGTAGGTGATTCAATGAAGCAGGTAATGCCGGATTCAATGAGCCACCCATTGTGAAATATAAAATATTTTAATTTCTTCTATATTTTTCTCTTGTAGAGGAGGATTGGGGAATAAAATGTACAAGGGTCCATTTGATTTATGTTTAGAATTATAATTTGAGTGTGAAATTATGATTTAAATGTGGAGTTGTGAGTCGAGTTTTGAAAAAAAAAAATTTATTTGGTTATGAATTTTGAAAAGAGTTCTGAATTTTTAAATTTTAAATTTTGAAAAAAGTTTTGAATTATATTTTGAGTTATATTTTGAAATTTTTTGGATTTATTTCATTTTTAATATTTAAAATGTTTAAGAAAATTTTATTTTTTTTAATTTTAAATAGATAATTTGTATTTTAAATATATTTTAATTTTTAATATTTGGAATACAGTCTTCGGGGCGTCGAGGCGATGTGGAATATGGTTTGGATTTCTGGACTGTAGAGGTACTGTGCGTGATTTCTTGCGCAAGAATAGAGAGGGGAAGAGAAACGGTTATTAGATTCAAAGAGAGAGAGAGAGGGGCGCGTGTTTTTTTAGGGCTTTTTTGGTCTTTTTGTATAAAATGGACCTAATGGAATATTATAAAACAGTATGGGTTTCCTGGAACAACACTCTTAGATAATGGATTTATTAAAAAAGCTCTCTAAAAAATTTACATTTTTTTATTTTGTTCTTTAAAATTATTTTTTATTTTATTTTTTTGAATTTTTTTTTTCAAAATATTTTTATTTTTTTGAAAAATAATTTTTGTTATTTTTTTTAGTATTGGCCAAATAATTTGTTATGATTTAGATATTTATGGTGATCCAAATTTTTTTAAATTTTAAAAATAATTAAATAGTAAAAAAAGTAAAAATATTTAAAAATATTTAAAAAATAAAATAAAATATTTAAAATAAAAAAATAGTTAAAATAAAAATTATATATTAAAATAAAACTAATAATTTTTTAATTTTTTTTAAATATATAAAAAAATATACAACTCAAATATTTAAAAAAAATACAATGCACAGTGCACATTAAAAAGATACAACACAAAACTTTAAAACTATTTTCAAAACTCATAAACAAATAAATTTTTTTTTTTCAAAACTCAATTCAAAACTCCTAAGTTGAGTTGTATGTTTGGTTATGAATTTTAAAAATAATTTTTTAATTGAGTTTTGAGTTGTGCGTTTGGTTATAAATTTTAAAAAAAGTTTTGAATTTTTTTTTATTAGAATCACAATTCCAAAAAATAAACCAAACGCAACCTAAAATTTTTAATGTTAGATATATAGCATAAACTTTTTAACCTTTCAAGTTTCAATCATCACTAGCTTCATGTATTTTGAGTTTGAAGCTACTCCATATGTGTACATGACTACAAAAGTGTACATCTTTCTCTTTTCTCAAACACATGCACACAAATACTTGATTAACACAAATACTTGATTAATCAAATGTTATACACACAAAGTGATAGCCACATTCATTAAAAGAGTTCATTGAAATGTTTTCCACCAAGTTTATTTATGTTAAGTGGTCAAAATTAAAGTATTGTCCTTTTTACAAGAAATTTTCATATAACCGTCACGTTTTTGAATAAATGTAGAGTCAATAGGCTGAATAAATCATGAGATATAATGAGTTCTCCTATTATGGCAAACACAACATTTTATACTTAAATCATCGCCTCCAAACTCATCTCCTCTACAATAATTATAGTTCTTGCAAATGGCTATTTTTCATCAACTTTCTTAGTTTGTAATTCCTTCAAGAAAATATCCTATTAAATTCTCATGTTAAATGCCAAAAAAGAAAGTGTAGGCTCCCTACTGCATGCAACTAAACAAAAACTTCCCTCTTTCATGTCATTGACGATACGCCACACACAATGCATGGATTGATTATCAAACTGACAAAAATATTTTTCTGTCTGTGAGTATCTCATCAGTATGAATAGACAATAAAATGAGCTTTGAAACATTAGAAATAAGAAAATCCTCAGAGTAGCTTGACCAATGAATGTGGATTCAAAATAATTCAAACTTCCACTACTATGCATAAAGAATGAGAAAATTTGGTGGAAAGGACACCCCATTTCTTGTTTTACAGAAGTGGGTTCACTGGTTCTAGGGTGAAGAACTAGTCGTTATTTCATCAACCAGTCCTGCTGGAGATCCCTAGTGGGGATGACCCCCAACAGCCCCACCTCCACGTGGGGGCAACAAGTGAAACATCCAAAAAAATAAAATTATGGACCAATGAAAAAACAGTAGGGGTGGTGGGGGTCTGAGGCAATATTCTTTCATCAACATCTCACAAAATATTCTTGTGCCCATCAAATTATGATCATTATGTATTAAATTTCTTTTTTCTTTATATATATATATATATATATATGTATATTTAATTGTCACATTGTATAAACTGTGCCAAGCCATTGAATGAGATGATCACAAAATCTAAATTGATTATAACATGGCCACAAGCATAGGTAGGGAACAAAATAAAGTTAGTCAACTCTTATCACATCATATTGACGAGTCCTTCATTTCTGCAGCCAACCGTTTTTATTTATAGGGCAGTTACTCAGCATTGTTCGTGGCATTGATATGATAATGTCACAAAATATATTCTTGACTCATGTGGGATCCACACAAAATCGATGGATTCCAAAAAAAATAAAAATGAAGATGTGTTTATGACATTGCACAAATGAGACCGAATTACTTTTTCTTCTTATCCACTTTTTCAAATTTGTGGGCATTGTTTCTTGATGGTTCATTTTTGAATATGCTAGGAGAATATTTTGTAGACAAAGAGAGTCTAGCAAAAGATACAGCATTAGATACAAAGCCAAATGCACATGCTAGACATACTCCCTCTAATCACAAAATTATTCAATTGTTTTAGAGCATTATTCTGACATATGCATATACTGCTCCCAACCTATAAAGCGTTACAAGAGGGATAGATGAACCGATCTTGTCTTCTATCATGTCGATAAGGTGAATTAAATCGGTTTTACCTATCTTGTGACTACTATTTTTATTGATCCAAGATTATCAGCTTGTTAAGTTGATACCCCAAAGCTAAAGAGCTTTTGATGAACATATATATATATATATTTTTTTTTAAATTTTACTTGTACGATACGATTAAAAAAAGAAGGATGAAGGAATTGAACTAGGATATTCTCAATTTTGGCTCTCTCCCTCATAGATATGTTTTAAAAAAAGGTGAATTGGACACCTAGGTATATGAAAGTGGATCATAAATCCAATATCTAAACCGCGAAAGAGTATGTATTTTTTAAACTATGCCAAAAGTAAAGGGAGTTATAGCCCACTTGTAACCTTGGGTATAATTTTTGTTTAATGCAACAAAAGTTTTTGCAATAATTTTGTGGCGGTTGATTAAATAAATTTTGATTGCATTATAAACCACTAAGACAACCTAATTGTGTTTGAGTTAGATTGCATTTCCTACTAATGCACTTTACTTCAAAAGCATTACTAAAAATTGACCTAATTGTGTTAAGTTAGATTGCATTTCCTACTAATGCACTTTCCTTCAAAAGCATTACTAAAAATTGACAAGTCTTCGTAACAACGACGACATCATTAAAACATCAATAATTATACGATGTTAAAAAATATAACCATGCATGACGATCTAACTTGTTTAGATTGCAATCATGCAGTGACAGAGTCGGGATTTTAATTCAAAGGGACAATAGTAAAGTAAAATATTATGTCTATAATAATATTACCCACCCCGTCGTGTTTCGACCCTAACAAACTTAACCCCATTTCTAATCACAACATTGATTTAGATTGTAATTTTCGTCTTCAAACATAAGCAAATATTTTATTGTGAGATTTCATCCAAAAACCAAGTAATCATTTTACATATTTGTACATATATTCATCGCAGAAGGGAGAAAAAATACCAATAGGAACAAATTAGCAACTATTATAAAAAAGAATAGAATATAAACATTTAAAGGTAGACTTTATAATATCGTAAAGGTGATTTCTCTCATAAAATAAACATTTGAATAGTGCAAATTATAAGAACTATTTTAAAATAAAGAAAAAATATAAGAGTATATATTCAAATTTAGATGGGACAAATTGAAAGAACTATTCATAAACCTATACTAAAGCATACAATTTAGAAAGTTGAGGGGCATGTCTCTCCTGGACCCATGCTCCCTCCATCCCTGCAACCATTGTGTGTGCATGCACAGACTCGCACAATACGCAATTACACGAATATGCGGGGGTAGAGAGAGAGAGAGAGAAACGCATTTACTTTAATAAAGAAGATTTGGAGTGGAAACAAAGATTATAGTGTGCATAACATACAAAAATGTATTACTCAACATGTATTAAAATAATTGATGGAAGTAGAAATCTGATTAATGAAGATTTATATGGTGTTTGTGTGAGGTGTAGAAAGTGTGGAGGGACTATTATGACAATGAATTCCATTAACATAATCATATTTAAAACACAAGTGGGAGCACTCAAATGAGCTTTAGAATAAAGTGTTAATGCATAGTTAGGTTTGGGTTTTGGGGGGGAGGGGGGGCAGGTGGCACAGAAAGTGAGTCCACTTATAAGTGGCACTTACGCTGTGTTTGGTTGGAGGATTTGATGAGGGATTTGGAAAGGAAAAAGGAAAAATTAGGTGAAATGTGAATAAAATATACCTATATTTCACCTAGTTTCACACACCTTTTCCCTTTTCTTTTCCAAATCCCTCCCTAAATCTCTCAACCAAACACAACATTAGAGTTTGTGAAAGGTTGGATATTCTTCATTTACAAAACTTAAATTTGAAGTTCTTCAACAATCCATATATGTAAAGGTGCAGAGAGAGAGGAAAAATCTACAAAGGTGGACATGTTGGGCCCCACCACATGGCCTGTAAACAAGTTCCATCTGTACATGTCAATGGATGACACTATATATAACCCAAAGGAGGGATAAGGGGGTATGCAACCATAACATAATTTTGATAGTGGAGAGGGAAGCAAAATACTAGTATAACATAATTTTGATAGTTGGTTATAAAGATGCATATAAATAGTCAAAACAAACTAAGTTATTCTAGTTTAATCTATATTCGATTCGACTCGTTAAAAATTCATTCAATACATTAGTTATGCAAATGAATCAAATTTGAACATATTTTAAAACTCGTTAAGTTTTAAAGCTAAATTAGAACAATCTATTATTTGGCTCAATAAGAATATATGCCTAGTAAAAAAACTTTGAACATGTTATTAAAACTCGTTACGTTTTCATGTCCAATTTGAACAACTTATAACTCCGCTCAACTCAACTTATTTGTAGCCCAATCAGGGGCGAGGTTGCATATACCTATCTCTTTTTTCTCTTCCCATCTACACTTACCATGTTGCTTAGAGACGAAACCGTGTAGCGAGTAAATTCCAAAAATTAACATATCTGCCATACACACTGAAGCTTGATGAATTTGAAATTGTGGGTAGATGAGTTGCAGAAGGCAAATGACAAATATGGTGTAGTGGCCAAAAAGTGAAAAGACTCATCCAAATCAAGTTGAGAGTCCACCAAAGATATATGTGTGTGTGTGTAGTAATATGCTTAATTATTAAAAAAGTTTCCTAGTTAATGGGGACGATTGATGGGACTATCTCACACTGTTTCTAGTAGAAGATGATCAAAGATGGGATGCTAGGTCATTGTCTCTATCCAAATGTTTCAAATTCAAAGAGTGTTCAAGAAACCAAAAATAAAAATAAAAACATGTGTATGATAAAGAAAAGTCTGGAGAAGGAATACCCTTAAGTTGCTGATGCCAATTCCGATTTTTGTTTGGGAGCTTCTATTTGCACACACCATTTCCTCTTTATTCCCACTTAATGAATAATATTTTTATTACAATTTTATCCTAATATGAAAATACAATAATATCCTCATCTTCTTACCTTCCATCACTAAAGCCACCCTTCCTTTCTGCCGTCGACTCCCAGCCAACCCCTTTCCATCACTTCTCAATCACAAACCTTCCATGAACTGTCCTTTGCCAAAAAAAACCCCAGCTTTGTAACCTCCACCTCTGTGAATCCCTCTTAACACCGTGTGAACCTAATTCTGCAAACCCAAATGGGTTCAATGGTTGGTATTCAACAAAGCCCTATTGGTTCGGTAGTTGGTATTTGAACAAAAGTCATTGGTTCGATGGTAGATTTCCGAATGGCTGCAATTTTTTTGACTCTAGTAGTCTGAATGGTAAAAAATTAAGTCATTTTCCCAAATCTAACAAAAGAGAAAAGCCGTGATGGAAGGGAAAGGGTGAAAGGGAGCAGCAATTTGCAGATTGAGTCGTTTTCTCTAATTTGCAGATTGAGCGAAAAGCTGTAAAAAATTGAGTCGTTTTCCCAAATCTAACAAAAGTTGTTTTTTTCCAAATGTGAAGATTTCTTTCAATGATTCACGTGATTTTGTTCAATGCTCTTCAAAGCCAATGCTTCAATGAGACGTCTTCAATGGATGGATGAAGCTTTTGGGGGATTAATGGTAGAGTGTGAGAGATGAGTGTGTGTGTGTGTGACAGGTCTGTTTTGTGTGTTTTCTGAGAGGGTGTGTGCATGAGTTACATATGAGGGTAGATGTGGAATAAGACGTGTGTGGAGTGAGCAAAATAAATTAGGATTAATTTTTTAAGTGTGTGTATTGAGAAGGATGTGCACTGCACTAAGAGGAATGAATGTGTGCAAACAGAAGCTCTCTGTTTGTTTGTACCCTAACACTAGATATAAGCATTGCCTCATTCATCACACACAGAAGTTGGGGCACAATGGAGATTTAAACTAATTAATATTTTTCTATTCAAAATTCCCAAATGAACAAAGCCATTACACAATAAACAATTGAGTAAATTCTGAGACCACAAGAACACAAAAACAGACCTAGTGCTGTAAAACTAAAACATTATTCTATTTCAGCAGGGGGGAAAAACCAATGCTCAAAGTTCCATGAATTGCGCATTTGCACAACGAAATACAAACAAGTATCATTCAATTTATTCAACCCTACAACAGAATTGAGAAATATTTGCCTAATATATATTACATATTAAAATAGACATTGGCAAAACTGGAAGGGGAGCATAGTCATTTAAAGAGCCTCTAAGTAAAAAACTTGAAGTTCTAGTAATATATAGAAACCATGGTTTTAAATACCGGTATCGAGATGTATCGGTATTAGTGATACGGACATATATCAGTAACAGAACTCCAAAATCCTGATACGCAACTGCCGATTTTTAAAACCCTGAGAGAAACTATTGCTAATGGGTAAAAAAATCCTCTCCTAAGCAGCAACAGCTACCTTTTCTAGCTTCTTAACAGATACCTTTTCCATCTTACCAGCTACCGTCATTTCTGGCTTTTCAAGTCCTCGAATATCAGTTATCCTCAGCTTCGTTAGTTCCTAAAAAGACAATCAGATGTTAAGCACGATGAAACAACACTTCTCTCTCTCTCTCTCTCTCTCTCATCTTTCTGAATGCAGCAAATCAAATTTGTTAATCTGAATTACCTGCCGATGCCCTTTGGTTCGGCGATAGTTCTTCCTTCTCTTTTTCTTGAATATAATTACTTTGGCATCTAAGGCCTGGGAAAAAAAAAAAAAAAATTTGCAATAAGTACACTGATAGGCAAATCAAATGTACAAACAATATATTACATTTTAACTAATTGAAGCCTCCATGCCAATTATGTAATGTGCCAATCCAATATGTATAGAGCTACAATATTAAGAGAAAGAAAAGTTATAGGCTTATATCAGAGAAATTTGTTCCTATGGTGCTTTTGCCATAATAGACGGTGTTCCACAGACAGTCAAGCTGCAATGTAGCTTACAGTTGACATAAGTTCAACAACAACATGAACAATGGCAGTATCTCTATTTTTCTTGACTGATTGAGCTAATTAGTGGCACTAAAAAAAAAAGGTAAATTCCCACAGAGCTTTCTGGGTTGCCTGGTAGGGAAAAGGGCCCTGAAAATATAAATTAATAGGTCACGTTGTGTATAATGGGGATACGCAATCAAGATGTCAAGAACTGTATATCCCAACATTAAAAGACAGCAACCCCTATTACTTACAGCTTAAAAACTCTAAAAACCTATTCAATCATCTTTTAATATGCAATGCTTTTATGCGACTGTTTTGTGCCTTGGCAATTCAGTGTTCATTTTATCTCAATCTAAACTCTTATAAGTTCACTAGAAAGGTCCACGAGAACAGGCCTTCAAATATCAATTTAATAGAAGTTTTGTTTTATTTCAAATATGCCATCACCATGCAACTGTAAAACCTTCAACTCACAATAACACCTTTGCCTGCTTTAGGAAATTGTATACTTAGAACAGTTGAACCATCATAAGAAGCTAATATGTCAATTATTTGGGGATTGCCAGAACATGCACGTCAATTTATGGCTTATAAAAATTTTCCACTCATCCATACAGTAATTTCATATCAGAGCTAAAATCACAAGGCAAAGTTATTAACAACATTTTTTCAAAATTCTCTAGTTTTTTTTTTTTTTTTGCCATCTTCAAAAGCTCTACTCAATCAGATATTGGATGTACTTCAATTTTTTAATGGGAAGAAGAAAACATGATTTTAGCACAATAAACAAGCATATCAAATAACGCTCTTACATGCTCCTCAACAACTGCATGAACTGCAGCATCAGGCAATATGGGCCTGCCAATGATGGTCTGACTCTGTGAACCTAGCATGAGAACCTTGTTTAAAATCAGCTGCAATACAACAGGTAGAGAATTATAAATGGAAAAGATATTACATTTAGTCCAAGTAAAAGTGAAGAAATAACCATCAAACTACAGAAAACAACAGCAATAAGATTTAAGGAAGGACAAAGGCAAAGCATTTACAAAGCAAACTAATTCAAACAGATATGCAACAGCCAAAAATTAAATAAATAAAGCAAAAATGAAAACATAAACAACAACATCCATCACCGCCAAGACCACAGCAACACCAATGGCAACAATGGTAATAACAAGAAAAGGAAAGACTAGTTCCAGCACACAGCTTATTATTAAAGACATACAAGGAGCAGTGTGATAAGTTAAAAACCTAACTGGACATTCAATTCTGAAAACATCCAATTTTGACTGCTTGTGATATTGTTCATTTTAACAACATCGATGCTTGATAACAGAGAGTACTGTCAAATCATAGACCAGAATCTTTTGTACTTCATCAAATATTACACAAATAATTGCCACATGATGGCTCACTGCTCTCTGTGAAATGCCAACTGATATTTTCCACATGGACTGAACATAGCCAGTTGACTGAACACTGATAAGTGAAAATGTTTCTTTTTACACACACACACACACACACACAAAAAAAAAAAAAAAAAAAAAAGGTTTCAACCCAAAAAACTGTATAATACTTTTATTATTGGTGTTGTTTCTCCATTAAAGATAAGAAGCACAGACATGGGACACAACACAACAATTTTCAAAAAAAAATAAAATGCAAGGCATTATAAGTGAGGGACATGCACAAAATATTTAGCATTTTATATTTATTATGTCATATATATAAATACTTCATTCAAAGATAATAAGAAAAGAATACAACATAAGTTACACGACACTAATCTCTAAAGTTAAACAATCCAAAGTTAATTTGTTCATACTTATAGTGTGTTTTTTGTGTAATAGATGCATGTCCCGCTATTGTTTGAAGCATAAAAAAATAAAAACTAATAATAATGACACATTTGGTGCTCTTCTTAGCTTTGGAGGATATAAGACAGAACCTTTATTTTTTTATTATTTTTTTCTTTTTGCTAGACAAATTGGTTAGAAAGGAGGGAAAAAAATTGCTAATGCATTTCTTCAATGTTCTTTCCATAAAACAAAAGTCACTAAGAATGAAATGAAAGCAATATTCGATAGAAGAAAGGAGCTTTGTTATCAAAATTTATGATTCACAGTTTCATTCAAGATTCATATACAGAGTGATGCAAATTTATCGGTGAATCTATTTGGGGATATTCTATGATGCGATTTTTGGGGTGAATCTATTTGGGGATATTCTATGATGCAAATTCAGGGATGAATCTATTTGGAAATAGAATAGATGGTGAATCACATGATTCAAAATTCAATTTACGTTTTATGATTTATGCAATTCCTGAAACTATTGAATTCAATAGATCCTAACTCTTTTTTATCTCTTTTATTGGTTAAAAACAATAGAATACAATTTTTATGAGTGTTTAGTACAAAATAACCAATACTTATGCATAACTTGTTATTATTTTGGTGATCAAATAGTTTATAAGATTCAATTAGATATCATTTCGTCCTCATAAAAATGTCACAATATATCTTTTAAGGATGTTTAAAGCTAACACTCCATTTGGATTGAGAGGAGGGGGAGTGAAGGACAATTTTAGTTATGAGGGGAAAGGAAGGCATGAGAGGGGTTTTGTGGGGGGTGGGGGGGATGGTATTACAACTTTTGTTTGTTTAGACAATACTTGATTAAGGGAAAGAAAGAATTATCTTTCCATCCTCTTGTTTGGTTAAACAATAATTATAAAGGGAAGGGAGATGGGGGGTGGAGAGGTATTACAACTCTTGTTTGTTTAGACAATACTTGATTAAGGGAAAGAAAGAATTATCTTTCCTGGTTAAACAATAATTATAAAGGAAAGGGAGATGTATAAGTTAAATATGAAACGTTAAGTAATAAGTGTAGAGTATACTAGTTATTATCTTAACAATTTGGAGAATTATTAAACATAACATGAGTTAAGTACTCAACAGTTCAACAACTGCTTTTTTTCTTTTTTTAAATATAAAGGGTTCTCACTTACTCATTCTTCTTATTCTACCCTATTTATTCAGGGTTTCTAGCTCCATTTCTAAAATGTCAATAAAAATATATTTACGGTTTTTAAATAATGTTATAGTTGGTGGAAATTTGAACCCAAATATCTTGCTATGAAGGCAATGTCTTCCAAATTAGGTGGCGTAACCACATCCTTATATAAAAACTATCGTATAACAAGTGCCAAAATCAATTTTTTTTTTAAATTCATATATATGATACATCATTTTTTTATATCATCTATCTAATCATAAAACAATTCTTGATTTGGCTTAATTCACAATTTGCAAATTTAGGATTTTTACTCACGAGTCACAATATGATTGACAACTATGAAAGGAGTTAGGAAAGATATCAAGGCACCTAGACATTTCAATGGATTATTTTTTATGTTGTCCAACGACACTGAAAGGGGATGCCACCATATACAAACAACCATAACCTCAACCTCAACCTCAACTTAAATTGAAACTCAAATCGCTTATGCAACTCTTTCGTTACCAAAGATTCAACAAAATCCAAAAATTGATCAACAGGTGGGGTAGCAATCTCTATATGCCGACATACAAAAGAAACAAAAATACGCTGTTCAATTTATAAAAAGGTTCCCTTGCCCCCATCAGAAGATCTCTTGTTGTGCTCTACCCAAATTCTTGATGTCAAGAATAAGGGAGGCAAAAACCAAGCTTTCTTTCTTCTCTTTCACACCATCACTCCTCTCCAACCATGAATAAAGCTCATCACAATACTACAATCCAAACATGCTTAACATCAATACAAAGCTCCCTAGCAGCAAAATAATGTATGAGAATTAAAAAGGCAGTTGACTTCTGTATCATGTTTGTTCATACAACACCAACTCAACATTATATGTCTATGTTATCTGGAACGTGGATCGCTCCAGTACAGGGAATGGGAACAGGAACATCATACGCCACATGCTCTAAAATGCAGTACGATAGAAGTCGACTTGTGTATATTATACTTGCAAATTTAAGGTACTTTTAGAGTAATTTTCTTTCAACTATTAGGCATCTAATAAAATTTAATTTTTCTTCTTCATGGAGCAAAGCATTTCTATGAGTACTATGACCCATTTTTTATGTTTTGTCTTGTCAAAACTTAAGTTACCTTAGATTTTAATTCATTATATTTGATTTTTCCTCCCAAGGAAACATTTAAAGAAATTTATTGAAAAAACTTTTGGGATTGTTTCAGATCGCTAAATTTACCGTTTTGGAACACAAGTATACCATATTTTGGAACGTGGGTATTGGTATGTAATTCGCTAGGGTATTAGCATTTTCTGGTAATATAAGTCTTCTCCTTATAGAATAACCAAAAAGCATGAATTTTTCCACAAGCCGGAACCTCTATCACCCATCAAAACATTCTAGTAGGATGTCACTTCAAAACATCCCAACTAAGACTCTCTTGTCAAGCAAATTCAAAAAAATAAAAATACTACTACTTTGTTTTAAGGTAATATGTTTCCATATGAATTTTGGTATGTTTAGTTTTGAAGAAGGATTTCAGTTTATTCAGTCTATTTTTCTTAATTAGAAACCAACAATAGGTATAAAAAATAAACAAGAAGAAAGTATTTCTTATTGATAGTGATAACTAATATCAAACTCATTACATATCCAAAGAAAATGTAAAATTCATTGCAAAAAATAAAAAATGTTTATAACTTCATAAAGGCTTGTGATTCTAAGTGTTGAAACGTGTATTATTATCACTTGGCGAATTTGTGCAGAGAAAAAAAATTCACGGCTTTGATGGCCGCTACCGTTACACAAATCTCCATTACATGCCGAAACCGCATCGCCACCATGGACTACTGCCTATGAAAGCTGCCACTGTTATTTAAACCCTTGACTATCACGCTTAACAATCACAACTCATGACCCTAAAGTATTTATCACATTCACAATAAATTTTCTAAAGCCAAGATCTTTTCAAGACTCTTTGCTACTGAAGATGGATTAGTGAACATAAGGTAAGTAGGCAAGCTAGACAAAATGCACTTAGTCACATGAGTCTTTAGGCAAGCTAAACTAGATGCAATTAGTCACACAGACCCTGCCCTAATGATGACCCCAAAGGCATGCCCAACAAGGATTGTTCATCTTGAACATTATCAACTCCTGGTCCCTATTTCAATCTGACAACCATCACCTTGAAAATATACTTCATCAAACAAAAAATGTAACATTTGCTAGCTACATTTATGCCCAAATTTGAAATCGCATTCACATTTGACAAGACAATGATGATGGCAATATACATCAACCTCTCCAATAACAAAAGGAAGACTTTGTTTGTACACAAATTCATATATTAACATCTCACTTAACAAAAAGAAGATGGTTTTATCCCTGTAACTGCATAGCATACGCATGTATATGTGTTGTGAGTATGCATATATGTGCATAGACATACATATTTTAAATTGAGAGCTCACAAGCATTTGTCAAAAACACCAAAAAAATAAAATCCACTAACAAGGTCAAGAATAATTGATTATCTGAACAAAAATAAAAGCTAGCAAAAGAAGTCCTGTTAATAAGAGCAATTCTAGCTCTTCTTAATCATGATTTGTATTCAAGAGGTAACCTTTTGCTTATGATGGGTAATGTAATGACAAAATCAAACTGAGGAGTGTTATGCAATGAGCCATCAAACAAACAAGTGGTTACCCAGTTCAATTGTCATAACAAGTGTCTAGTTAAAGACTCTATACCACACAAGGCAAAAATGAAGGGTAGCAAAAACCATAGAAAACAATACCATCACTGTATATACATTGCAAGCAAATAGGATAGCAACTGACCTTGTTGTTCACTTCACAGAACTTCAATCTCTCAGTGTAAATGCAGTCCCCATTGCTCACCTTAAATTGGTGTGAACCAATCTACACGAATCATCAAAAAAACAGATTAAGTACATAAATTCAATTACAAAAGCAAATTGTATTCAACACCAATCATCAATGTGCCTAGTTCAATCAAATCCGAACCAAGTATCGAACCTGAACAACAGCGAAAACCAGCTCGTAGGGCTTGAAAACCCTGTCGGAGCGCTCTAGAGGGCCAATCACTTTATACCCAATTGCTGCCGCCTCCTCCTCTTTCTCCTCCGACGTATACTCTCTCTTCACTCCACAATTCGATGCCGAAACACTCTCATCATCATCATCATCATCATCATCATCGTCGTCGTCGTCGTCATCGTCATCATCAAAACCCTCTTTGTCATCGTCTTCTTCTTCGTTGTCGCTTCGCTGAGAAGAGAAACGACAAGTGGGTGTGAATTGTGAGTAAGAAATGGGTCTAAGATGGGTGAAAATGAGGTGAGATTTGGGGGAGAGGAGGGTTTGAGGAGAGAGAGGATTGGGTTGGATTAGGGTTTGGAGGAGGGCAGGGTTTAGGGATTTGAGAGATTGGAGATGAGATGGGTTTGATGAGTAGAGAATGGAAATGTAGTGGCGCGTCAGAGTGTGGAGGCAACGTCTATTCGCCATTGTTGTTGGGTTTGTGTTAGGGTTTTGAGGTTTTTGGAGTGTTCAGGTCAGTGGAGAAGACTAGATTCTCTGTTTGGTTAGATGGAAAATGGGTTTCGATTGCCCGAAATATCGGCTTGCTTTCTAAGACCAAAAATTTCGGTTAATAGTTATGTTTTTCGGGTATACAAAATAATTAGTTACACCTTAAATTTTTTTTAAAATAATTGAATATGAGTCATGATTAAAAAATAAATATCATAACTGAATATACAAAAATCATAAAAATAATATTATAATTAAAGAAAAAAAGATAACATAACTAAAAATATATATGGTATGGAGTGTGTATAACATAATTCTTCATTAAAATTATCAAAAATTATTCAAATTCTAATATTTTAAAATTCTAATTTCTTTTTCTTTCTTTTTTTTTGAACTAGAAAAAATGATGTTCTGACGTGTCATCACTGCATCCGTGGATCCAGGTCGCAGGGTAGCCGATTGCCGACCTGATTTAATCCAACCCTAAGGAAATGATCCATCACCGAGACATGAATAGAGCTCAACTATAAGTTAAAAAGAGCGCAAGTTTCAAGGAAAGTACAGGCAGTCTCAAAAGCGAACTAACTGCGAAGTTGTAGAATTCATCCCTCTCAAAAATCGAACTCAAGTCACACCAATAAAGAGAGATGTCTT
This sequence comes from Camellia sinensis, assembly GCF_004153795.1. Classification (NCBI taxonomy): domain Eukaryota; kingdom Viridiplantae; phylum Streptophyta; class Magnoliopsida; order Ericales; family Theaceae; genus Camellia; species Camellia sinensis. The sequence goes on from NW_021026914.1 coordinate 187,097, forward strand.
CTCCCCTAAACCACCACTCTCAATAGTTCTAAGGGGTTGTTTAGGATGACCTAAATAAATGTACTTTTTGTCTTTTTACGAAAAAATGTGCAGAAAAATAGAGAGATGATGTGATGGAAAAAAGATAAAAAGATAAAAAATATGTATTTATTTAGGATAGCCAAACTTGACCATAATCTTTTACTCATTCCTTTTTCAATCCTTTTTACTTAAACCATTGTCACTGCTATGGTCACCGATGCTATGGTCACCGGCTCTCCTTCTCGCGTCACGTATTTGGCTACTACACAATTTTCATTTTTTCTCCACATCATTGCCCTAACTCCTTCTCATTCTTCTTATTCAAACCATATATTCGAGATCTTTCTTTCTGGCTCCTTCTTTGGTTTGCGACAACTGGGAATCATTGAGGATAGAGGTTTGGGTAATTTGAAGTTTCAAAAAAGTCAATGAGAAAAATGGATGGCAAGTACATTGTGGAACAACTTAATAAAATCAATTGATAGTTTGATTTTTTCGATTGTTTTGACTCTTAATTTGTGAATCAAGATTATAATAAAAAAAAAATTAATTTTTTTAATCCAAAATCAAACTGTACCCTAAAAAAAACTAAAAAAAGACATACAAATTCAAATCAATTTATAGTTTGACCAGTTTTTTAACACCTTTATGCCATCATTATATCAATTTAAATGAAGGAAAAATTACATATAAGTGGTATTTTCAAAAAATATTTATATACTCATTGGAAAGTTTATAATTTAGTATTTCAATGTTTACAAAGTTTATTATTAATATGTAATTATTTTTTAAAAATTGGATTAAATTGATATTTTCCCATTAAGTGAATCTCACAGCTTATATTTGTCATTAATACAATATTGACATTATATAATAAATAATAGAGTAATGCTATACATAAATAATAAATTTCTTTCATAAAATAAAATAAAAATAGTAAGGTTACATTAATAGATAAATATGAAACGTATGTATATGTCTCAGTGATAAGAAAAACAAATAACATATTCAAGGTTGGTTTGTTAAAAATAAAAAAATTATTCAAGATCGGTTTAGGAATAAGTTATTTTAATAATTTTTTAATAAAAATATGAGTTAAAAAAATTAGGTATGTTTTGGATATTTTTTGATTTTTTTACTAAAAAATGTATGAAAACAGAGAAAAAATAGAATATTTGACTTTTTGTATTCTTTAATTTTTTTTATTTTTTAATGATTTTTAGCTTCTATTTGATGCTACTAAACTTACCCTCACTCATGTACAACGTTTGATTTATGTCATAAGAGTATAAAAAATTCTATGATATACTAAAGAAATGGATGTACTATATGTTTAGTTATGATTTTTTTAATAATATTTATAATTATTGGTTTTGATTAGTTATGATTTAAATATGGCCTATATATAGAAACTAAAAATGGTTTGTAGAATGGATGGGTTGAATTTCTCTCAAATTCAGAAATTTAGAAGCCCATAAGCCCTACCACGGGTCCTATTCCGACAATTCCAACTTGTTTTTCATTTTGTAGAGCCTTCAATTATATTATACATAGAAAAAATTAAATCAATTAGATAATTGTAACTTTTTTATTTTATGACGTTTGTTTATGAAAAAATAAACAAGTATGTTTTTAAAATAAATCATTCACTTTTTTAGAAATAAATACAATAAAATGAAAATGCTACACTTATCAAATTGACTTAATTTTTTTTGTACATAATATACATAAAAACATCATACAAAATGAACAACTCATATTATTAAATCAGACCATTCTGAAAGAAAATATATTATCAAAACAAAACTCATGAATAGAGAAGCCTAAAATATCAAGAAAAAATTACAATTAAGTGATATTTTAACAAAATATTTACAAATTCATGAAAACAATGTATAATTTTAATTATTAAAATTGATAATTTTTTTAACCTATTTGTAATTTTTTTTTAGAAACTTATGTGTGTGGCAAGATTGGTGTTATCCAAAAAGCAACTTAAGAGGAGGGTGAATTAAGTTTCTACAAATTAAAATTAATAATACGCTAATAAAATTAACTATTGGTACAACAAATTATTAACAAGCATAATGATGAACTTAGCAGTAAATGATCAAGTAAAATAACAATGAAGTATAATTAACATACAAGATAAATCAGATGATTAACACATGAATACTAGATAGCTATAGCAGTAGTAAGAAAGTAAAGAGATTAGGGAAGAGGAGACAAACAAATTTATAGTGGTTTGGCTTCAACCAAACCTACATCCACTCCTCAAACTTCACTTGAGATTTTTCACTATCTTCTAGCTTCACAGGGGTGCTAGCAACCTCTTTACAAATGGAGCAATCCTCCACGAATTTTACACAGACTTCACATGCCCAAACCCTTGCAAATCTTAGGTGATTCACAATCACTCTCCAGATTTCAAGAACACAGTGTTTGCAACACTTTTACAAGATGAAATAGTATTTTTGCTTTCAAAAAAAGCTTACAATAAATATCTCTCAAAGATAGATATATAAAATGAAGTTTTGATTTTTCTGTAAATCTCACACAGAAAAGATGGGCTTAAAGCTATAAGCTCAGTGTATAATTTCTGAAAAAAGATGTGAGTGATTATAGATCAAAGAATATTTTCAGGTTTTTTTATAACTTGTTTACATTAGAGGCTTTGGTATATATAATGAAAATTATAACCGTTTACAACCGTTGTAGTCATTTGAATTTATAGCCATTTATAACTGTTGTACTTCCATCATTACCAATTTGAATATCTTCCACTCCATCATTATAAATTTGAATATCTTCCACTTGAACCTTTTAAACCTTTTGACCTTTTAAACCTTTATAGCCGTTGGACTTCCATCATTACTAATTTGATATCTTTCACTTGAACCTTTTGACCTGCTGTTGTGTTAGGCTATTTGAACCTTTATTTTGGGCTGTTTGAATTCCTGATTTAATCAAATATTAAATACATTCTAATAATATTTAGGATAAAGGTTTAGGTGAGAAATAATGAGACAAAATAAATTTTGATTCTATTTTTCTCTTTCAAATTAATCATCAAAATAAATTTTGATTAAAATATAATTAAATAAATCATCGAAATAAATTTTGGATTCTATTTTTCTCTTTCAAATAAATTAAAATATAATTAAATAAATCATCAAAATAAATTAACAATTGGTTCCAAATTCCTATTAATCTTTGAGAAGTTATTTTGTACTCTATAAGGGCACTGAACCAATGGCCGCAAGAACCATACATTAGTCATGTGATTTCTGGGGGCATTGAAACGTTACTCTCAAAAAAACACAATTTTTTGTTAATTGTCATACAAGGAGGATTAAAGCTGCACCATTCACATATCATTGAAAAATATTGGCAACAAATCATTTCTAAATATTGGCAACAATAACCATGCCCGATATGAACTTGTACAAAAGATTGCACAATGCTCACAAGTAAAAGAAATGTAGTGGGCGAAAATGAAAGTCTATCCAAGTCAATTTGCATTTGCAAGGACATATGCACAATTCATGTGTATATATCAGTGTCTATAAACATATCATGGAAGGCTATGAAGCCAACCCATTCACATTCCACTGCTTGACTAAAAGCAAACAACTTTCATCAACACAAAAAGAACATTTGATATAAACAAAACGAAACTTTTGTAAGAGTTTCATAGAAATGCCCAAGTCATGCATGATTCAATTTTCGATGGTCATGATTCTAGCTTCTTCAGAAAGTTCAGATAAAGCATTAAAACAAAGTAAAATCCACAAAAGGTGATACATGTTTTCGACAAGGATGACATTGCAAAACTCCTCAAAAAGACTACTTTTGGCTGCATCAATTTCCCCACCAGCACTTACTGAGTTTAATCACCAGCCGATGAGATATTAAAATCCGAACCCGTATCTGCATTTTCTTCCTTCAAGAAAAGAGCTTTAGTCTCTCCCAGTAATTTGAACTCTCCACACCTGCATCAATAGTCATGATTAAGTCGAGCACAATTTTGAAGAATCTAACAATTAGCATAATTCTTCACACATATATTTTGAACTTTGTTCTTGTAATTTGTTTATCTTTTTGTTGAACTGTGACTTCCTAATGAAGTGCATGAATTTTGGAAAATTGGCCATAGTCCAATTGGTTTGTTTTGTACTCTTAGGCCATGTTTGTTTGGGCGGACTGGATTAGCATTCTCATGACTAATAATCTTGGGATTACGAATCCGTTGGATTATGTATCCTATCTTAACTAAAAGTTAAGTTTAAAATAATTAGTCTGTACTTCAATTGTTTAACCAAACATCGGATTAATAATTTTATTGGACTATTAGTCTAATCCCAAGCTCTTGTCCACCCAAATAAACATGGCCTTAGGTTTGTACTGTCAAACATTTCAAAATATATGACAATTACACCACTATGCTTTAACTCACTGAAAGCTTGTAGGCACCATATAGATCCAAAACTAACTATAAGCAACATGGTTCCAAAAAACGTCGTGGATCAGTGAAAAACAAATGAATTGCTAGATCAGTTCTGCATATAAAGAATTTTATCTTCAACAAGTTCACATTGAACACAAACCATAATAATAACTTCTCCAGACAGATTATTATTGTGCATTTGACAACTCACAAACAAAAAGAAAAAAAGGAAAAAAAGTATTGCATACGATGCATTATTTTAGCAACAATTTTAATTATTGAAGATATGAAGTGAGGTAAGGAAAATAAAATACAGTAATTGATGTGATAGTACATAAGAAAATGAAAAAAGAAAAGAAAATAATTTGAATACACAAATTTTTTAAGCAAAAAAAAAAAAAAAAAAAAGAAAGAAAAAAAAAGAAAAAAGAAGAACGTAAAGTTACCCCAACTGGTTAAAAACGATTGAATTATGGTGTATGACAGCTCATACGCGTGAAAGGGTTCTTGAAGTTCTTGTTCTTCAACAAAGACATGTCGGCCAAAATAATGATCTCGGCTGAGACACTGAAAACCGACGTACTGGAAAAACGGAATGATATAGGTTCCATTACCTCAGAATGTCGAGGTAATAGAACCTAGGGGGCAGTTGTGGGGATATATTTTTGAGTACTGACACGTGGTAAGGTGACGCCGACGTTTCAATCGAGGTGCCACGTATCAGGGTCATGACGCCGAGGTGATCTCGGTCAAGCCGAGGTTATCTCCGAAGATATCGGAATCCGAGTTAAGCGGATAAGATTCATGATTATCAAACTTCATAAATGTGAGCAAATAATCTTTTATTCCTTATGATTACCTTATGGTGATTTTTGGGTCTAATGGGTCTAGCCCATTTTGCCCATAACCTCTCCCTCTAAAACACTTGGGTACCCCTTGGGGCACACCCCAAGTACCAAACCCATGCCTTATAAACCCTTTCAAAACTTCCCACCAAATCAATGTGGGGCAAGCCAATTTACAACCTTAAAGAATTTCCACCAAAACTCCATTTCCATGGAGCACACTTTGGCTTCAATTTCCTATTCACTCGGTAATGGTTTTTAGCAACCAAATATACCACGTGAATCACAACGCGGCATAGAACGCGTTACCACTTTGACCCGAGTAAATCGACACTCGGGACCCACTTAAAAAATAGACCAAACTTGAGAAAAAATTCTGGTTTTACCCAGAATTTTTCTACCATTTCCAACAATCCCCCACATGAATGGAATTTGATGACAACGAAAATGCAACAATATGCAGACTTCAACGAAAGAGTATAAGTCGAAAATATCTTGCATTAGGATAGGTAGTTTTCGGCCTTGAACCTTCCCTAGTGATAACTTATCGGACTTACTAGCTAACCAATGGACGCGATGCCTTTAATTGTTCAGCCGTTTGTGTAAGCCAAGACAATAGATTTCACACAAAATATCTTCTAACACATCGTGGTTCTCACTGTTGTGTTTATTTTGGCCTTGAACGCGCCTGGTTTTTCATAAGTGTTTCTAGAGAATTTAGCCTCTTCATTCTCATAGAACCGGCCCCAGTTCAACACTCATATAGGTGATTCTTATTGTGAGTATCTCCTTATACTCGTCTTGATTTTATGCCTTAATCAAGATATAAGTAATCATTAAAAGCAAAGCTTATCCTTGTACCCCTGCAGACAACATATGTTGCAAATATCACTCTTACCATAGGAATGGGTAGGAATTTTAATCCCTTCGTGATTTCTGGCGAGCCATACATAACTTAGTTGTCCCTTTGAACTTAGTTCTTGGGATCTCCAGTCATATAAGTAGGGTTACCATTATGACGACTCTTATGTAATAGGCTTTAATCCCATCCCCTTCGATGAACTATACACTAGCTCTTTTGTCATACCTTTTGTTAACGGATCCGCAATATTCTCTTTAGATTTTATATAATCTATTGAGATTATTCCGTTTGACAACAATTGCCTTACGGTATTATGTTGACGACGAATATGTCGTGACTTACCATTATACATATGATTTTGTGCCCTGCCTATTGCAAATTGACTATCACAATGAATGCAAATAGCTGGCACAGGTTTTGGCCACATTGAAATGTCTTCTAAGAAGTGACGAACCATTCTGCTTCTTCTCCTGCTTTGTCCAACGCAATGAACTCGGATTCCATTGTGGATCGTGCGATGCAAGTTTGTTTCGTGGACTTCCAAGAAACAGCAGCGCCTCCTAGAGTAAAGACATATCCACTAGTGGATTTTGAATCTTTAGTATCCGATATCCAATTGGCATCACAATAACCTTCAAGTACTGCTGGATATCGAGTAAAGTTCAAACCATGATCACGAGTAAATCTTAGATATCGAAGAACCCAAATGATCGCTTTCCAATGGTCTTCTCCATGGTTGCTAATGTACCTACTCAATTTACTGATAGCATAAGCTATATCAGGACGAGTACAATTCATTAGGTACATTAAGCTTCCAATGATTTGGGAGTATTTTAACTGAGACACTGTATCACCTTTATTTTTCGATAAATAAAGACTGATGTCTACAGGTGTTCTAGCTAAATTCAAATCATCCTTGATAAATTTATCAAGAATTTTCTCAATATCATGAGATTGAGATAATGCATATCCGTCAGACGTTTTAGTAATTTCCATTCCTAATATAACATCTGCGACCCCCATATCTTTCATATCAAATCTTTTGTTAAGCATCTGCTTAGTTGATTTGATCATGTTTTGACTGCTTCCAATGATAAGCATGTCATTCCACATAAAGACAAACTATGACATATCCTTGGTCAGTGTTTTTAACATAGACGCATTTGTCACATTAGCTTATCTTAAACCCATTAGTAAGCATTGCATGATCAAATTTTTCATGCCATTGCTTAGGTGCTTGTTTTAATCCATAAAGGGATTTTACAAGTCGACAAACTTTCTTTTCTTGCCCTGATACTACAAACGCTTCGGGTTGCTCCATATAAATCTCTTCATTTAGATCACTATTTAAGAAAGCTGTCTTAACATCCA
>NW_021026915.1:2909-55409 GCF_004153795.1 Camellia sinensis
GGAGATCTCAAACTCTCTAAGTCCACTTAGGCTTCAAGAAATTAGAGATGGATTCTCACCTTAGATGCTTGATTTGGTGGAGATTTGGCTTCAAATCCCCCTCTGATCTCTTCTTCCTCTTTCTCTCTCTCTTTCTCAAATTTTTTCTTCTTTGGTTGATTCCAACAGACTAAGGCCCATATCTATATTTATATATAATTGTCTAAAGGATGAGCCAAACTATGGCTTAGCGAAATTAGACAAATAAATTTTCACTTAAACTTTCAAAAATGACTCTAAAATTCTCATTAATATATCCATGTGCTCAATTTTGGTTTCTGAACGCTGTTAAAGCTGCCAATTTCAGTCAAAGTTGTAGTCTCACATATATTTTTTCCCAATTTAACCCAGATATTCTCAAAATTAATTCATATTACGCATAATTAAATAAGAATAATGTGACACACATTTTGAGGCTGTTACAAATCTCTCTACCAAAACAGGTTTAGCGGCTATTTTGACGAAGCAACTCTCCCAAAAAAAGAGGTGCATCAGGTTCGGTAGGCCATCGTTTGTATTATAAATTGCTCAATTGTTCACTACATCAGATGAGTCAGCTATTCACAGGCTTATTTTGAATTTTATACATAAAATATACAAGAATTGGACTCTTCCCTTGCTCATTTCTTGTGTCATCGCAAACAGTCTCTTGGAAGCTCAATCTGTGTATCCAGAACGCTCATCTGGAAACGAAACCATCACCATTGTAAACATCAAGTGCTCATTACCTTCATTCTCATCAACCATCGGCCGGTCATCCACCGCAGATGTCCTCGCTGGATGTCTTGTGAGTGCTTTTGTAGCTAAAAGAAGAGTAGCCTAAAATTGGCCTGATCGATCGACCTGGTCGACTGGGCCATGTGTGTTTTTGGCTCGTTTGCTGCTAGTTTGGTTTTTGCTTGTTTGTCTGCTGATGTTGTTTTGGACAAATCAACATCTATTTAAATTGAAAAAAGATAAAAGAATAAAAAATAATATTTTAATGAAATGGAATTTTAGAAATAGAGAGTCTATATGGAGTGTGTACCATAAAAAGAGGCTAGCTAAAAATACAAAAGTGGATTTTTGGGTTATAATTTTGACTCAAATTTGCTAAGGCTGATACGGATTGGTTCTTAGTCATAATTTTTCTCAAACATAATAATGCAACATTCCAAAAAAAATTCCTTAGTGTACTTTTTTCAAATGTAGCATTCTAATCAATGTAAACAACACAAACTTCTTAGTTATATTTTTTCCCCAAATGTACCACTCTAATGTAACACGTTAAAAAATTCATTAGTATAACTTTTATCAAACGTAACAACGCAATTACATTCCAAAAACTCATTAGTCCTACTTTTTCCTAACAGTAATACTCTAATCAATGTAACACGATAAAACTCTTTAGTGATTTTTTCCAAAAGGTAACAATTCAATGTAACACACTAAAAACTCTTTTGTGTAAATTTTTACAAACGTAAGCAATAGTAATATTTCAAAAAAACTCACTTTGTGTATTTTTTTCCCAGACGTAACACTTTAATCAATGCAACATACAAAAGCTTCCTTAGTGGCATTTTTTCAAATGAAGTACTCTAATTGTAACCTCCATGGTAAACATAGAAATTTAGATTTTCATGGTTCCAACAACCAACACTTTAGCCACAAACCCCCCAAAAAAGAATCTTTCACCACTCACATTTCCATTCCTATCCCAAAAAAAAAATCAAAAAATTAGAAAAGTATAATCAGGAAAAAGGCATTCACTTAAAGCCAAGGGAAAATTAGTCTAAGGTCCCTCTTCATTTTTGGTAATGGAATAGATACACAATATTTTTTTAATAATGTTAAGATCCCTAATCCCATATATCATAGAGAAATTTAACTCTCATCAATTCAAATTCATTTCTCTCTCTCTCTCTCTCATATCTCTCTCTCATCTCTCTCTCGATCTCTCTCTCATCTCCGTCAAAATCCGCAACCCTTACTTTCATTTTCCTTCAATGGCCAATCGTAGTCCGCATCCGCCTTTATGCAGCCGTGAAGATTGGGGTGACCGTAATCGCAACGCCATCAAACAACAACATCGGACATGATCGTCACTCCTCTCGCCAACAAGTCCCTCAATAGTCTTGGCACCTCACCAAGGAAAGACAAGAGTCTAACGGCCTCACACCCTCGCCGTCAACCTCACTGATCCATCTTTCCAATGGCCAATTCGCTCCTCTCAGGCAGTTGGGATCAAAGACTATTGTTTTCTGCTGAGATTATGAATCAAATGGAAGCGGTGAGAATCAACTTCAATAAATGTGGAGGTTAAGATTTTTGGACATAACAAAAATTAAGATGGATTAGCACAAGATTAGATTTGCGAAAGTTCCGGGTATGATTTCAAGTTTTTTTTTTTTTTTAATCTGTAAAAGTTTGAATATATTTTGGTTTAATTCTACTAAATATTGTATTGCAATGAAAATAAATTTAGCTTCAATGGCCTATCAATTGAAATTGATCTCTTGCTAGCTAGTGATAAGGCACTACCTTGCAAAACGAGATTTGAGTATTATTGTAATGTTAAATTTCCTATATTTATTTCTCTCCTACCCAATTCTTAAATTGAAATTTACTCCAGCATAAGGAAAATAAGCTAACATTAATTTAAAAATTGGAAGATCAAGGATGCTTTTTATTTCAGTTTTTGCTGCATCTCCTAGGAAAAAGAATAAGCTGTAATAATGAAAAAAAGGCATTCAGGATATATCAAACATGAAATCAATGAGAAAGAGAATCTGGACTCATTTTCCTAGTTCCCTAGTCAACAGCTGAATTAATTGATCAAAAAATCCAAATGTAGAATGATCTGAGAGGAAAGAAGAAGGCATAAGGCAACAGAAAAACCTGTCTTAATGATTGGCAGAAACAAAGCACTCCAAGCCCGTCAAAATGCAGTCTATGGAAAGCTCCTGTTCTTCAACTGTTATGTCCTCTTTCTCTTTATCACCCCTCCTGACAATCACAATCTTCAACCAGAAACAAGATTTAAGGTTATGATTTTCACCAGAGAAAGATTGTGAGGGGATTTCTCTCTGGGTTTGAGAGGGGAATTTTCTTGGGTTTGAGGGAATTTCTCTGGTTGGGTAGAGAAATTTTCTCTAGGTTCTGTCAAATTTTCTCTGGGTCTGAGGGGAATTTTTCTCTGGTTTTGGGAATTTCTCTAGGTTGGAAGGAAATTTTCTTTGGGTTTTGGGAATTTTTGTGAATTTCTTCGGATTGGAAAGGGATTTTCTCTAGGTTTTTTTGTGGATTTTGTGAATTTTCTCTAGGGTTGGAAAGGGAATTTTCTCTAGGGTTTTGTGGATTTTGTGATTTCTTCTAGGTTGGAAGGAAATTTTCTTTATTTTTGTTGATTTTCTCTAGGTTAAAGGTGAATTTCTCTGGAAAGTCTAGAAGAAATTCTGTAAGATTTTTTCTCTTCAGCTCTCTTTTTTGCATTTTTATCTAAACAACTCCTCTCTCTCTCTCTCACCCTTACGTGTGATTAGCATCTCTCGGCAGTTGTAGAAGTAGTCTCTCTCTCTCTCTCCTTTCGTCTGCACAGTGTTCAACAGTTTCATTGGCATTGACTACAACGAAAGGCATTCACAACTAGCAAGATTTATTAAAGATTTGCCTAATGGAGATCGTCGATTTATATGAAGATTCCTGATAGTGGCTTTATAACAACAAGATTTATATAAGCAGAAATAACTAGTCCTCATTGTTGTTTCTCCCCTTCCAGTCACTAGTCTTCCTGATGAAGATTCCTCCCGCGGCAAAAATATCATTACCCTTGGAGGACCAATATCAAGAAGTAGAGAGAGCACCCCTATCTAGAGAAATTTAGAATTTTCTCTGTGATATGTCCCAGAGAATTCTCTAGATGCAATTTTCTCTGAATTGATGTTAGGGACCTTAGACAATTAAAAAAATATTGAGTGCCCGTTTGGCTGTAAAAATCTTTAATACCATGGATCTTTAAAAAAAATCCCCTAAACCCAAATGACAGCCAAATCAATAAATATAACTTTCCAAAACAAAAAAGAAATTTGGTTTTATAATAAAACTCTTATGCTGTGTTTGGTTGGGAGATTTGGGGAGGATTTGAAAAGGGAAAGGAAAAGGTGTGTGAAACTTAGGTGAAATGTAAGTCATTTTTATTCAACCATTTCACCTAAAACCTTTCCCTTTCCATTTTTCCCAAATCCTTCGCTCAAAATCCTCCAACCAACACAGCATAGAACTAAATGGATCGATATACCCCATATGGGTCTTATGGATAATATTTTCTTTTTATTTTTTAATTTTACTTTTACCATTTAATATTCATTTAATCAAATATACATAGAAATAATTTGTTGTTTATTCTTTTTGACAAACAATATAATATTTAATAATATCAGTAATAATAATAACAACACAACAACAACAAATAAATAATAAGAAGAGTAATTATTTTTTGTTCTTCAATCATCGTCAATTGTAAAAAATAGGGAGAATGTTTTTTTTTTTTTATATAAGAAAGAATGGTTTGTTTATATTTATCATGGGACTCTTAAAAGCAGATATATATTGTTTTTGAATAATATCTATTTTCCCTCCAATAATATGATTTTTTTTTTGTGAGGGGAAATAAGTAGCATATTATTGTCGTGATGGAAGGTGGTTTTGCAAAGTCTTGATTTGTTATTGAAAGTGTTGTTTGTGAAGAACTTATTTGTTATGAGCATGTTGTATACTATGTTTAAACATAAGTTCACAGGAAAAATACAATAGTTTGTAATTTTTTTATAGCAAATATAATCATATTACTAAACGATATAGTTTAAAGAAATTAGAGTATCTATAGTAGAATATGTATTACAAATTGACAATGTAGAATGCAATAATATATAAATTTACATATTATGTGTGTTGTGTGTGGTTGATATTGATATATAAGATATTCACAAAAAGTATATGTGTGAAATCTTTGTGACAATATAATATAAGTAACAGTGAGAATTTAATTTTCCATAATTAATGGTTGGTCATAAATGTAGATAGTTCAGTATTACATTTTTGTGTGTATTGCACTATTTTTTAATTAGATTATTAAATTCAAAAAGATTTGTAAATAAATTTGTGTAAAATTAGGATAATAGTGAAGAGAGATTTTTTTTTTAAAAAAAAGAGAAATTTATTGTGTTTGTTTTTTTTGAACTTTGTTTTGAATTTTTTGATTTTGAATTTTTTTGTCTTTCACAACGTTTTTTTTTTAATACCCTTCTATGTTCTTTTTAGAATTCACTTAATTTAATAATATTTTTATTTTTATTCTACTTTATATTTAATTTCACTTTACTCTAAATACTTAGATAAATAATTTTGTTGTTATTCATTTTTAAAAAAATATATATTGAATATTAAATAATAATATACAAAAAAATTATAATAAAACAATACTATGTTTAATTTATAAATTTTTTTCCATATTTTACTTTTAAATTTTATTTAAGATTATTAGATATTAGATTTTCATGTACAAGTATATATTTCAGTAAAAGTATAATTTACTATAAAATATGAAAAAAAAAATGAGTATCTTTTATCTTCAAAACTGAGAAAATATAAATTCTAAAAATAAATTTTACTTTTAAATTTTATTTAGATGATTAGATATTAGATTTTCATGTACACGTATAATTTTAAGTAAAAGTATAATTTAATATTAAATATGAGAAAATTTTAGTATCTTTTATCATAAAACTAAGAAAATATAAAATTTAAAAAATAAGAGATGGTTTATATAGCTATTCATGTCTTTTAGGTAACTTTGAGAGGGTAAAATGGAGATTTAAAAAAGTAGAAAACATATAGGTCGTCATACACTTTTAATAATAGTAGTAGTAGATAAAAAGTAATAACTCCTAGTAAAAAAATAGAGGAAATTATGTTGAAAAAAAAGTAAAATAAAGAAAAGGAAAAAAAAAATGAAGTAAAGTAAAGTAAGAAAGAAAGAGTGCATGAATTTAATATTTTCATTATGTTCTAAATAATTACAAATGACAAGAGGGTTAGTGTAATTTTCTAAACGTTAGGAGATGATATATATTAAACCCAAACCACAGGGGTGTAAGTGTAATTTACCCTTATTTTTCTGTTTTTCACGCTGATTTTTTTTATACCCCCTTTTCGATTGTGTTTGGTTAGAAGATTTGATGAGAAAAATTAATAAGAATAAGGAAATACAATCTCATTTTTGTTTGTTATAATAAAAATATGGAAAAAAAAGAAAATGAGAGAGAAATACAAATCCATTTTTATCTTTTAGATTCACGTAAACTCTTTTCTTTCTTCATTTCCTTACTCAACCAAACATAATTTGGAATTCAAATCCTATCTTCTTTTCCTATATCTCCAATTTCTCTTTTCCCCTTCATTTCTCTCATCAAATCCTCCAACCAAACACAGTCTTAGTTTCCAAATTTTATATTTTCAGACAACAGCTATTAATCTTACATTTTTGGGAGTTTTAGGTTAAACTTTTTACCAAATTCCACTTTGGTGCATATACATGAAATCCAACTCCAATACTTTTGGTCAAGTGTCAACATCCCTCTTTTGTTGCTCTATAGTTTAAGTTTTTTAACAGAATTCACTCATATGACAAGCATGTGACTACGAAATGAGGGTAAGAGAAGAAAATCATTCACATTTTCTACCAATGCATACTTTTGTCCTACGTAATAAGCATGTGAGAGTTATATCATATAATATATTATATATACTAAATATAAGGACGGAGAAATAAGAAAATAGAGTTGTTGAAATCAAAATACAGTAGAGAATCGAAGAGAATAAAGAAGAAAAGAAGGAAGATTATGATATATATTGTAGAAAACAAAGCTTCATGATTCTAGTTTCTACAAAATCCTAGTTCATCTCCTAATCAATCAAAATCTATGTTCTGTTTTAGTAAAATACAATCATATTATGATATAAATTTTGGAATGAAATGTGTATAACTGAAAAATGGGATGATTTTAGTCCTTTACCCTTATTTTATAGTCATATACTTGTCATATGACTGTATTATGTTAAAGACTTAAATAATGGAATAACAGAAATGGGACATTGACATTTGACTAGAAGTAGAGGGAATTAACTGTCACAATTTATGTCTAGAGATCAAAGTGAGATTTGGTGCAAAGTGCAGGGATGCAAAGTGTAATTTATCTGAGTTTTTATTTCTCAACGCTATTCTATCTCAATTTACACTTTTAGAAATTCTATTTATACAATAATTTTTACTCATTATATCCTTATTTTAATATTTTTTTATTCATTTTTTATTTCTTTATAAAATTACTATTAAGGACTAAGAGTCCCAAACCTTTCACTTCACATTTATTGTTACACAACCTTTCATTTTTCTTTCTATAGCCGCCGCCACCACCACCTTTCTTCGTCACCAACCACGGCCACCTAGCCATCATCTATTCTCTCCACCAACCACAACCACCTTTTCTTCCATCCATAACTCTCTCCGCCCATCTATAAATCAAATACATATATCTTAAAGAATAATATATATAATATATATACATATAAATAATAACAAACAAAAACAAGTAAACTTTATATTATAAAATATGTATAATCATTATAAAAAATAATACAGGATTTTGTGTTTAAAATATGTCTGGGTATGATTTTCAATAATTTTGGTGTAGTTTTGCGTTACGTGAAAAAAAAAGGAAAAAAAAAAAAAAGAGTTTAAAAACTCCTTCCAACTCTAGTTCACTAAGATTATGTACCTTTAATAACTGGAGAATTGAAGTTTGTTTGGATTTCTATGGCCAAAAATTTGGCTCATTTGGTAGGACACGACCGAACAAACTTGATTTGTTTGGTTTAGCTTTGGTTTCCCGAACAAAACACAACGTTGAAAAGGAGCTGCGAAAGTGTGGTCATAGGGGAGCCTGCGGAAGTGTGGTCATAGGGGAGCCTGCGGATGGATGATTATAGTAGTAGGGGGTTGCGAGGTAGTAGCCATGTCTGTAGGGTTGCGGGTGGTGCTTAGAGGTGGTGGTGGTGGTGGCAACAGGGTAGCTTCTGTAATAGTTGAAAATGGAGAAGTCAGGGTATAAAAGATTTTGGGTGTAAAAAGAATGAAGGAGGTTGGACGAAAGTATGGATGGATTAAAGAAATGTGTATAGTTATGAAATAAGATTTTAAAATTTTTAAGGTGTAATTAGAAAAAAAGATATAATTAATAAGGTAAAATTATTATGTAAATAAGATTTCTCATCATTTTTTTATTACAAATTTATCTTATACTAAAATTACTATATGCCTTTTATCTTTTCGATCTTCATCTCCATACACACCTTTGCCCTTTCCATTGTTACCACGATCACCAACCCTACCCCTTCGATACCCCACCACCCCATTCTTAATTAAGTTTTCCCAAATTTGAGCCCACACTTCATTGTCTCCTTTTCTATCCCTAATTTATTGAAATGACAATCGAATTTGAGAAAGATGTAAGATAATGGTATTTGATGTTGTTAAATTGAAAAGACTTTATTGGTGGATGTTCGATAGTAGTTTTGAGAGCAATTTTAACACTAATAGGCATTTTTCCTAACAAAATTACATAAAAAGTACATCACATATAATGTATTCTTTGCCGAGTATGTACTCAAATAATAATATCTGCTTTTAAAATTGGTTTACGTACCCTCCAAAGCTTTTAAAATATAGCTAGCCAAAAGATGATGAGACAAAGTGCCTGTTATATTGTTTATCTTGTTGGAGCGCCATTATGTGATGAGATTAGAAACAAATGTCTTTCATATTAGAGATGCTTTAAGACATTGGCAGTAATGAGGAAATGGAGTAATGTGATGGATGGTGATATTGTTTAGCTATTGATAATAGTAGGTTAGCAGTGAAGAGGGCATGGGGGTTTTAATGGTAGTATTGTATCGGTGGAAAGGAAGGTAGGTTATAGATTATTTTAACATCTCCATATTATTAACATTTGAAAAATCTAAATTATTCAATCAATATGATCTAATTTTTGATTAATCACATCTATTATAAATAACCAAGATATAACGCTTCATCATTTAACATCATCATTAAGTCTCTATACTTCTATTCATTGTACACAAAAGAATCATCAAAAGTATCCCACATGCAACCATACGTTCAACATGTCTTAAAATATGAATCTATAGCATGTGGTACTAAGAGTTAAACACAAAATAATGCCACATGGGTTACATGTTCCAAGACTTATTCCCAGTTACACAAAATGGTTATCAAATCCATACATATAAAGCTCTTGGCTTGTAAGACAACAAAAGATAAAAGAGCCTCGTGCTCCTAAAACAACTTACCACGCCTCTACTTTGGTGGGATCACAATATCTATTTCTAAACACAAATCCACTAGGAGTGAGCATTAAGCTCAGTAGAGAAATATTAACAAAGTATATACATTTTATACAATCTTATGAGATGAATGCATATGTTATTCTTGCTCAAATTACATTTATTTCCCATTTGAAAATCTCATACACGATGCTCGTTCAAAAATATAAGCAATTCAATGATTTCAACATATTAACTCATAAGAAGGGGCAGCTTTAGCTTGCTTTTCGTGCTCCTTTCGGATACGATTAGCCCTACAGTTCAGACTCCCGTAATTCTGAATTTGATTGCACAAGTGCAATGTAAAATAATAAACACAAATGAGTCCAAATCCGACAATTCTTTTGAAAAATTGATTTTGAATAAAAAATGCTAAAAATTGACTGCTTTGCTAGATTTCAAAGTCGCCACCTAAATATTTTTGGAAAATTTAGGAAACCCATGACTCGTGCCAAAGGCCACGTGTCCGTCATCACCAAAGTGTCTCGGCTCAGGAACTTAGGTACGAGAGGGGAAGGTCATGAATTAAGCACCCACTCGCCGATCAAAGATCGGCCTCTACTAATCATGATGTGCTTCATCTTTATATTATATGCTCTTGTTTCAATTTATTAGGCTATCTTTACTACGGATTGCACACAAGTATAGACTAATTTGTAAAGTTTGGGACGCTTTGATTTCATGTTTGTTTGAAAATTATTTTGAATATGCACCATTTAAAAAAGTGATCTCATATGTGCATTTAATAAATTTTCCCAATTTAAGCAATTAGCCTTCACCCACAAGCATTCAGACAGGTTATAGAACTAAGCACTTAGCCGTATGGTATCATGCTTGACATGCAACAATCACACGCATACAATATGCTAAAGTAAAAATGTTCACCTAGTACTCCAAGGCAAGCCAAAGAGAATAAAATAATTAGAAAAAATGCATGCTCCTAATCAATGCAATATGACTAATGCAACACATACAATATGCAAATAATAGGCTCGGCTACAAAATTGGCATGTGAATTAATTTGATGGTATGCAATTAAGCACGTTTTCTTGGATAATAAACAACCAAAAGGTTAGAATGATGCGATGAGCCAAATGTATGCAAAAAATGGATATGGTAATCATGGTAATGATATGAAAAATGTAAACATGATGCTACCATTATAAGTGAGTGTAGACATCCCCGAACGCCCCGGGAGGGTGAGTCCCGTCTGTTCATTTGGGGTCACTACAGCTCAGGACTCTCAAATTGTCACTGTTCTAAGTTTGAACCAAAGAGTCCAAATCCTACAAATCGTTTTGAGAAAACTGATTTTTGAAAGAAGTGCCAAACATGGACTGCTTTGCCAGATACAGAGTCGCCACTTAAATATTTTATTTTGGGAAAATTTAGGAACCCTAACTCATTGCCTAAGGCCACGTGTCCGTCATCACCAAAGTTGCCTCGGCTCGGGAACTTGGGTACAATTGGGGAAGGTCACTTCGTGAGCACCCCCGCTCGCCCGATCAAAGATCGGCCTCTACTAACCATGATATCTATTTTTTGAAAACATTATGTGTTCTTATTCCGGTTATTAGCCTAGATTACTATGTGATGCGCACAGCATACAAGTATAGACTGGATCGTCTGAATTGGAACAAAATATTTCCTGTTTGTTTTTGAAAGATGGTTTGCTACTCGCAAGTAGGCTTAAAGATGTAGATTTTGCCACCCTCAGGTGGGCTTAAGAAAAGATGGTTTTGCCACTATCTAGTGGGCTTAAAACTCAAGTTGATGATTTGCTTCCAATCCAAATAACCCAACCTTCACCCACAGGCATTCAGGCAGTTATATCACATAAGCAAATAGCCTCATGGTAAGCATGCTATTCATGGCAGTCACTCACACGCATGCAAGGATGCTAAAGCATAAAACTTACCGAGTACTCCAAGCCAAAACAGAAACTAATTAGAAATCCATGCATGATCCTAATTATACAGAAATGCCTAATGCAATACATGCAAAAATGCAACTATAGCGGGCTCGGCTATTCTAAACATGGCATATGAAATGCTACAGCTAACATGTATTCAATTTGGAATTGAAAATACGATGCAGTTAGTATGATGCGCCGAGCCCGGTGCATGCAAAATAGATGAATGAATGCAAACATGCTATCATACTGTATGCTAATTAAAACATGCCCTAATCTAACCATCATAAGCGGGTAAATAAAAGGGAGAAAGACGTGGGGTTGGAAGACATACAAACACACACACGCACACTTATTACTGTTGTGCCCTCGCACAGAGGGTCCGAATAAATAGTACAGTCCAAATAATACAGTCCAAATATATACAAATTCCTAATTAATTTACAAATTAACTAAGAAAAATAATAAACTGGCATGCAAGCCAGGGACTGCCTTGACTCTTCTTCAGATGATGGATGATGCATGTCTGGGCTGCCTCGTGCGGAAATCCACTGGGATGCCCCAATTAGCCTCTTGTTTGCAATTTATTCTTGGAAAGCGCGCCGAGTCCCGGAAGACTGCTGATTCTTGATTTGCTGCAACAGAGAGCAGGAAAGGGGCATAGCACCAATGCTATCCAAGAAAAATTACTCCAAGTAGGGAAGGAGGATGAGGCATCCCCAGAACCAGAAAACGCCCCAGCTGCTACTAGTGACCACGGTCTCCAAACTGCTCAGTCAGCTCGGGTGGATCCACCTGTGCTCATTACGGTTGAAGATGTGGCAGTGACCGACCTACCTGCCAACACTGGGCTACCGAATGGTGAAGCTCGGGTTGACTTGGATGCCAATTTGGATGACCTATTTGCTTGATCATGTATTTTCTTCTTTTAATGCTAATTTTTTGAAAGAATTCGTAACTGGGCTAAAGCCCCACCTCTTGTACTGCAGTTCTAATCTTGAATGAAATCTGTTATTTTTCCATTCTTTTTGCCCGGTTCATATCCTGTTTGTGTTTGTCTCAACTTTAATTGGTATGTCTGGAACTTTTTTGGCCGAGATAACCATCCCACCCGAGGGTGGCAAATCCACGTCTTAGCCTACTTGCGGGTAGCACCATCAAACCATTCTTTCAAAAACAAACATGAAATGTTTTGTTCCAATTCAGACGATCCAGTCTATACTTGTATGCTGTGCGCATCACATAGTAATCTAGGCTAATAACCGGAATAAGAACACATAATGTTTTCAAAAATAGATATCATGGTTAGTAGAGGCCGATCTTTGATCGGGCGAGCGGGGGTGCTCACGAAGTGACCTTCCCCAATTGTACCCAAGTTCCCGAGCCGAGGCAACTTTGGTGATGACGGACACGTGGCCTTAGGCAATGAGTTAGGGTTTCCTAAATTTTCCCAAAATAAAATATTTAAGTGGCGACTCTGTATCTGGCAAAGCAGTCCATGTTTGGCACTTCTTTCAAAAATCAGTTTTCTCAAAACGATTTGTAGGATTTGGACTCTTTGGTTCAAACTTAGAACAGTGACAATTTGAGAGTCCTGAGCTGTAGTGACCCCAAATGAACAGAACGGGACTCACCCTCCCGGGGCGTTCGGGGATGTCTACACTCACTTATAATGGTAGCATCATGTTTTACATTTTTCATATCATTACCATGCTTACCATATCCATTTTTTGCATACATTTAGCTCATCGCATCATTCTAACCTTTTGGTTGTTTATTATCCAAGAAAACGTGCTTAATTGCATACCATCAAATTGATTCACATGCCATATTTGTAGCCGAGCCTATTATTTGCATATTGTATGTGTTGCATTAGTCATATTGCATTGATTAGGAGCATGCATTTTTTCTAATTATTTTATTCTCTTTGGCTTGCCTTGGAGTACTAGGTGAACATTTTTACTTTAGCATATTGTATGCGTGTGATTGTTGTCATGTCAAGCATGATACCATACGGCTAAGTGCTTAGTTCTTATACCTGTCTGAATGCTTGTGGGTGAAGGCTAATTGCTTAAATTGGGAAAATTTATTAAATGTACATATGAGATCACTTTTTTAAATGGTGCATATTCAAAATAATTTTCAAACAAACATGAAATCAAAGCGTCCCAAACTTTACAAATTAGTCTATACTTGTGTGCAATCCGTAGTAAAGATAGCCTAATAAATTGAAACAAGAGCATATAATATAAAGATGAAGCACATCATGATTAGTAGAGGCCGATCTTTGATCGGGCGAGTGGGGTGCTTAATTCATGACCTTCCCCTCTCGTACCTAAGTTCCTGAGCCGAGACACTTTGGTGATGACGGACACGTGGCCTTTGGCACGAGTCATGGGTTTCCTAAATTTTCCAAAAATATTTAGGTGGCGACTTTGAAATCTAGCAAAGCAGTCAATTTTTAGCATTTTTTATTCAAAATCAATTTTTCAAAAGAATTGTCGGATTTGGACTCATTTGTGTTTATTTATTTTACATTGCACTTGTGCAATCAAATTCAGAATTACGGGAGTCTGAACTGTAGGGCTAATCGTATCCGAAAGGAGCACGAAAAGCAAGCTAAAGCTGCCCCTTCTTATGAGTTAATATGTTGAAATCATTGAATTGCTTATATTTTTGAACGAGCATCGTGTATGAGATTTTCAAATGGGAAATAAATGTAATTTGAGCAAGGAATAACATATGCATTCATCTCATAAGATTGTATAAAATGTATATACTTTGTTAATATTTCTCTACTGAGCTTAATGCTCACTCCTAGTGGATTTGTTGTAGAAATAGATGTTGTGATCCCACCAAAGTAGAGGCGTGGTAAGTTGTTTTAGGAGCACGAGGCTCTTTTATCTTTTGTTGTCTTACAAGCCAAGAGCTTTATATGTATGGATTTGATAACCATTTTGTGTAACTGGGAATAAGTCTTGGAACTTGTAACCCATGTGGCATTATTTTGTGTTTAACTCTTAGTACCACATGCTATAGATTCATATTTTAAGACATGTTGAACGTATGGTTGCATGTGGGATACTTTTGATGATTCTTTTGTGTACAATGAATAGAAGTATAGAGACTTAATGATGATGTTAAATGATGAAGCGTTATATCTTGTTTATTTATAATAGATGTGATTAATCAAAAATTAGATCATATTGATTGAATAATTTAGATTTTTCAAATGTTAATAATATGGAGATGTTAAAATAATCTATAACCTACCTTCCTTTCCACCGATACAATACTACCATTAAAACCCCCATGCCCTCTTCACTGCTAACCTACTATTATCAATAGCTAAACAATATCACCATCCATCACATTACTCCATTTCCTCATTACTGCCAATGTCTTAAAGCATCTCTAATATGAAAGACATTTGTTTCTAATCTCATCACATAATGGCGCTCCAACAAGATAAACAATATAACAGGCACTTTGTCTCATCATCTTTTGGCTAGCTATATTTTAAAAGCTTTGGAGGGTACGTAAACCAATTTTAAAAGCAGATATTATTATTTGAGTACATACTCGGCAAAGAATACATTATATGTGATGTACTTTTTATGTAATTTTGTTAGGAAAAATGCCTATTAGTGTTAAAATTGCTCTCAAAACTACCATTGAACATCCACCAATAAAGTCTTTTCAATTTAACAACATCAAATACCATTATCTTACATCTTTCTCAAATTCGATTGTCATTTCAATAAATTAGGGATAGAAAAGGAGACAATGAAGTGTGGGCTCAAATTTGGGAAAACTTAATTAAGAATGGGGGTTGGGGTATCGAAGGGGTAGGGTTTGGTGATCGTGGTAACAATGGAAAGGGCAAAGGTGTGTATGGAGATGAAGATCGAAAAGATAAAAGGCAATATAGTAATTTTAGTATAAGATAAATTTGTAATAAAAAAATGATGAGAAATCTTATTTACATAATAATTTTACCTTATTAATTATATCTTTTTTTCTAATTACACCTTAAAAATTTTAAAATCTTATTTCATAACTATACACATTTCTTTAATCCATCCATACTTTCGTCCAACCTCCTTCATTCTTTTTACACCCAAAATCTTTTATACCCTGACTTCTCCATTTTCAACTATTACAGAAGCTACCCTGTTGCCACCACCACCACCACCTCTAAGCACCACCCCGCAACCCTACAGACATGGCTACTACCTCGCAACCCCCTACTACTATAATCATCACTCCGCAGGCTCCCCTATGACCACACTTCCGCAGGCTCCCCTATGACCACACTTTCGCAGCTCCTTTTCAACGTTGTGTTTTGTTCGGGAAACCAAAGCTAAACCAAACAAATCAAGTTTGTTCGGTCGTGTCCTACCAAATGAGCCAAATTTTTGGCCATAGAAATCCAAACAAACTTCAATTCTCCAGTTATTAAAGGTACATAATCTTAGTGAACTAGAGTTGGAAGGAGTTTTAAACTCTTTCTTTTTTTTTTTCCTTTTTTTTTCACGTAACGCAAAACTACACCAAAATTATTGAAAATCATACCCAGACATATTTTAAACACAAAATCCTGTATTATTTGTTTATAATGATTATACATATGTTTTAAATATAAAGTTTACTTGTTTTTGTTTGTTATTATTTATATGTATATATATATATATATATATATTCTTTAAGATATATGTATTTGGATTTATAGATGGGCGGAGAGAGTTATGGATGGAAGAAAAGGTGGTTGTGGTTGGTGGAGAGAATAGATGATGGCTAGGTGGCCGTGGTTGGTGACGAAGAAAGGTGGTGGTGGCGGCGGCTAATAGAAAGAAAAATGAAAGGGTGTAACAATAAATGTGAAGTGAAAGGTTTGGGACTCTTAGTCCTTAATAGTAATTTTATAAAGAAATAAAAATGTAATAAAAAAATATTAAAATAAGGAGTATAATGAGTAAAAATTATTGTATAAATAGAATTTCTAAAAGTGTAAATTGAGATAGAATAGCGTTGAGAAATAAAAACTCAGATAAATTACACTTTGCATCCCTGCACTTTGCACCAAATCTCACTTTGATCTCTAGACATGAAATTGTGACAGTTAATTCCCTCTACTTCTAGTCAAATGTCAATGTCCCATTTCTGTTATTCCATTATTTAAGTCTTTAACATAATACAGTCATATGACAAGTATATGACTATAAAATAAGGGTAAAGGACTAAAATCATCCCATTTTTCAGTTATACACATTTCATTCCAAAATTTATATCATATATGATTGTATTTTACTAAAACAGAACATAGATTTTGATTGATTAAGGAGATGAACTAGGATTTTGTAGAAACTAGAATCATGAAGCTTTGTTTTCTACAATATATATCATAATCTTCCTTCTATTCTTCTTTATTCTCTTCGATTTCTCTACTGTATTTTGATTTCAACAACTCTATTTTCTTATTTCTCCGTCCTTATATTTAGTATATATAATATATTATATGATATAACTCTCACATGCTTATCACGTAGGACAAAGTATGCATTGGTAGAAAATGTGAATGATTTTCTTCTCTTACCCTCATTTCGTAGTCACATGCTTGTCATATGAGTGAATTCTGTTAAAAAACTTAAACTATAGAGCAACAAAAGAGGGATGTTGACACTTGACCAAAAGTATTGGAGTTGGATTTCATGTATATGCACCAAAGTGGAATTTGGTAAAAAGTTTAACCTAAAACTCCCAAAAATGTAAGATTAATAGCTGTTGTCTGAAATATAAAAATTTGGAAACTAAGACTGTGTTTGGTTGGAGGATTTGATGAGAGAAATGAAGGGGAAAAGAGAAATTGGAGATATAGGAAAAGAAGATAGGATTTGAATTCCAAATTATGTTTGGTTGAGTAAGGAAATGAAGAAAGAAAAGAGTTTACGTGAATCTAAAAGATAAAAATTGGATTTGTATTTCTCTCTCATTTTCTTTTTTTTCCATATTTTTTATTATAACCAACAAAAATGAGATTGTATTTCCTTATTCTTATTAATTTTTCTCATCAAATCTTCTAACTAAACACAATCGAAAAGGGGTATAAAAAAAATCAGCGTGAAAAACAGAAAAATAAGGGTAAATTACACTTACACCACTTGTGGTTTGGGTTTAATATATATCATCTCCTAACGTTTAGAAAATTACACTAACCCTCTGTCATTGTAATTATTTAGACATGATGAAAATATTAAATTCATGCACTCTTTCTTTTCTTACTTTACTTTACTTCATTTTTTTTTTCCTTTTCTTTATTTTACTTTTTTTTTCCAACATAATTTCCTCTATTTTTTTACTAGGAGTTATTACTTTTTATCTACTACTACTATTATAAAAGTGTGACGAACCTATATGTTTTCTACTTTTTTTAAATCTCCATTTTACCCTCTCAAAGTTACCTAAAAGACATGAATAGTCCTATATAAACCATCTCTTTATTTTTAAAATTTTATATTTTCTTAGTTTTGATGATAAAAGATACTAAAATTTTCTCATATTTTATATTTAAATTATACTTTTACTTAAATTATACGTGTACATGAAAATCTAATATCTAATCATCTAAATAAAATTTAAAAGTAAAATTTATTTTTAGAATTTTATATTTTCTCAGTTTTGAAGATAAAAGATACTCATTTTTTTTTTCATATTTTATAGTAAATTATACTTTTACTGAAATTATACTTGTACATGAAAATCTAATATCTAATAATCTAAATAAAATTTAAAAGTAAAATATTGGAAAAAAATTTATAAATTCAAACATGTACTGTTTTTTTTATTATAATTTTTTTTGTTATTATTATTATTTAATATTAATATATATTTTTTTAAAATGAATACACAAAAAATTATTTTCTAAGTATATTTAGATTAAGTGAATCTAAATATAAAAGTAGAATTAAAAAATAAAAAGTATTATTAAATTAAGTGATTCTAAAAAGAACATAGAAGGGTTATTAAAAAAAAACAGTGTGAAAGACAAAAAAAATTCAAAATCAAAAAATTCAAAACAAAAGTTCAAAAAAACAAACACAATAAATTTCTCTTTTTTTTTAAAAAAAAAAATCTCTCTTCACTATTATCTAATTTTACACAAATTATTTACAAATTCTTTGTGAATTTAATAATCTAATTAAAAAATAGTGCATACACACAAAAATGTAATACTGAACATCTACATTATGACCAACCATTTAATTATGGAAAATTAAATTCTCACTGTTACTTATATTATATTGTTACAAAAGATTTCACATATTACTTTTGTGATATCTTATATATATCAATATCTACACACACACACACACACATATATATGTAAATTTATATATTATTGCATTCCTACATTGTCAATTTGTAATACTATATTACTATAGATACTCTAATTTTTTTAACATATATCGTTTTAGTAATATAGTTATATTTGCTATAAAAAAATTACAAAATTGTGTATTGTTCTCCTGTGAACTTATGTTCAATACATATATACATACATGTCATACAAATAAGTTTTCACAACAAACACTTTCAATAACAAATCAAGACTTTGCAAAACACCTCCATCACGACAATAATTGTACTTTTTTCCCCTCACAAAAAAAAAATTCATATTATTGAGGGAAAATAGATATTAATTCAAAAACAATATATCTGCTTTTAAGAGTCCCATATAAATATAAACAAACCATCTTCTTATCAAAAAAAAAAAAAAACATCTCCCTATTTTTTACATTGACGATGATTGAAGAACAAAAAATAATTACTCTTTCTTATTATTATATTTGTTGTTGTTGTTGTTGTTATTATTATTACTATTATTATTAAATATTAATAATTGTTTGTCAAAAAGAATAAACAACAAATTATTTTCTATGTATATTTAGATTAAATGAATATAAATGTAAAAGTAAAATTAAAAAATAAAAAGAAAAATTTATCCATAAATCCCATATGTGGGTATATCGATCCATTTAGTTCTAACGCTGTGTTTGGTTGGAGGATTTGAGGAAGGATTTGGAAATGGAAAGGGAAAAGTTAGGTGAAATGTGAATAAAATGTACTTACATTTCACCTAGTTTCACACACCTTTTCCCTTTCCCTTTTCAAATCCCTCCCCAAATCTCCCAACGAAACACAGCATAAGAGTTTTATTATAAACCAATTAGTCTTTTTTGTTTTGGAAAGTTATATTTATTTGATTTGGTGTCATTTGGGTTTAGGGGATTTTTTTTAAGATCCATGGTATTAAGATTTTACAGCATAACGGGCACTCAATATTTTTTTAATGTCTAAGGTCCCTTAACATCAATTCAGAGAAAATGCGATCTAGAGAATTTCTCTGGACATATCACATAGAAAATTCTAAATTTCTCTAGATAGTGCTCTACTTCTTGATATTAGTCCTCCAAGGGTAATGATATTTGTCGACGGAGGAATCTTCATCAGAAGACTAGTGATGGGAGAAACAACAATGAGGACTAGTATTCTGCTTTATATAAATCTTGTTGTATAAAGCACTATCAGGAATCTTCATATAAATCGACGATCTCCATTGGCAAATCTTTATAAATCTTGCTAGTGTGAATTCCTTCGTTGTAGTCAATGCCAATGAAACTTTGAACACTGTTGCAGACGAAGAGGAGAGAGAGAGAGGAGTTGTTTAGTGCAAAAAGAGAGATGAGAGAAAAAAATCTTACTAGAATTTCTCTAGACTTTCCAGAGAAATTCACTTTAACCCAGAGAAAATCACAAAAATCAAGAGAAAATTTCCTTCCAACCTAGAGAAATTCACAAAAATCCATAAAACCCAAGAGAAAATTCCCTTCCAACCTAGAGAAATTCACAAAAATCCACAAAAACCTAGAGAAAATTCCCTTCCAATCCGAAGAAATTCACAAAAATTCCCAAAAACCCAAAGAAAATTTCCTTCCAACCTAGAGAAATTCCCAAAAACCCAGAGAAAATTCCCTCAGACCCAGAGAAATTGACAGAAACCTAGAGAAAATTCTCTACCAACCAGAGAAATTCCCTCAAACCCAAGAAATTCCCCTCTCAAACCCAGAGAAATTCCCCTTCACAATCTTTCTCTGGTTGAAAATCATAAACCTTAATCTTTTTCTGGTTGAAGATTGTGATTGTCAGGAGGGTGATAAAGAGAAGAGGACATAATAGTGCAAGAACAGAGCTTCCTAGACTGCATTTTGAGGGCTTGGAGTTGCTTTGTTTCTGCATTCTTAAGACAGGTTTTTCTGTGCCTTATGCTTCTTCTTCCTCTCAGATCATTCTCATTTGGATTTTTGATCAATTAATTCAGCTGTTGACCTAGGAACTAGGAAATGAGTCCAGATTCTCTTTCTCATTGATTTCATGTTTGATTATCCCTAGATGCCTTTTTTTCATTATTTACAGCTTATTTTTTTCCTAGGAGATGAGCAAAACTTGAAATAAAAGCATCCTTGATCTTCCAATTTTAAATTAATGTTTAGCTTATTTCCTTAGCTGGAGTAATTTCAATTAAGAATTGGTAGGAGAGAAATAAATATAGGAAATTTACATTTACAATAATACTCAAATCTCGTTTTGCAAGTAGTGCCTTATTCACTAGCTAGCAAGAGATCAATTTCAATTGATAGGCCATGAAGCTAAATTTATTCATTGCAATACAATATTTAGTAGAATTAAAACCAAAATATATCAAACTTTTACAGATTAAAAAAAAAAAAAAAAACTAAATCATACCCGGAACTTTCGCAAATCTATCTTGTGCTAATCCATCTTAATTTTTGTTATGTCCAAAAATCTTAACCTCCACATTTATTGAAGTTGATCTCACCGTCCATTTGGATTCATAATCTCAGAGAAAACAATAGTCTGATCCCAACTGCCGGAGAGAGCGAATTGGCCATTGGAAAAGAGTGATCAGTGAGGTGACGGCGAGGGAGGCCGTAGACTCTGTCTTCCTTGGTGAGGTGCCAGACTATGAGGGACTTGTTGCGAGAGGATGTGACGATCATGTCCGAGTTGTTGATTGGGGTTGCGATTACGGTCACCCAATCTCACGGTGATAAAGGCGGATGCGACTACGATGGCCATTGAAGGAAATGAAGTAAGGTTGGGATTTTGAGAGAGAGAGAGAGAGAGAGAGAGAGAGAGAGAGAGAGAAATGAATTTGATTTGAGAGAGTTAAATTTCTCTATGATATATGGGAAGGGATCTTAAACATTATAAAAAAATATTGTGGATCTATTCCATTACCAAAAATGGAAGAGGGACCTTAGACTAATTTTCCCTTGGGTTTAAGTGAATGCCTTTTTCTGATTTACTTTTCTAATTTTTTGATTTTTTTTTTGGGATAGGAATGGAAATGTGAGGTGTGAAAGATTCTTTTTTGGGGGGTTTGTGGCTAAAGTGTTGGTTGTGGAACATGAAAATCTAAATTTCTATTGTTACATTGGAGTGTTACAATTAGAGTTCTTCATTTGAAAAAATGCACTAAGGAGCTTTTGTATGTTGCATTGATTAAAGTGTTACGTCTGGAAAAAAATACACAAAGGAGTTTTTTTGAAATATTACATTGTTACGTTTGAAAAAATTACACAAAAGAGTTTTTTAGTGTGTTACATTGGAATGTTACCTTTGGAAAAAATACACTAAAGAGTTTTTATGTGTTACATTGATTAGAGTATTACTGTTAGGAAAAGTAGACTAATGAGTTTTTTTGGAATGTTGCGTTGTTACGTTTGATAAAAGTATACTAATGAATTTTTTAACGTGTTACATTAGAGTGTTACATTTGGGAAAAACATACTAAGAAGTTTTTGTGTGTTACATTGATTAGAATGCTACATTTGAAAAAAGTACACTAAGGAATTTTTTTGGAATGTTGCATTATTATGTTTGAGAAAAATATACTAAGAACATCCGTATCAGCCTTAGCAAATTTTGAGTCAAATTATAACCCAAAATCCACTTTTGTATTTTAGCTAGCCTCTTTTTTATGTACACACTCCATTAGACTCTCTATTCTAAAATTCTATTTCATTAAAATATTATTTTTTATTCTTTTATCTTTTTCAATTTAAATAGATGTTGGATTTGTCCAAAACAACAGCAGACAACAAGCAAAACAACAGCAGCAAAGCAGAGCCAAAAACACACATGGCCAGTCGACCAGGTCGATCGATCAGGCCAATTTTAGGCTATTTCTTTTAGCTACAAAGCACTCACAAGACATCCAGGAGGACATCTGGGTGGATGACCGGCCATGGTGATGAGAATGAAGGTAATGAGCACTGATGTGTTACAATGGTGATGGTTTGTTTCCAGATGAGCTTCTGGATACACAGATGAGCTTCCAAACTTGTTTGCGATGACACAAGAAATGAGCAAGGGAGAGTTTCCAATTCTTGTATATTTTATGTAATAAAATTCAAATAGCCTGTGAATAGTGACTCATCTGATGTAGTGAACAATTGTAGCAATTTTATAATACAACGATGGCCTACCGAACCTGATGCACCTCTTTTTTTGGAGAGTTGCTCGTCAAAATAGCGCTAAACCTGTTTTGGTGAGAGAGATGTTGTAACAGCCTCAAAATGTGTGTCACAATTATTCTTATTTAATTATGCGTTAATATGAATTAATTTGAGAATATCTGGTTAAATTGGGAAAAATATATGTTGAGACTACAACTTTGGGACTGAAATTGGCAGCTTTAACAGGTTCAGAAACCAAAATTGAGCACATGGATATATTAATGAGAATTTTTAGAGTCATTTTGAAAGTTTAATTGAAAATTTATTTTGTCTAATTCGCTAAGCCATGTTTGGCTCATCCTTTAGACAATTATATATAAATATAGATATGGGCCTTAGTTGTGGAATCAACAAAGAAGAAAAAATTTGAGAAAGAGAGAGAGAAAGAGGAAGAAGAAGATCAGAGGGGGATTGAAGCCAAATCTCCACCAAATCAAGCATCTAAGGTGAGAATCCATCTCTAATTTCTTGAAGCTAAGTGGACTTAGAGAGTTGAGTAGTGTAAATTGTTGTTTAGAACTCACTTGAGTTGAAAGAGAGGACTTGTAAACATCTATGACATTTTTTTCGTGTTTATAAATCATGTTTTCTTGCATGATTGTCATATCTGGGAAGGAAACTCCATAGATTTGAGAAATAGAACTCTTATGTGCATGTTTATGCTTTTTACCAACTTAATTCAAGTTTGTGAGCTTTTACATGGACATTTCGAATTGAATTGGAGTCTATGGTCTCTTAAATTGGGAATTTGGAATTATTTCCAAGTTTTGATTTCTATTTGATATTAATAGATCCTAGTCAAGCTTATTTATGTGAATTTTGGAGTTGAAATATATGATTTTGGAGTCTAATTTTGAAGAATTGCTAGACCAAATTGATGAGCCATTTTCGGATTCCAAACAACCCAGAACCGCACGTGCGGCATAGGGCCTCGCACGTGCGGAAAACAGAGCAGTCGTGTTGTGCATTCTACTTAAATTGCACATGCGGGAACAAGTGCGGTGGTAGTCACCGTACGTGTGGCTGAGGCCCCTGCACATGCGACCCTTTGAGTAGTCCCGGTTTTGTTTTTTGCTCCACTTTTCTACCTTCCGAGCCTCCGTTTGCATGGTTTTAAAGTATTTTCATGTGCATTTGCATCTCATGAGTACATTAGCATGATCAAATAAACGATTAGAACCGAACAAGTAAAGAATGAACTGTAACTGGACTTTGCTAAGACATAGGTTATGTTATGTGCATTGTGCTTGTAGGTCACGAGTCAGGGACTGCACAATCATTATTGGACGGCCACTGTGAGTAACATTTTTGTAAAGATTTGTTGATATGAATTATATTTTAACTGCTATCGATAAGCTGAAATTCTATTTTGATTATGTGAACGAATGTCCTATTTGCGAATCTATTATAGCATCCGCATATAGTCCCAAGTCGTGGCGGGTCCATAACATATATATTATACGAGATATCGTTAGCCACTTTATTGTGGTGATATGTGTTTAATCGGTATCCGGAATCGATTATTCTAGTCGGAAGATGATATGTGATATGTTCTGTGGGATGTACCATTATGTTATGTCCTGATATGAGACTGATATGTATGATTGTGTCAAGATTTGTTTTACGGATACGTTGTATTTGGAATTCATTCACTAACCTATTTACTTTAATGTTATTCACTGGGTTTAGCTCACTGCTTTTATTATCTATGTATAGGTGAGCGTTCCGAAGGGCAAGGCTAGAAGCGTCTTAAGCTGAGCCACCATTTTGAGTGCCTCCGAGTTGGGGCTAGGCCAGGAAGCCCGTTGTTAAGCTTTTGATTGTGATGTACACCTATGACCCGTACCTATGTTTTGTATACGAGATTATGCTATACGTTATGTTTTGTAAGTGGGTAAATTAACATTTTTGCATGTAAATATTTATTCATATAAATGCATAGCTCATTAGACTATCGTTGTTGTTGTTGTCTATTGCTTCCACAAGTTTCGATTATTTTTTGACTATGTAGGAAGGCCTTTGATAATTAAGAATTATTGGCCGGTTACGATGCCAAACTTTTAGGGGCGAGTTTGGGTCGTGATAGATGTGGATGCTTTAAGGAGTTTTTTAGTGTGTTACATTGGAGTATTACATTTGAAAAAGTACATTAAGAATTTTTTTTGAAGTGTTACGTTTAGTAATTTTAATATTATGAGAAAACTTACATTTGTCTCTCAGAATATAACACACGCGGGTTTATGGTTGACCCTTTATGTAATTCACACTACAATGGGACCTTTAGGTCTAAAAAAAAAAAAGAGAGGACCAAACAATTCATAAGATAATTATTTGGGATTTATTATTGATTCACTCAAATTAAAAAAAGTACTATTAAATTAAGTGATTCTAAAAAGAAAATAAAAGGGTTATTAAAAAAAAAACAGTGCCAAAGAAAAAAAATATTAAAACTAAAAAAATTCAAAATAAAATTTTGAAAAAACAAACCAAACCAAATACAGGAAACTTCTCTTTTTTTAAATATTTTTTCATTAATCTCTAATTTTACACAAATTATTCACAAATTCACTTCAATTTGTATGTGAATTTAATAATCTAATAAAAAAAAATAGCACATACACACAAAAAAACATAAAAATATAACACTAAACATCTACATTATGACCAACTATTTAATTATAATTTTTTTTTCCATTGTTACATGTATTATATTGTTGTAAAAGGTTTCACTTGTAATGTCTTACATATGTTAGTGACTACATATATAAATATATAAAAAAACATATAAATATAAATATAAATATAAATATATATATATATATTACTGTATTCATAGATTGTCAATTCGTAATGCTATATTATCATCGGATACTTTAATTTTTGTTAACATGTGTTGCTTTAGTAATATAATTATATGTATTGTTCTCATGTCAACTTTATGTTGAATACATATATACATACATGTCATATAAATAAGTATCCACAACGAATACTTTCAATAATAAATCAAGACTTTATAAAATACCTCCATCACGACAATAATTTACTTGTTTTTTTCCTTCACAGAAAAAATCACATTATGGAGGGAAAATGGATTTTAAAATTCATAACAATATGATATCGCCTTAAACTCTTACTTATCAAAATATTTTTATTACAATGAGTAATAGTGGTGAGCAAGAAGAAAAATAAGAAGATGGTGAAATCAAAATTATAGAAAATCTATTATAACATACTCTCAAAGTAAAGTTAGATAAGCTCAAGCACGAATTGTCCTTTTTGTTTTAAAGTTTAAGAAAAACAATATGCCTCATGTATATATTTTAGTCAAATTATAAGGAAAAAAATCAAATGATGCCCAAATATTATCGCAGTAACTCAATGATGCAGAAAGTAAATACATCAAATGTAAGTTTCAATTAATTTTTGTCATATGCTGATTACTAATAGATAATATAATAAATTATGTAACTTAATAGTTTCATGAAAGTAAACTTATAAATACTTGTAAACATGGATCTATAAATATCATGAAAATAATTATGAAATTCCTATATCGATCGAAATATTAAAGTACAATATCATTTTGTTTTCTAAAAAAACTATTCCACATTTTGTACATAAATGCAAATATACTAATGAGTAATATTATATTTTTTATCATGTAAAATATTTGTGGCATAAGAAACGAGACTCAATAACTCTTGATGTATAAAAATATATTACATATTGATATTAATGCATTCTTACACTAATAGTATGCAAATAGTGAGTTTAATAAATTTATATTATAAGACGAATTATTAAACAAAATTATGTAATTAATTTCATACATTCAATTGTAGTAAAGATACGGAATATGAAAAATTGAAGTGACAAGTTGATAGAAAAAAATTTGTATAA
The DNA here is from genome assembly GCF_004153795.1 of Camellia sinensis. Taxonomy (NCBI): domain Eukaryota; kingdom Viridiplantae; phylum Streptophyta; class Magnoliopsida; order Ericales; family Theaceae; genus Camellia; species Camellia sinensis. The sequence continues at coordinate 29,802 of NW_021026915.1, forward strand.
TACTATATATGTAAAAGACTTTTTATTTTTTATTATTTAAGATAAGATTGCGATCTTAACAATCTAACTGAAAATTAATATTTATATTTATAAAATTTCTCATTTATTATTAAAATTGTTCAACTGAGTATGTATTTGTTTCTTATTTAGTTATATTTTAAATACAGATCAATTTATTTATACAACTCTTCATACTTTATATATATATATATATCACATATTAATTTAAAAGGCACATAATTATAATATTAATAATTGATAAAAAATCACGTCTTAATAATAAAAATTTAAAGAACTGAGAACATAATTTTCAAAACGTGAAGTGAAATATAGGCTTAACTTGGCAACGAGTTAAAAAAGTCAATTTTTTGAATTTTTAGCCTTTTTAAGCCCAAAAATCAAACCCAAAAAAAAAAATTTTTTAAAAAAAAAAAAAAAAAAAAAACCACCCCAAAAAAAAAAAAAATACCAACCCCAAAACACTCCGTAATTGAACCAAGTCCGTCTAATTTATCCAAAGAATAAATAAATTAAAGACTAAAAGTGAAAAAGCATAAAAAGGAAAAGAAAGACTTCTACATTAATGCCAAACTTGCAACAACTCAGAAACAGTCGCCGACAACGATTCTCTCTCTCTCTCTCCTCCCTAAATTTGATTGAAATTCACATCCAAATGAAATCATTATAAATGCTTTGACGTCGACGACGACCTTAATCGCCGGAAAAAATGGACTCTCTTTCGCCGGCAACGGCGCTGGACTCAATCCTCCTTGAAGATTTCGGCCAAAAAGTCGATCTGACTCGAAGGATTCGAGAAGTGTTGTTGAATTACCCCGAGGGCACGACGGTGTTGAAAGAGTTGATTCAGAACGCAGACGACGCAGGAGCCACCAAGGTCTGCTTGTGCTTGGACCGTAGGGTTCATGGCACTGACTCGCTCTTGTCTGAGAAGTTGACTCAGTGGCAAGGACCTTCGTTGTTGGCTTACAACAATGCTGAGTTCACGGAGGATGATTTCGTCAGTATATCCAGGATCGGAGGGAGCACCAAGACCGGTCAAGCCTGGAAGACCGGTCGTTTTGGGTAATTTTGGCAAGTCCTTTTTGTATTGATTATACTAGAGCTATTGATTAGAGAACTGTTTTTTGAGTTGATGAGAAATGGCAGGGAAGGAGAAGGAAGAACTGGGAACAATTCAACTTAATTGAGCCAAAATATATTAGGCTTAGATTATTAGTGTTGTTGTTTCCTTTTTGTTTAATTTGATCACAAACTTGAAAACCTAAATTTGAAGTTTAGTTTAATTTATTTCATTTCTTGGTGGGTTATTTTTATTTTTTTAAAGTTTATTTTATTTCCCATAATTTCACTATGAATTTGGCTTAGAATCACAAGACGCAGAAGGGCTCGGTTTTTCTGGAAAAATCCCAAGTTCATAAATGCAGTCAATTCTTTCTTTCTTTCTTATCAATAATATAGGGAGGAAATCAGATATAAGTCAAATTCGGGGACGTGTAAGTTGTGTTAAATGACTAATGATCCGCTAGGTGAATTACGTGCTCTGACTACATCGATGAGGTGAAATTGGGCTATAATATTTATTTTTGTGCCATGGACCAGTTTTGGTGGGAAAACTAGTTAAAAACAATAGAGTTTAGTTATCTATTTAGAATATAGGATCATTTGCAATTGGGAACGTATTACAGTGCACAATGAAACAATCGTATATATAGCATAAGGGTAGTTATTGCTAATTAATAAAATAATGAGGTTTTAGTTATCTCTAGGAGGATACACTGAATTTTGAAGTTTGTCAATTGACAAAAGGTAAGTCTTACTGGTTTTTATGCAGTCCAATTCTAGTTGGGGGAATGAGAATTACCAATTGGCCTTTTGTTTACTAAAAGAAACAAATCAATTACTATTTGCCTTGAAGCACTTCTTGGAAAATGATAATGCCAGGGTAAGATGAGGCTACTACTAATCGGTTCCTAGTTATGCATAATATTGGAATTGGATTCTTAACACACTGCCCATCTGGTGGACAGTCCAGGTCTCGGATAGATCATTTTCTGGTGTTGGGGAATTGAGAGGAGCACTTTTCAAATATTGTTCAGCTTTGGTTGACCGGTGTTGGATCACTGGCCAATTTTGCTTGATAGTGGGGGCATTGCAGCAGTCTGTTGCCTTTTTGATTCAAGCATATGTGGCTGACATCAGAGGGTTTTCTGGATATGGTTTGAGGTTGGTGGGATGGGTACGTGGTGTCAGGTTTACCTAGTTATCGCTTGGCTAGAAAGTTGAAGTTGAAGTTGTTAAAGCAAGATTTCAAGTAGTGGAATAAGGAGCTATTTGGTTGTCTGGAGGGCCATAAGTCGGGGGTGTTGGCAGTGGTTTAGGAGTTAGATGATAAGAAGAGTGATGGCAGCTTGTCTGAGGAGGAGGGCAAAGGCCAGGGATGAGTTTGTTTCAATCGCCCAGATGAATCAACTATAGGCAGCGGTCTAGGTGTTTGTGGTTGCAAGAAGGGGATTGTAATACAAAGTTTTTGTCATCGTATGGCTAATGTGCACCGGAGGGTGAATTAGATCTCCAGAATTCAGGTGGATGGGGTGGAGATGACTTATGTGGCTAAGATTAGCATAGGGATAGCAGAGTTTTATAGGTGCCTTTTTCAAGGTGCGGAGAGAGTGGCATCTAGGACTTGAGGGGGTGGAGTTTGGTAGGATTTCAGAGGAGGACAAGGTGTGGTTGGAGCGACCTTTTTTAGAGGAGGAGGTGGTGGAGGCGTTGCGTGAGCTTAATGGGGATGAAGCTCTTGGTTCAAATGGTTTCACCATGGCTCTAGGGATGTGACTGCTACTCATGGTAGGGGTTTGTGGAAAGGTATTTGGTTAGGGAAGGGAGAGTTTTGGAGGTGGGTTTAGTTTCAAATAGGGAGGGGAGAACGTGTGCGGTTTTGGAAGGATAGTTGGTGTGGGAATCAAACGTTGGCACTTCAATTTCCATTGATTTATTGCATTGCGGTGGATAGGGAGGTTGTGGTGGATTTTTATTGGACACTAGCTGCTAGGCGGGTGGTTTGGGATGTTTGGCTTCGAAGAGAGGTTTATGATTCGGAAACTGATCAATTGGTGGAACTTTTGGCTTTCTTGTATGGGATTCGAGAGGTAGGGTTGGGGCTGGATTGTTTGGTATGACGGTGCAAGGGTGCTAATGGGTTTTTTTTTTTTGTTATGTTTTTATTTTGCCTAGGTGGATGGGGTAGAGATTTCTTTTCCACGGCGGATTGTGTGGGCTGTTGGTGCTCCGTCCAAGGTAGTGTTCTTTGTGTGGATGGCCGCTCTAGAGAGAATTTTGACGATGGAAAATCCGATTAGATGTTGCCATATTTTGGTTAATTGGTGTTGTATGTGTTGTCGGGATGCAAAATCTACCTCTCATATTTCACTTCATTGTTTTATGGCAAACCAATTTTGGGGTTTGATTTTCACGATATTTGGCTTGGCTTGGCTTGGGTGCAGTAGGGGTGTGTGATGGATGTTCTGCTTAGTTGGAGGGATGGGTAAGAGGCGTTGGAAGGCTTGGGATCACGTGCCGTTTTGTTTGATGTGGCTGGTTTGGTTGGAGCGTAATCGGCGGATTTTCCAAAGGAAAGAGGTTTCTGTGCATTGCTTGTAGAATTTTTTCCTGGTGGTTTTGTATAGTTGGGTTTCGAGAAGTGTGGTTCTGGACTGATTTGCTTTTATGGATTTTATTGATTCTTTACACATCTAAATGTAGGTTGGTGTGGAGCTGGTAGTGGCCATATCTGTTAGCATCATCTTGATGCTCTTTTTCTAATAAAATGGTTACTCTTTATTTATAAAAGTTAGTGGGATGAGGCTCTATGTGTTGGAAGGCAATCTAATTTTTTTGAAGTGCTTGCTTTTTTTGTGCAATTGTCAATGAAGAGCCTATGTATTTGTAAATCTTCTAGGATAATTAACCATGGCTCATGGTGTTGGTCCAGACTAGTTCATGTCCTATTAACTTCTGGAAATTGTTGTCTATCTTACCTTCTGGTATTGGATATATATTTTGCTTTGCCTTTTCTTTTGTGTATGCGTTTTTGTGTTCTTTTTAGGTGTGTATCTAACTGTGTATTGTTGTTTTGTTTTCCAGGGTTGGCTTCAACTCGGTGTACCATATAACTGATTTGCCGTCTTTTGTAAGTGGTAAATATGTGGTAATGTTTGATCCTCAGGGTGTTTACCTTCCGAATGTCACCATGTCAAATCCTGGAAAACGGATAGAGTATGTTACTACTTCAGCTCTCTCATTGTATAAAGACCAGTTTCTTCCATATTGTGCTTTTGGTTGTGACATGAAAATTCCTTTCCCTGGAACTTTATTCCGTTTCCCTTTGAGGAATGCAGATCAGGCATCAAATAGTAAGCTCTCAAAGCAAGTGTACTTGGAAGAAGACATTTCTTCCATGTTTGTTCAGCTCTATGAGGAAGGAGTTTTCACAATGCTTTTTCTTAAAAGTGTACTCTCTATTGAAATGTATATATGGGATGATGGGGTCCCTGAGCCAAGGAAGATCTATTCATGCTCCATAAACTCAGCAAATGATGACACAGTTTGGCATCGCCAGGCACTTCTGAGATTGTCAAAGTCAAGAAATATTTCTGAACCTGTGGTTGATGCCTTTTCATTGGACTTCTTGAGTGAGGCAGTAATTGAGTCCCATTCTCAGAAGAGGATTGATACTTTCTATATAGTGCAAACAATGGCATCAGCAACCAGTCGGATTGGTTCTTTTGCCGCAGCTGCATCCAAAGATTATGATATTCACTTGTTACCTTGGGCGTCAGTTGCAGCGTGCATATCAGATGATTCATCCCATGTAATTTGGAATATTTTACTGCTACTGTAACTCTGTTCCGTCTCTTACTGCTACTGTGTGTATGCTTGTGTGAGTGCACGTGATTGTGCGTGCATATAGAGTTTTGTACAATATTGGCATGCTATTAACTTGGTTTCTGATTTTGAAACTTATTTAGATCTTTATCTTTGATTCATATATTTTAGGAAATTCCCACCTTCCATGTTACTACTATTACAAACTTGATTTTTAATGTTCTCAAGTGTGATCCTTCCTAACTAGTCAAGTTATTGGTAGATGCTTATACTCGGCTTCTTTATCTTTATGTTTGTTGTTTGTCATGTTACCTCTTAATATTTGTTGGGGCACTGGTGAAGAAATTATGTATGTTTAGCATGCGAGTGTCAGCGCAATTTGATGAACTGTATTATGTTATTTTCAATACTGATAGCCTTCAGCCATTTTTCTTTGGTTTCAACATCATTGTTTCTGCACAGACAAGTGCCTGAATAATATTAAGATGGTAATGTGTTATTTATAGGGACAAATATAGCTACATGAGAAGGCCATATACATGGTTGTCTATGTTCAATATGTATGAACTGTGAAAAAAATAAAAATGCGGATATACACATGGATGCACAGATACAGATATTGCTATGCCAGATGGATATGAGGCTATCCGACATGGGAGATAAAAGTAGAAATAGGAGAATTCTTGTTATACGCACTACAAATTACTTATCAGTCTTGTGCATCAGCGACTTAATGCGACTTAGGAGCATAATTGATCATTTGGTTACACAATCAAACCATTTAATATGCTTGAAACCTTTAAGTTATAGATGAAATTAAATCAAAATCATTGAGTGGGAGTTGATTTCCATCCCAAGTTTCTGATAGAATTCCAGATAGTGACATGAGAAGACATGAAGTTCCTCCGTCCCTTGACTCTCTATTCTTTCCATTTTCCCATCTTGTCCAAGGCTTTGGTAGGATCCATGTTGTGGCAGAGGAATTTTCTTCTTCTTTTCATTCATTCATTCATTCGTTCTTTTTTTTTTTTCCTTATTTTTTATAATAATATGTGATAAGAAGCAATTTCTGAAAGAAAATAATCTCAAGGAACGACAACATAATTGCAGTTACAGACTCTGATCTCGCAGTTTCAGAAATCCTTAGGTAATTACACTGCACCTAGAGAAGTGGTGTCCTTGATGATGGACAGGATGACATGGATTGGTTGTGAACATTTGTGCATCCAATTAACTTTGAAATAAGATTCTGTATACTGCTACTTTAGTTTTATGAATGTTACTTTTCTAGACATTTTTTTTTTCCTCTAAAATTTCTTTGGTTGCTTAACAGATCAAAATCTGATTTTGGTTTAATGTGGTAATTAACAGGATGGCATTCTTAAGCTTGGACAGGCATTTTGTTTCCTTCCTTTGCCTGTACAAACTGGATTGACTGTGCAAGTTAATGGATACTTTGAGGTTTCATCAAATCGGCGTGGCATTTGGTATGGAGCTGATATGGACAGAAGTGGAAAAATTCGTTCTCTCTGGAACAGGCTTCTTTTAGAAGAAGTTGTGGCCCCTAGTTTTACACGTTTGTTGCTTGGCGTGCGACGATCGCTAGGTCCAACGAATATGTATTATTCTTTGTGGCCCAGTGGCTCCTTTGAAGAGCCATGGAGTATTTTGGTTGAGCATATTTACAAGAACATTGGTGAGGCTCCTGTCTTGTATTCAGACCTTCAAGGGGGGAAATGGGTTTCACCAGTGGAAGCTTTTCTTCATGATGAGGAGTTCTCTGAAAGTAAGGAACTTCGAGAGGCTCTTGTGCAGCTGGCAATGCCTGTTGTTCATTTGCCTAAAGTTTTGTTTGATATGCTCTTGAAATGTGCCTGTTTTCAGCAGAAAGTGGTTACTCCTGATTCAGTACGGCATTATCTCAGGGAATGCAGAAGTGTAATTACACTAAGCAGGTCATGCAAGCTTGTGTTGTTGGAATATTGTCTTGAAGACCTGCTTGACGCTGATGTTAGTAGACATGCATATAACCTGCCTTTGCTCCCTTTGGCAAGTGGTGAATTTGGGTTGTTGTCGGAAGCCTCCAAAGGGATTTCTTATTTTATTTGCAATGAGTTGGAATACAAGCTTCTTCAACAAATATCAGATAGGATAATTGATCACAATATTCCTCCCAACCTATTTGGCAGGCTTTCAGCTATTGCAAAGGCCTCAAAGGCGAATCTTATTGTTTTCAATCCTAATTATTTTCTCCAGTTTTTCTCTAAATTTGTACCTTCTGATTGGAAATATAAAAGTAAAGTTCTGTGGGATCCAAAGTCTAATTTTAACCACCCAACGTCATCATGGTTTGGGCTTTTTTGGCTGTATCTTCGGGATTGTTGTGAGACATTGTTGTTGTTTGGTGATTGGCCTATCTTACCATCCCTTTCTGGGCATCTGCATAGACCTTCATTAGAATCAAAACTGTTGAATGTGGAAAGGTTGTCTGAGAAAATGCAAGATATTCTAGTTAAAATAGGATGCAACATTCTAAACAACAGTTATGGTATTGAACATCCAGAATTATCTTATTATGTGAGTGATGCTGATGCTGCTGGTGTTTTGGAATCAATCTTTGACGTCGTCTCTTCGGATATTAGCATCACACAAACATTTCATAATGTTAAAGAGGAAGAGAGGGATGAGCTTCGTCAGTTTCTCCTAGATCCAAAATGGTATATTGGAAAACATATGACTAATGCGGACCTGTGGAATTGCAAGAGGCTGCCTATTTTTAGGGTCTATGGCGGAGAATCTCCTCAAACATTACAGTACTCAGATTTGGAAAACCCTCGAAAATACTTACCGCCATTGGAGGTTCCTGAGTGCTTCCTTGGTGCTGAGTTCATTTGCAGTTTGTCAAGTAATGAAGGAGAGGTTCTAATTAGATATTATGGAATTGAGCGAATGAGGAATGCAAACTTCTATAAGCAGCATGTTTTACACAGAGTTAAGGAGTTGCAACCTGATGTTCGTGACAGTATCATGCTTTTGATTCTACAGGAGCTCCCACAATTATGTGTCGAGGATGCATCTTTAAGGGAGTGTTTGAGAGATTTGGATTTTGTTCCGACATCCAGTGGTTCTTTGAAGTCTCCTGCTGTGCTATATGATCCTCGTAATGAAGAATTGTATGCTCTATTAGAAGATTCTGATAGTTTTCCCTGTGGTAGTTTCCAAGAATCAAGTATTTTGGACATGCTACAAGGTTTGGGACTTAGGATGACTGTGTCTCCTGAAACAGTCATACTAAGTGCTCGACAAGTAGAGTGGTTAATGCATGAGGATCAACAAAAGGCGCATTCAAGAGGCAAAGTGCTTCTTTCCTACCTAGAAGTAAATGCATTAAAGTGGCTACCTAATCCACCAAATGATGATCAAGGTAAAGTGAATAGAATGTTGTTACGAGCTGCAACTGCATTCAGACCTCGCAACTTGAAATCTGACATAGAGAAGTTCTGGAGTGATCTCCGCATGATTTGCTGGTGCCCAGTCCTTGTTTCTTCTCCTTATCAAGCTTTGCCATGGCCTGCTGTGTCATCTATGGTTGCTCCTCCGAAGCTTGTAAGATTGTATAGGGATTTGTGGCTTGTTTCAGCAAGTATGCGGGTACTTGATGGAGAATGCTCCTCCACAGCCTTATCACAGCAGCTTGGGTGGTCTTCTCCACCTGGAGGTAGCGTAATTGCTGCCCAACTACTTGAGCTTGGAAAAAATAGTGAGATTGTGACTGATCAGGTGCTTCGGCAGGAATTGGCCTTAGCAATGCCGAGGATATACACCATACTGATGGGCATGGTTGGGTCAGATGAGATGGATGTTGTTAAAGCTGTTCTAGAAGGGTGCCGATGGATTTGGGTGGGAGATGGATTTGCGACCTCCGATGAGGTTGTCCTTAATGGTCCTCTTCATTTGGCTCCTTATATACGTGTTATACCTGTTGATTTAGCAGCATTTAGGGATTTATTTTTGGAGCTTGGCATTCGGGAATTCTTGAAACCCAGTGATTATGCTTCTATTTTATGCAGAATGGCTAAAAGAAAAGGTTCCACTCCCCTTGATGCACAGGAAATTAGGGCCGCTATATTAATTGTACAACATCTGGCTGAGGTTCAGATTTATGAAAAGCAAATTAAGATTTACCTACCAGATGTGTCAGGCAGACTGATTAATGCTACTGATTTAGTTTATAATGATGCTCCCTGGCTGCTTGGCTCAGAAGAGTCTGATAATTCATTTGGAAATGCATCTACTGTGGCTTTAACTGCAAAGAGAAAGATTCAAAAGTTTGTGCATGGGAACATATCTACTGATGTTGCGGAGAAGCTAGGTGTCCGTTCACTTCGGAGGATGTTGCTTGCTGAGAGTGCTCATTCAATGAACTTGAGTTTGTCAGATGCGGCTGAAGCATTTGGGCAGCATGAAGCCTTGACAACTAGACTTAAACACATACTTGAAATGTATGCAGATGGACCTGGGATTCTCTTTGAGCTTGTGCAGAATGCGGAGGATGCAAGAGCTTCTGAAGTAATCTTTCTTTTGGATAAAACTCAATATGGTACTTCATCAGTTCTCTCCCCTGAAATGGCAGATTGGCAAGGTCCTGCGTTGTACTGTTTTAATGACTCTGTTTTCAGCCCCCAAGATTTATATGCGATCTCACGTATTGGTCAGGAAAGTAAACTAGAGAAGCCTTTTGCAATTGGAAGGTTTGGGCTAGGATTTAATAGTGTTTATCACTTTACAGACATCCCCGCATTTGTCTCTGGGGAAAACATTGTCATGTTTGATCCTCATGCTTGTAACTTGCCTGGGATCTCTCCATCGCACCCTGGCCTCCGGATTAAATTTGTTGGGAGAAAGATTTTGGAACAATTTCCTGATCAGTTTTCTCCTTTCTTACACTTTGGTTGTGATTTGCAGCATCCATATCCTGGCACTCTCTTCCGTTTTCCCCTCAGGAGTGGAAGTGTTGCTTCCCGAAGCCAAATAAAGAAAGAAGCTTATGCACCTGAAGATGTAGTCTCGCTCTTTTCTTCTTTTTCTGAGGTGGTTTCTGAGACACTCCTATTTCTCCGCAATGTGAAAACTATCTCCATTTTTGTCAAAGAAGGAGCTGGTAATGAAATGCAACTTCTACATCGTGTCCACAAACAGTGTGTTAGTGATCCTGAAGCTGAAGCCAATAAGTTTCATCATTTGTTTAGCTTAATGCATGGAAATCAACAAGATGGTGTGGATAAGGACCAATTTCTTAACAAACTGAGCAAATCTGTAGAAACAGTTTTGCCATGGAAATGTCAGAAGATTGTGGTGAGAGAGCAAAGCTCATCTGGTGAAAAGTCACACCTGTGGATAACTAGTGAATGTCTGAGTGGTGGCAGTCTTAAGAATAACACTGTAAATTTTGATAACAAATCTCATAAATATATTCCTTGGGCTTGCGTTGCTTCATATTTACACTCTCTGAAGGTTGATCCGGAAGTCAGTGATATCCCAAATGCTCAGGAACCTTGCATTATTACTCCAGATACAATTCAAGTTCACGAAAATTCCATTCAAGATAGAAGAAATTTTGAGGGTCGTGCCTTCTGCTTTTTACCACTTCCTATAAACACCGGTCTTCAAGTTCATGTTAATGCATATTTTGAGCTGTCATCAAACCGGAGGGATATTTGGTTCGGTAATGACATGGCGGGGGGTGGTAAAAAACGCTCGGACTGGAATATTTACCTCCTCGAAGATGTTGTTGCCCCAGCTTATGGTCACTTGCTTGAGAAAGTTGCGGTGGAAATCGGTCCATGTGATTTATTCTTTTCATTTTGGCCAACGGCTGTTGGTGTAGAACCTTGGGCATCAATGGTGGGGAAACTCTACCTTTTTATTGCTGAATTTGGACTTCGTGTATTGTATACAAAAGCTAGAGGGGGACAGTGGATCTCAACCAAACAAGCTATTTTTCCTGATTTTACTTTTCATAAGGTTCATGAGCTTGTTGAGGCATTGTCAGATGCTAGTTTACCGGTTGTGACCGTTTCTAAGCCACTTGTGGAGAAATTTATGGAGTTCTGTCCATTGTTGCATTTCCTTTCACCTCAGTTATTACGGACATTGTTGATTAGGCGGAAGCGTGGCTTTAGAGACAGAGATTCGATGATCTTGACCCTTGAGTATTGCTTACTTGATTTAAGAGTTCCTGTTCAATGTGAAAATTTGTGTGGTTTACCTTTGGTGCCTCTTTCTAATGGTTTATTCACGACATTTGAGAAAAGAGGGGTGGGTGAAAGAATATTTGTTACACGTGGAGATGAGTATGGTCTTCTTGAGGATTCAGTTCCTCATCAACTTGTAGACCGTGGAATCTCTGAAATTCTTCACGAGAAGTTATGCGATCTAGCCCGAAGTGAGGATTTCAATATTTCTTTTTTGACATGCCATTTGCTTGAAAAGCTCTTTCCAAGATTACTTCCACCAGAGTGGCAGCATGCTAAGCAGGTAGCTTGGGCCCCTGGTCTTCAAGGCCAGCCTAGTTTGGAATGGATGAGGCTACTATGGAAATACCTACAGTTGTCTTGTGATGATCTTTCGGTGTTTTCTAAGTGGCCTATTTTGCCAGTTGGAAACCATAATCTATTGCAGCTTGTTAAGAATTCAAATGTGATTGAAGATGATGGCTGGAGTGAGAACATGTCCTCTCTGTTGCTCAGAGTAGGTTGCTTAATCTTGAGGAGTGACCTTGGAATCGAACATGGCCAATTGAAAAATTATGTGCAGCCTCCAACTGCAACTGGCCTATTAAATGCGCTACTGGCTGTTGCTGGTGGGTCAGAGAACATTGAGGGGCTCTTTAGAGATGCATCAGAAGGTGAACTGCATGAACTTCGGAGTTTTATTCTCCAGTCCAAGTGGTTCAGTGAAGACTCAATGGATGTCATGCATATTGACATCATCAAACAGCTTCCTATTTTTGAGTCCTTCAGGAGTAGAAAATTAGTTTGTTTAAGCGAACCTACCAAATGGCTTAAACCAAGTGGTGTACGTGAGGATCTTTTGGATGATAACTTTGTACGCACGGAATCAGATAAAGAAAGAATCATTCTGAGAAGTTATTTAGAGATTAGAGAACTTTCAAGGGAAGAATTCTATAAAGATTATGTACTCAATCGCATGCCTGAATTTATATTGCATCAGGAAACTCTCTCCGCTATTTTACGTGATGTTAAGCTTTTGATTGCAGAGGATGACTCTATCAAAACAGCACTTTCCAATACAGCTTTTGTGTTGGCATGCAATGGATCTTGGAAGGAGCCATCCAGGTATGTATTCGTTTCTCCCATTCCATATGTGGGAATTTGTGTCCGTACCAATAAAATTACTAATGATCTTAAAGTTGCTTTTCGAGTAAGATCAAAAGTCCTGCAATCCTGTTGTTTTTGTTTTTACTTTTATTTTTTGTTTGATAGTATTGTGGTCCATGAAATTTTATAGCATTTTTAAAAAGTGGACCTGCTAGTGGAAATTTATACTCTTTCTTAGGGTTCGTCTTCTAAGATTATGGTTTCTGTTGCTATATTTTTAATATGAAGAAATGGCCCTTGACCAAGTGGAATGATGAAACAGGAGTCCTGTTGTCGATCCCAGGAAGTTGGAAAAAAGCCTTTGTTGAGTTTAGTTGAATTGTAGAATTGGCAGCTAAGGTTTGCCATAGATTTACAAATTTCTGCTTTCTTAACCGGATGCCTTCTGCTTTGTGAATAACCAGTTGCTAACAAATGGGATGTGAAATATGAGGACTTTGTTATTTGCAGTCCATTTTTTAATTCCATGTCATGCTCTTTCATTTGTATTTTGCAGTTCAAATTAAATTACAAATTAGGATGCTGATATACTGTGACTGTCTAGAGTCAGTAGTATTGACTTTCGTTTTCTTCTCTCTCTTCTATTTTCTAAATACCTTTAATGCACTTATGTTTGATTCCTTTATGTATACAAATAAAGTACAAAAGTACTATCTACATATTCATATTCTATACCCTCACCCCAGCTAATACCCTTTGTTAATAAGCTATCCCATGGCGAAGCCTGATGCTGCATGAGATTGGCTTGTTTAACAAATGAGCTTTCAAAATGGCTTGAGAATGGTTTGTTTTCCTCTTATTCTAACTTGAATGAGTTTTTAAGTGTGCTGAGCCTGAGCTGTCCATGAACAGCTCGGATCACTCACATTGCTAATGAGAAAGCTAGAGTGCATGAAATGTGCGAGGAAAAAGACTGTACCCTCAAAAGGTTTTCAGTAAGAGGCTAAAAGTTTATGTTTTGAAAAGGTTACTACTTGCATAATAGACCCATTAGCAAGCAGGTCAACCGTCATTCAAATCTTTTATACTTCTAATAACTTATTCTATTCTTTGAAAATTACATGCACATTTAAATATATTGTTTTTGGCAGGTTGTATGATCCTCGTGTTCCTGAGCTACAGAAGGTGCTGCACAAGGAAGTTTTCTTTCCTTCGGAGGAGTTCTCTGATCCTGAAACTCTGGAGACTCTAATTTACCTTGGACTTCGACAAAACTTGGGTTTTACTGGTTTGCTTGATTGTGCTAGGTCAGTTTCTATGTTACATGAATTGAAAGACTCAGAAACAGCCGATTATGGGAGCAGGTTACTTGTTTGTTTAGATGCAATAGCATTCAAGCTCTCATCTCAGGAAGACCAGGGCAACTACAATGAGCTTAGAACTGCCATTGAAAGTCATAACTACAGTGTTGCTGATGGTGAAGCAGAGGAGTACTTTCCAGAGAGATCTGAGAATTGCTTTGAAGATGGTCTGGACATTGACTCATTTGTTGGCAATTTGATTGGCGATAAGCCAGGAGAAGAATTTTGGTCAGAACTGAAAGGTATTGCATGGTGTCCTGTTTGTGCTGGTCCACCTCTGCGAGGACTTCCATGGTTAGTATCAAGTGATCTAGTGGCAGCTCCAGTGAGTGTGAGACCTAAATCACAGATGTGGTTTGTTTCATCTAAAATGAATATACTAGATGGTGAATGCCGCTCAATGTACCTACAACGTAAACTTGGTTGGATGGATCTCCCAAGTATAGATGTTTTGTCCACGCAATTAATTGGCGTATCCAAGTCCTATGCCCAGCTCAAGTCAGATTCTGCCGTGGAACCTGATTTTGATGCTACACTTCAGAAGGAACTTCCTTTACTTTATGCAAAATTGCAAGAATATGTTGATACTGATGATTTTATGGTTCTAAAGTCTGCCTTGGATGGTGTTTCTTGGGTTTGGATTGGAGATGATTTTGTACCTGCAAATGCACTTGCCTTTGATTCACCTGTGAAATTTAGTCCTTATTTATATGTGGTACCATCTGAGTTATCAGAATTCAGAGTTTTGCTTTTGGCATTAGGTGTTCGACTCAGTTTTGATTTTCTTGACTATTTCCATGTGCTACAACGCTTGCAGATGGATGTGAAAGGGTCTGCCCTGTCATCCGATCAGTTGAGTTTTGTCAATTGTGTCCTAGAAGCTGTTGCAGACTGTTTCTCTGATAGGCCATTTGAGGCTTCTACTCCACTGTTAATTCCAGATGCTTTCGGTATCCTGAGGTGTTCTACAGAGCTTGTGTATAATGATGCATTATGGATGGAGAATACCCTTGTTGGGAAACATTTTGTACATCCGAGTATCAATAATGATCTGGCAAACAGGTTGGGAGTTCAATCACTTCGTTGTCTCTCTTTAGTCAGCGAAGAAATGACTAAAGATTTACCATGCATGGACTATGCTAGAGTATGTGAGCTTCTGGCATCGTACGGGAACAGTGAGTTTTTGTTGTTTGACCTTCTTGAGTTGGCAGATTGCTGCAAAGCAAAAAAGTTTCACCTAATCTTTGACAAGAGGGAACATCCACGCCAGACTTTGTTGCAGCACAATCTAGGTACTTACATGATTCCGGTCTTTGTTGTTGCATTAGATGAGTCAATATAGCAATGCCATTTTAAGGATAAGGACTTAGAGTTCGAGCTTTTAGGGAGCCCTAAATTGTGAATTGAAGCTACTGCTTATTGTATTATTATATAGCCACATATCTGTTACAGAGGTAAAGGGTTTACACTAACTTGTGATGAATTTGCAATTTTGCACAATGTTTTTAAAGATGAATTCTTGATTTAGCTCATTGGTGGATTTTGTGTCAAGCATTAGTGTTCTTTTGTTGTGTCATCCTAAATCTCATTCACCAAATTGAATTTTGCTTGGACTAGGTGAATTTCAAGGGCCTGCTCTCTTAGCTATCATGGAAGGGGTGAGCTTGAGTAGGGAGGAATTAAGTCACCTCCAGTTTCTTCCTCCTTGGAGATTGCAGGGTGATGCTCTTAACTACGGCTTAGGACTGCTTAGCTGTTTCTACATATGTGATCTCCCATCAGTTGTATCTGGTGGGTACCTTTACATGTTTGATCCTCAGGGTCTGGCCTTTGCTCTGCCTTCAAGCTCTTCTCCTGCAGCAAAAATGTTCTCCTTGATAGGTAATTTGTTAATATGCATTTGTGCATTCACTGTCTTTAGTGCTTGGCGGTATAATTAGTTGTACTTTTTCATGTTTATATCTTTGACATTGTTGGGTGATTACTTGAAGTTTGCAGGAACAATTTGGTTAGAGAATTGTCGAGGATGAAGAATTTTGGCATTTAAAGTTTATATGGCAATATATTGCCTGTTTGTTGATTGTTTAGTAGCTGTTGTAACCCCTCATCTACTGCCCCACGCCACAAACTCAAAACTCAAACAAATAAAACATTTTACTTCCTAAAATAGTCAGTTCACAACCCTTCATAAATAATACTTTTTTGGGTCATGGAGTTTCTCTTCCATCATCACTTGGAATGTAAAAATAGACGTACTTGATATCTGTCTGAAGGCTAGACAAGTTTCTCTTTCTAGCCTATTTATTAATCTATCATTCTTTAGTTTAGATTTAGAATCTTAAGCTTAATTTCAAAATTTCCATTTACTTTAATTGCTAAAAACAATATTTCTGGGTGTCAAAGTTTTACTAGGTTATTAGATGGTTGTTAGGGAAATTTACCAAACATGAGGCTATCAGGGATGTCAACCATTTGAAAATGCGTCTTGCTCAATGTTATATGATTTTTCTGTATGACATGAGGAAATGGAAAAGAAGTATTGATCCCCACTATGTTTTGGTTATGTTTTGGGGAATTGTGAAGAAGTCTAACCAATGGTATTAACTGGAAAACTGCATCTGTGATGCTGTGCTCCCCTATCCATGTCTGTTTTGCTTGATTTTTATAACTTTGTATGTGTAGTTCCTGTAATCTATTGATTCAAGAATTTGAGTGTAAAATCAACTAGGCTTGGCTTCCAAGTAGGTTGGTTTGTGCTATCTGTAAGGCTTCGATTATGTGTACGGGTATGAGTATCATACCTGAACCTTATTTTTATTAGATTTTACCAGTATCCGTACACGTGCTTCATAGTTCACGAGTGATAGCACAATTGTTTTTAAAAATCTTGACCACTTTATGAACATACTTTTTTTGAAGACTGCATTTTTTCCTGCTTGTTTTACTCATTATTTGATGTGGTCTGCTGTCTTAAAGTTATGATTCCCCCTCTCTTTTTCTTTCCCTCCCTATTAATTTTTTCCCCAAATTTTCCACTTTCCTTTTTTATTATGGAAATTGTTGATAAGTTTGCGATATGTATTCAATCTCCAAAGAGCATCTAAAAACTCACAGTTTCCCCTAATATGATTTCAGGTACAAATCTGACTGAGCAATTTCGTGATCAATTTAATCCCTTGTTGATTGGCCAAACTATGCCGTGGTCTTCATCAGATTCTACTGTTATCCGCATGCCTCTTTCGTCTGAGTGTATGAAAGATGGACTTGAGTGTGGATTAAAGAGAATAGAACAAATCTTTGAGAAATTCATGGACCATGGTTCTAAAGTACTTTTATTCTTAAAATCAGTTTTACAGGTAAAATCAGAAATTAAATAGTTCCTGTAAGTTGTGTCTATGCATCCATTGCTTGCAAAAATGGGGGGAGAATAGTCCCTTTCATGTAAATAAAAGTAATAGAAGAATAATAAGACAAATTAACAAGCCAAAGCAAGAAATAGAAACTAAGCCGGCAAAGTGGTTTCATTATGCTGTTTATTTGCTGCAAGCCTGGAATAGGGTAAACCGATGCCTTTGGTGATCAAACTCAAGGTGCTATTTTTGAGAAAAAGGCTTTTTGAACCCACGCAAATAAAATGAGAGAACACAACGCAGTGAAAAGACTTTTGGCCTAACGAGCATCACAAATAACTTGTGGAAATGTCAAATGATTGAATCCATTTATTCCCGAAGCAAATGGGAAGGATAGATGCGAAAGAATTAATTTTGGTGGCATTAGTTATCACCATTGCTGTTTTTCACACTAGCCTCTGATTAGGTTGGTGGAAAATATCTATCTATTTATGATAGCTTTCCAGATGAGAGGTTTGACCTCTGAGGCTGCACTTGTCTTGCTATATTAGAATTGTTGTAGTGATCTTTTATATAACTCGGTGGTCTGCTTTAATATGATATCGCTATGTTTGCTTAAATTTTTTTTTTCCAGGTAACGCTATCCACATGGGAGGAAGGAAGCCCACAGCTTTGCCAAGATTACTCAATTTCTGTTGATTCAACATATGCTATTGTGAGAAATCCGTTTTCGGAAAAAAAGTGGAGAAAGTTTCAAATATCTAGGTTATTTAGCAGCTCAAATACGGCAATCAAGTTGCATGTAATTGATGTGAACTTGTATCAAGGAGGAAGCAGAGTTGTTGACCGATGGCTAGTTGCCCTTAGCCTGGGTTCTGGGCAGACAAGAAATATGGCCCTTGATAGGTATGAAGGAAAGTGTGTTCAATGTAATTCTTCATTTTGATCACAACACTCTGGATTTTGGAACATGCATTATGATTTATGTGATGGTTTATATCTTTGAGTAAACTTGTGGATTTTTTATTGAAATTTTAATGTCATGTTGACACTGACATGTATCTGCAATTAATGTTAACATTCTGTTGCGAAATCGTGGAAGAGTGTTAAACAGAGCAAGCAATGGATTCATAATTCTCTAGATGCTATAATTTATTCTTTGTGCCATTGTTGAAGAGATGGGTTAAATGATTGATACTTATGTCAAATTATGTTCTTTTTGGAACTTCATTTACTCCAAGATAGGGATATAGAAAATTAGGATGCTTTTAAAATTGTCATCCCAAAACTGGAAATTTTGGCGATATCACATTTTGAAACACACCTCATGCGATACACACCCAGGTCAATGTGACGTGGAGTTTGGATTTTTAAGAATACAGTTTAATCATTGATTACCTATCTTTTGACAATAACTGACGGTCAGTGTGATCAAAGAACAATGGAAAGGGAAAGTGAAAACCGTCTAATCTTCCCTTTGTATAGGTCACTTATTATGTAAATTCCTACTCTTATTTATATTGATTTTGAGTATTCTGTAAGAAGGAAGTGACTTGAAGTGGGTCCAACCATCTATCTTTCCAAAATATTTAAGGAGACTACTCCTGAAAAAAAATGAGATCAAAGGACTTCTTATGTCCAGCTTGAGAAATGATTTCACAAAGACGGTTCTCTTCAATTCACAAGTGTGGGTGTCTTATCTTTTGTTGTGTAGCTTTCCCCCCAACCTGCTTTGATCTCCCAATTATCAAATTTATTCTAATCTAAAGGGCTGGTCTGTCTATATAAGGCAAGCAACATTATTATCATATGCAGCTGTAATGTTCTCAACGCCAAAGATGGATTGATAGAGGCTTTTAGATGCTAGGGTTGGATGAGAATTAATAGTGTTATGTATGGAGCTTGTGGATGATAACTGTTAAAATGTGACATGGATGGATTTTTAGAACAACTACTTAGAAAGGGACGAAAGAGGGGAAAAAATGGAGAAAACTGAATAAGAGATTATGAAGCCCAGTGCTGCACTAGGGTTTTTAGAATCTCTCCTAAAGTCTGAAAGCATTGCAAATTGAGGTGGTTGGCTTGGAAGTTCTCTATTGATTTCATTACTCCACATTGTTCCTTCAGCAGAACTAAGGTGGATACCGTCATTTGACCCTAATTGGATATACAATTGCTAAGATAACTCTTATATGCTCATTCACTCTTGCATTTTTTCACTGGGTTTCATTTACTGATGGTTAATAATTGCATTTAATGCAAAATGATTGTATTTTGTTGGCCTCATAAGTACTTGATATATAATATCATCTGAACTCATTTTTGCAAAAGGAAAATCATTGTTGTGTCTGGAGCACTAGGAAGTTGAAGTGTATTTATGTAATTTTTAACTAGAAGTCTAGCAGTAAATTTTTTTGGGTGAATATCTAGCAGTAAATTTGATCACATGACAAATTTAATTTAACAAAATGTACAAAAATATACTTTAAACTAATGACCATAGTTATCTGATGATGGTAATAAAATAACCAACTGGTTCTTATGTTTACTTACAGTGCAATTTATTTATTTATGAAGCACTGAAACTTCAAAGTAGTTGCCCTAGCCGTGTCCTTGGACATTGACATGCCTTAGACACATGTTGGACATACCCATGACATGTTTTCCTCATTAAACACATTAGGGACACATCACAGGCATGCCTGTCTTGCCTCCGGACACGCCATAGGATACTTTTGATATTAAATTAATTGCTTTTGATAGTTGTGATGTAATAATGGTTTATGATTGACAGTATTTTGTATGTTGAATAATGATGTTTAAATTATAGATGGAGTGGGTTTTTCATATTGAGTTTTATTTATTTTTGGTTTTTCGATGTAATATTCATATACATTACAAATACAAGAATATACATTATATATTTTTGATGTATTCCCACCGTGTCCGCGTCTGTGTTTGTGTCCATATCCTTATCTGTATTTGTGCTTCTTAGGTGGTTCACCACATCATGTGAGAATTTCTTTCCTATCTCCCTTCATGTAGCTGTGAGAATATATTTGTATCTATTTTGCATATTAGTATATATTGTGTATATATTTATATTAGGCATATTTGATAGCCCTTTGATTGTATAGGGATTCTATTTCCTTTTTTTATCTTTGTCTTAGGGCTATATAAACAGTTGTGTACTTTGTAAATATGCAATTGAATATACAGTTTCATTCAGAAAATTTACATGGTATCAGAGCCAAAACCCTAGATCTAGCCTTGATTGTTCGAAGTTCATTCTCCTCGTTCGAATTTGTTCTTCGAAGTTCTCTCGGTGGTTCTGTGAAGTTGCGACAGCTTCTTGTCTCTAGGTTGAAGTCGTGACTCTCTGTTCTAGGCTTGATCACGATTGCAAGGGCCGTCGTCTCTCTTTGGTTTAGAAACTCAACTTGACACTCATCGTGGGTCGTTGTTTCTGTTCGATTGAAGTCTTTAGTCTCTGATTCTGGTTTGTTGGTCTCGATCGAAGCAGTCATCTCTCTCCTGGATCGTTGGTCTCGATTGAAGCTTTTGTCTCTCTCCCTGTTCTATTGCGACCCATCGAGACTTCTCTGATTTGTCTCTCTCTATCTCAATTGTGGTCTCTCCTCCTTTCCTGCTTTGTTGATTCAATGTGTTGATGTGGTTATCAAACTTCTATTTACATTTTAGCCCCTCTGTTTGTGATTATTTGGTTAGTTGGAACAAATTTTTTGTGTGTTATTATACTTCAACCCATTAGTTCTGTTTTATTATAATGTCAGACACCAAAATCCAAGCCATTAAATGCAAACTCACTGGTACCGATTATGCTTATTGGGCTAGTATTATGAAGAATTTTCTTCTTGGTAAGAAAAAATAGGGTTATGTTTCTGGTTTTGTTCCTTATCCATCGGACCTAAAAGCAGAAGGATATTAGACTTCTTCTGACTCTTGGGATTGTGATAATGCCCAAGTTCTAACTTGGTTTCATAACCCTGTGGATGATCGTATTGGAATGATGATTTCTAAATATAGTACTGCCAAGGAGGTGTGGGATTATTTACAGAGTGTTTATCAACAATTCAACTTTGCCAAGCGGTTTGAGTTGGAAACAGTTATTCAGAGTGTTCGTCAGTGGGAATTAGTCTATTCAGGACTTCTATATTGAGATGACAGGTCTCTGGGATCAGTTGGCTCTTATGGAACCACCTAGTCTCAAGATACTGAACACTTATATGGAGTTTCGGGAGCAGGGTCGTTTAGTGCAGTTTTTAACGGCTCTATCCCCTCAGTATGAGGCTATCCGGGGTGGCATCCTTCACCGGTCTCCTCTTCGATCTATGGATGCTATTGTTCGTGAGTTCCTCTCTGAGGAAACCTGTCTTAAGACGATCAGTCAGACTCTGCCTCCCTTTGTCTTCTTGGCTTTTGCTAAGCCTCCTTTATTATTGACCCAACCTCCTCATCAGCTTCAGTCCACTGCGAAATCCAAGAAAGGACCATTAGGTCCAGATTTTTGCCATCAAAAGGGTCATTGGAAGAACAACTGTCCCAAGAAGGGACGTCAGCCTGCTTTGTCTTCTCAGACACAGTTCTGCGGTCCCACACCGAGTACTTTCCGACCTCCTGCTGCTTATACTGTATTTGCTCCGGCTACCGATCCTGACTTGGCTTCCTTGAGTGCTCAGATTGCGCAACTTTAGCATATCCTATCCACCTCTCAGCCATCCCCATCTACCTCTGCTCTTACCTCTCTTCATTCAGTTTTGTTTGGGTCCTCTTCAAGTATCTCTTCTTCTGTCTAGCTTTTTGATTCTGGTGCCTCTCATTATATGACTCTTCACCTTTCCTTACTTCGAAACTGTATTCCTTTACCCGTTCCTATTACTATTAATACTGCTAATTTGTCTGGTATGTCTGTTTACCCTCTGCCATGTCTGTTGTTACTATTTCCTTTGTTCTTTATGTCTCTTAGCTATCTATCAGTTTATTATCTATCAATCAATTTAATGCTTCTGGTTTTGATGCTATCTTTTCCTCTTCTATCTGTTGTGTGCAAGACCCGATGTCCAAGAAGCAGATTAGGATCGACCGTAGTGTTGGAGATCTCTATGTGGTAGAAAGCTTGCATCTCCCTTTATCCACCTCTCCAATTGCACTTTTCTCGTTTCAATTAGATTCTGCGTCGAGTCAATTTTATTTATGGCATTCTCGCCTAGGTCATTTGTCTGTTGATCACTTACGGTCTATAGCTCAGTCAGGGTTGTTAGGTAAAGTTTCTCCTAGTCAAATTGATAAATGTCGGGGGTGTAAACTTGCCAAAATGTTAGCTTTACCATTTAATAAAATTACTTCTATTTCTGTTTCTCCATTTTCTCTTGTACATACTGATGTCTAGGGACCCTCTCCTGTTCTTACTAAAGGGGGTTCTACATGCTATGTGTTTTTTGTTGATGATTGCACCCGCTATACTTAAGTTTATCTTATGACTCATAAATCTGACTTCTACCAAATATACCGTAACTTTCAATTTATGATCACTACACAGTTTGGGTTTACTATTAAATTGTTATGGTCTGACTTAGGTGGGGAGTATTTTGAAACTAAGTTCTGTGAGTATCTGGTCAATTTGGGTACCATTCACCAAATTTCTTGTACTGATACACCCTCCGAAAATGGTCGTGCTGAACGTAAACACCGTCATCTCGTTGAGACAGCTAGGTCTCTCTTTTCTACCTCTGTTTCGGCTCCCTTTTGGAGGAAGCCGTTCTTAAAGCTGCTTTTCTTCTCAACCGTATGTCTACCCCTTACTCTCTAGTCGTTCTCCTTACGAGGCTCTGTTTTTCTAACTTCCCAATTACTCTCTCCTTCATGTTTTTGGGTCTGCATGTTTTGTCCTTCTTTCTCGGAAAGATAGGACAAAACTTAGTGCCCGGTTTGTCATGTGTGTCTTTTTGAGTTACAGTCTTACTCAGAAAGGTTATCGTTGTTATGATCTTGTTTTCCGTCGCCTTTATGTCTCCCACCATGTTGCCTTCTTGGAGTGTTTAGCTTACTTTTAGCTTCCTTCT
The DNA here is from genome assembly GCF_004153795.1 of Camellia sinensis. NCBI lineage: Eukaryota > Viridiplantae > Streptophyta > Magnoliopsida > Ericales > Theaceae > Camellia > Camellia sinensis. Next base: position 52,841 of record NW_021026915.1, read on the forward strand.
CTCACTATTTCGGTTTCTAAAGAGAATTTAGTTCACGTTGATCTATTTCCTTCTAAGGTCCCTCCTATGAGTACATCTGTACTGTTCTCCATGAGTTTGTTCCTTTTCTCCTCCTACTACCCTTTTTGCTGAGTCCTCCTCCAATGTTCCCCATAAGTCTGTTCCATCCTCTCCAGTACCTCCCCCGCCTGCTTTTTCTCCTCATCTGTTGTTTATCTATTCTCGTCACAAGACTCTCCTTTCACTAGTTGTCTCTGCCCCTGCTGCTGATCCTCCTGTTTCTGATGACTCTGGTCTTGTTAACAGTAAGTATCCCCTTCGTTTTTGTAAACAAGTAGTCAAACTTGATTTTGCTAAAATTTGTTTTTCTCTTTCATATTGTTCGTTTTTATCTGCTATTCACTCTTTTTCAAAACCTTTTACAACCTGTCAGGATCCTAATTGGATTCAAGCATGAGTTGTCTGCATTGCAGAAGACTAGTACTTAGGAGCTGGTTTCTCTGCCTACTGGTAAGAATCTGATTGGTTGCAAATGGGTCTATAAAGTCAAGACTCATTCTAATAGTTCTCTCGAGCACTACAAAGCTCGTCTGGTTGACAAAGGTTTCTTATAAGAGTATGGTATTGATAATGAGGAGACCGTTGCCCCTGTTGCCAAGATGACTATTGTCCGTATTTTGATCTCTGTTGCTGCTGTTTGTCATTGGCCTCTTTATCCGATGGATGTTAAGAATGTTTTTTTTAATGGCCATCTCACTGAGGAGGTTTACATGCGTCCTCCCCTTGGCCTTCACCATTCCTCTAGACATGTATGTTGTTTTCGGCGTGCTTTGTATGGTTTGAAACAATCTTCTCGTGCTTGGTATGATTGCTTTCAAATAGTTGTTATTGAGCTTGGGTTTCATCTTTGTGCCCACAAACTCTGCCTTGTTTCTTCTCTAAATCTCAGCTGGTTTTGTTGCCTTATTATTGTATGTGGATGATATGATCATCACTGGCTCTGACTCTTCTAGTATCTTTGAGGTCAAGCAGCATCTCTTTCCGCACTTTCGAAATGAAGGATCTGGGACCATTGTGGTATTTTCTTGATATTGAGGTGGTTTCTTCTCCTAAGAGCTACTTTCTGTCTCAAGCTAAGTATGCCAATGAGGTTATTCACTGTGTCGGTCTTACTGACACTAAGATTTCTAATACCCCCATTTAGCTTAATGTGAAGCTCAACTCTATTGATGGTATCCCTCTAGATGATCCTACTTTATATCGAGAACTTGTGAGTTGCTTAGTCTATCTGACGGTTACTCATCCTGATCTTGTTTATGCTGTTCATGTGATTAGCTAGTTCATTTTTGTTCCTCACTCTACCCATTGGACTGCTTTGCTTCGGATTCTTCACTATCTTCATGGTATTATCTTCCAAGGCTTGGTGTTGTCTTCTACTTCATCTTTGGATTTGGTGGCCTATGCTGATGCTAATTGGGCTGGTGATGTTAATGATCATAAGTCCACTTCTGGTTTCTGTATGTTTCTTAGCGATTTCTTAATTTTTTAGAAAAGCAAGAAACAAACTTTTATTGCCCGTTCTATTGCCGAAATTGAGTACCATGCTATGGCTCATGCTACTGTTGAAGTTGTCTGGCTTCGTTGTCTCTTATTTGATTTGGGTGTCCCTCAGTCTTCCCCGACATTTCTCTATTGTGACAACCGTAGTGCTATTCAAACTGCCCATAACACTATCTTTCATGAACGGACGAAGCACATTGAGATTGATTGTCACTTGGTCCATCAGCATCTGTAGTCTGGTTCTATCTCACTTCCATTTGTTACTTCGTCTTTGCAACTTGCTTATTTCTTTACCAAGACTTGCACCACTGCTCGGTTTCGGTTTCTTCAAGACAAACTCTCAATGTTTTTGCATAAAACACCTTAAGTTTGAGTGGAGGTGTGAGAATATATTCGTATCTATTCTGTATATTAGTATATATTTTGTATATATTTATATTAGGCATGTTTGATATCCCTTTGATTGTATAGGGATTCTATTTCCTTTTTTTTTATCTCTGTCTTAGGGCTATATAAATAGTTGTGTACTTTGTAAATATACAATGGAATATACAGTTTCATTCGGAAAACTTACAGTAGCACTGTTTTTTCTTTCCTCAAAAAAGTTACTGCAATGTTTCTGAGATATGTTGTGATTTATTTTGTATTTCTTACCAGGCGGTATCTGGCATACAACCTGACTCCTGTTGCCGGAGTTGCAGCACACATATGCCGGAATGGCCAACCTGCTGAGGCCTATTGGTCAAGCTCTCTCATGTGCCCTCTTCCTTTGTCTGGTGGTATAAACATACCTGTCACTGTTCTTGGATATTTCCTTGTGCGGCAGAATCGAGGTCGTTACCTCTTCAAATACCAAAATATAGAAGCATTGGCAGAGGCACGGCTAGATGCTGGTAATCAGTTAATAGAAGCTTGGAACAGAGAACTGATGTCTTGTGTCCGTGATTCCTACATTGAGATGATCTTGGAAATGCAGAAGTTAAGAAGAGAACCATCAAATTCTACTCTG
>NW_021026915.1:57909-92197 GCF_004153795.1 Camellia sinensis
CAAATATAGCTGGCAAGAAAGGTGGGAAGAGAGTGTTAAGTTCATACAACGAGGCCATTTTATTAAAGGATTGGCCACTAGCTTGGAGTTGTGCTCCCATTCTCTCGAGACAGAGTGTTTTACCACCCGAGTACTCTTGGGGAGCACTTCATCTGAGGAGCCCTCCTGCTTTTTCTACTGTTTTGGAACACTTGAAGGTAACAAACTTAAATCCTTTCCTTTTTTGTTCGAAGATATTGCTTTATGCAAGTAAATATGTAGTTTACATGTGTTCCAGATAATTGGGAGAAATAGTGGTGAAGACACTCTTGCTCACTGGCCGACTGCATCAGGTTTAATGACTGTCGAGGAAGCTTCTTTAGAGGTCTTAAAGTACCTAGACAAGGTCTGGGGTTCCCTCTCTTCGTCAGGTAGTTTTCTTATTTTACTCATCTGCGACATTATACCTTCTGTGTGGTTGAATGGTTAGAATGATCAGGTTTCTGGTTATTACAACCTCAGTGTTCGAAGCAATAGTGCCTTGACAATGTTGTGGAAAAATAGTTTGTGAGGTTTTGAATTTTGTTGTGTTTTTAAATTATTTAGTTTTACCTATTAATCTCTTTTTCTCTTCTAGTAAGTCAATTTCTTAATGTTTTAACTTTTTGTCTTTGTTTTGTGCCTTGGCTGTTTAGTTTCCTTTCCACTCAGCTCATGGTTTGAAATCTTAGAACGTTGACTTTGATTTATGATATGTAGAAATCTTGGTTTCTACTAAAGAATTGCTAGTCAGGCCTTCTGTAAACATTCAAAAGGTGCTTCCATACTTCATCATCGTCATGCTATAAATATAATAACTATTGTTCTATTCAATCTTCCATTTTCCAATGGATATTTGTTGATCGTGCAGTTTATATGATTTTTTTTTTGTTGCAATTGCTTGTCTATATCTCTGTTTCTTATTTGGAATTCACATAGAGTTGTTCATCATATTTCGGAGCTTGAAATTTTGGTCAAAATTGTCATCTAAAATCCTCACCAAAATCTCAAATAATGTATGTCAAACTCACTGTCTGTTTTTTTTCCCAGTCTGAAGCGTGTGCCATTGACAAGTTTATTTATTTCTTATCCTTCATAAGATTATAGACCATGAGTTTGGGTATTGTATACTTCCTTAGAATGCCTTTTTGAGACTGCAAGCTCTCTTTTGTTGCCGAAAATTGCATTGCAGCAATGATTTAAAAATTAACTTCCATCTTTTTGCTGCAAATTTTAATTTTCCATGTTTGTTTGATGGCTTGCCTTGATTTCTGCAAAGACGTATAACCTTGAGGAATTCATCTTTGTTACAGTGAAAAGTAATATTTGCTTGTCAAAATAATTACAGTAGCTAAGCTTTGACCTTATGAGCAGCTCTAAATTGAAACATGAAATATGGGTCAACATAATAGTTCTAATTATAGGGGAAGTGGTAAACACAGACTGCTTGTGATAAACGTCTATTGGTTGTATTAAATAAACTTCCATTTCCCATCCAAGTAATTTATAAATCAAAGAAGGGCAGAAGCTGCTGGGCGAATCCCTGTCAGGAACTAAGTTAACTCCATTATATATTCCATTTTTCAAATATTAACTTTAAACATTTATTTTTAATGTACTTTCTCTTTGTTTTCTTTGCCAGATATAGCAGAGTTGCAGAGAGTGGCATTCATGCCAGCTGCAAATGGTACACGCTTAGTGACAGCGAGCTCTCTTTTTGCGCGTTTGACGATAAATCTCTCCCCATTTGCATTTGAACTCCCTAGTCTATATCTTCCTTTTGTGAAGATTCTTAAAGACATGGGACTTCAGGACATGCTATCAGTTGCTTGTGCAAAGGATCTTCTCTCAAATCTTCAAAGAGCTTGTGGGTATCAGCGTTTAAATCCAAATGAACTTCGTGCTGTCATGGAAATTCTGCATTATGTCTGCGATAAAACCATTGAGGCGAACACGTCAGATAGGTCCAACTGGGTATCAGAAGCTATAGTCCCTGACGATGGCTGCAGACTTGTGCATGCAAAATCATGTGTGTATGTTGATTCTTATGGGTCCCAGTATATGAAATCTATCAACACTGCCAGGCTAAGGTTAGCTAACCCAGATCTTCCTGAGAGAATATGTACAGCCCTGGGGATCAGGAAGCTATCTGATATAGTTGTAGAGGTATGTACATGATCTGTTGCAAGTTCTTTTGCAATTAGTTTCATCATTATGTACTTATGATTCATTTTTCTTTCAGTGTGACTATATGGTATAAATCTATATCTATTCTGCAGGAATTAGATCATGGGGAAAATCTACAGACCTTGGAACAGATTGGCCCAGTTCCACTAGTAGCCGTTAGACAAAAGTTGTTGAGTAAATCATTTCAGGCTGCAGTATGGAGTGTTGTCAACAGTATAAGTAGTGACATTCCAGACTTTGATAGGCTAACTTTGGAGAGCATACAATCCTCGCTGGTACTTGTTGCGGAGAAGCTGCAGTTTGTTCAGTGTGTACATACTCGCTTTCTGCTTCTCCCACAGTCTCTAGACATTACCCGCGTAGCAAAGGATTCCATTATTCCGGAGTGGGAGGGTGGTTCCCAACATCAAACCCTCTACTTTGTTGACCGGTTGAAGACCTGTATCTTAGTTGCTGAACCACCAACTTATATATCTGTTCTGGATATTATTGCAATTGTTGTGAGCCAGGTTTTAAGCTGCCCAATCCCGCTGCCTATTGGATCTCTATTTCTATGTCCTGAAGAGTCTGAGACTGCAATTGTTAATCTCTTGAAACTTCGTTCAGAAAAGAGAGTATCCGAGAGCACGAGTGGAAAAAATGGTTTCCTTGGCAGGGTAATACTGCCCCAAGACGCCATTCAAGTACAACTTCACCCATTGAGACCCTTTTATTCTGGAGAAATTGTTTCTTGGCGGTCTCAAAATGGAGAGAAATTGAAATATGGTAGAGTTCCGGAGGATGTGAGACCATCAGCAGGACAAGCGCTCTACCGGTTCAAGGTGGAAATTGCCCCAGGGGTGGTTGAACCTCTTCTTTCTTCTCACGTTTTCTCATTTAAAGGGGTATCAATTAGCAACGAGGCTTCCTCATCAAGCACGCTGGAGGACAACCACACGACCGCTGAAAACAGGATGCGTGTTGAGGAGCCAGTAGGTTCTGGAACAGGCAAATCACGATCTACTCAGGTAATTATTATTTTTCAATGGTTTGATAGAGCTTCTCTGTAAAATGATAACAGTCCCTTTGTGGTTATATATCATGAATCCATTTGATTGTCGATCCAATATCATTCGAATTTATTTTTACTTCTATCGTCAGAGACAGTAGTATTGCTGGATGGGGAGGGTCTTTCTTTTTTCTAATGGATCTCTTCCCCCCCTGCTCACACACAACTTGCCTTTCTCTAACAAGTTGAATCACTCATTAAATCAGCTACCAGACAGTGGTGGATGATTCTTAGAGAAAGCAAAATTAATTTCTCTTTATTCCTTTATAAATTTTTATATTTCAGGGTATGCAGTCCACATTTAGTTTAAAATTCTGTCATCCAAATCTTTGCTGGCAAGCTTCTTTTTTTTCTTTTTTTTTTAAATCTTTGCTGGCAAGTTTTTTTTTTTTTTTTTTGTCTGGAGGAACAGGCTTTCCTTCGATGTTAATAGCTACATTTTCGTTAAATTATCTCTTCTACATTTCTAAAGTGTCTGTATTATCAATTAAAAATATATCTTTCATTGACTTTTGTGAGTTTTTAGTATTTCTTTTGTAGACTTAACCTATCTTGTTCATTAATCATTATATATATGATAAATAAAACAAATTGTATTGAAAAAAAAAACCAAATGGGGATTCTCGATTGAAGTTTGTCTTCCTCTCTTTTTTCTTAAGAAGTGTTTTCTTCCCTTTTATTCATCTTGGATTCTTTAGCTTATATTTTTAAATTTTTTTATTAATCACAAGGACAGATTTTTTTCAGTTTTGTGTAACTTTTATTATTTTCCGAATGTGAATGACGTTATTGGAATCCAATCAACCATCTTCTAATTAAACAAATATAAATATCAATAAATAATGTTCTGACAAGTTGGTTCCATATGGCTTTCTATAATTTTATTTCCATTAATTCATATTTGAAAGTCTTATTTATTATTGGAACAGAACAATTTTATTGAAATAGGAATGCAGAGGAGTTTACTGTTACAGTAGTTATATAATTTCATATGACACTACAATTTTATTGTCTGATGTTCTCAACCAGTCAAATCTCCCATGTCACTACAATTTAATAATCTAGAGATGTTCGAAGCTTTCCAATGCCTTGGCACTTGAGCATATAGGTTCTCCATGTCTTCAAATTTAGTAAATGTTCTTGCCCTCCATTTGTTTGAGTGGGTTTTCTGGCATTTGGTATAATGGAAAAAGAAAGGAAAACAAGCTTATTTGGATGGAAAGGTGGAAAACTTTTTCCGGACTAATGTCTTGCTAATGCCACCACTCTACCACCGTCACCGTCACCGTCACCGTCACCATTACCTCCACCACTGCACAACCACCTCCACCCCATCACTGCTGCTGCAGCCGCCATCATCCCCGCAGCCACAACCACCACCACCCTACCATAGGGATGGCAATTTAAACCCGGCCTGATGGGGACCCGATCCCCCGACCCCGATTGGAACGGTTTTTCCCCGAAAATTATCCCCATAGGGCCGGGGATGGTATTGAAAATTAAATCCCCGATGATTTTTAGGCCGGGGACGGGGATAAATTCCCCCACCCCCGGCCCCGGCCCGGCCCCGCCTCGTTTGATCCCCGACTGATCCCCGTATGTTATTATAATATATATATATATATTATATTATATGTTTAGGTAAAGTTATTATAATATATACATATATTATATTATATGTTTGGCTGACCCTCCCTCACATCACACAGTCACACACTCACTGTCTCTCATCTCTCTCTCTCAAACCTTTACAGACGCAAATCGAGCTCTCCCTCCTCCGCCGATGGCGCTCCTGTCCCTCGTCCACCGATCTCCCTCGTCCACCGATCTCCCTCCACTCCCTCGTCCGTCGATCGCCCTCATCTCCCTCCTTCGCCGAGCTCCCTTCTCCGCCGATTGAGCCACCACAACTCACCACTGTTTGCAGCAGTCTTCCTCTCTCTCTCTCGATCGATTTGTTATATATATATATATATATTAGATTTGTTATATATATATGTTAGATCTGAATTTTTTTTTTTTGAGCTCATCAGATCTATTATGGTGATGAACAGATCTATTAGATCTGAAATTTTTTTTTTATTTACATTTGAGCATCAGATTTCTCTCTCTACGTTGTTATTGTTGATGATGAACAAATTCGTTGTATCTATTTTTTTTTTGGGCCGGGGATTAATCGGGGTCGGGGGTCGGGGTGGATATAGGTTCCCCGTCGGGGATCTTTTTTTTTTTTGGACGGGGATTAATCGGGGTCGGGGAAACCCGATCCCCGTTAGGGGCCGGGGGTGGGGGCGGATATAGGTTCCCCGTCGGGGATCGGGGCCGGGACGGGGGGGATTTCCACCATCGGGGATCGGGGACGGGGAGGGTGATCCCCGGCCCCGCCCCGCCCCGTTGCCATTCCTAATCTCGGCTTGAGGAAGAAAAAGTGTTAGTCAAACATACCAACTTTCTTGAGCCTAGATCCTTATCTCGGCTGAAAAATAAACTGAGTGTTGGTCAAACCTACAAATCTTTTTGAGCCTAGACCCTTATCTCGGCTGAAGAGAAAGTGTTTGGTCAAACCTGCCAAACTTCTCAATTACCCCTAGTCAAACGAGCAACTTAAACAGAGGAAAGAATTTTTACTGAAAAAATATCTACTTGATTTATTAAAAAAGAAAAATTACAAGTGTTTACAAAAAAGCTAAAAATAAAATACTCTGAGATTAGCCGTGTTCCATGGCCAATGAATAACTATGCCGTCCCCATCTTCTAAGTGATGTACCCCTTTTCCAGCCAAACCAATCACTCTGTATGGTCCTTCCCAATTAGGTCCTAATTTGCCATCTCCAGGTATCAAGGTGTTTCCCATAACTTTGCGCAGTACCCAATCTCTAATCTTGAATTTCCTGGGGTACACCTTTTTATTGTATTTTCTGGACAATTCCTGTTGATACGAGGCAATGTGTACCAATGCTCTCTCTCTCCTTTCTTCTGCAAGGTCGAGTTATAGGGATATGGCCTCGCCATTCAAGTTTGGATCAAAAGTTTCGCTTCTGATGGTAGGGAGGCCAATTTTCAGAAGGATTACCGCATCCATGCAACAAGCCAAGGAAAAAGGTGTTTCGCCAGTCGATCGCCGAGGTATAGCTCGATAAGCCCATAAGACGTAGGAAAGTTCCTCAACCCATTTGCCATTTTCTTTTTCCAACCTCTTTTTCAGGCCATCTAAGACTACTTTGTTGGAAGCTTCAGCCTAGCCATTGGCTTAGGTGTATGCCGACATAGAGTTGTAGAATTCTATCTTGTATTCTTCGCAAAAATTCCTGAAGATTTTTCCATAAAACTGAGTGCCGTTGTCAAATATTAGAGCCTTGGGTATTCCGAACCGGGTTATAATGTTTTGCCAGACAAACTTCTTGACATCTTTTTCTTTTATGGATGCAAGTGCTTCCGTTTCCACCCATTTTATGAAGTAGTCCGTTGCCGTCAGAAAGAACTTTCTGTTGCCTAGCACGGTTGGGAGTGGTCGCACTATATCCAGGCCCCACATTACAAAGGGCCACGAGCTGGTCAAAGGTAGGAGCTCTCTAGCCGGTTGATGTATTTGATGTGCGAACTTTTAACATTTGTCACACTTCTTGACATATTTCTCTCCATCTACTTGCATGTACGACCATCAATACCCTTGTGAAATTGCTCGGTAGGCCAGCAATCTTCCCCCTTGGTGGCTTCCGCAAACATTTTCGTGTATTTTGAACAAAAATACCTCGACCTTGCTGGGATGGACACACTTCAAGTAAAGTCCTATGAAGGATTTTTTGTACAATGCTAGTGATGAGGAGAGCCAAAATTGCTATGACTTTGTTCTAATTTTATTGGCTTCTTTTTGTTCTTCAGGTAAGATGCCATCTTTTAAAAACACTATGATGGGATCCATCCAAGAAGGGCCTAGATCGGCGCAACATGCTTCGGCTACTTCTAGCTCTTCAATACATGGTTTGGGTAGGAAGTTAATTAACAATGGGTGTGGGATAGACGTATTTGCCATTGATGCAAAACTGGCTAGCTCATCTGCTTTACTATTTTCCTCTCGACCGATTTGCTTTATCTGAACCACTTCAAGTTTTGTGATCTCATTTCTGGCCAACTCTTGATACTTGGCCATTCTATCATCCTTTGCTTCGTAGTTGCCCGAAATTTGGTTGACTACTAGTTGGGAGTCACTGTATACCATCAGCTTGGTGGCCTTCATGCGAAATGCTAACTTCAAACCCGCTAATAATGCTTCATACTCCGCCTTGTTCTTGGATGCTGGAAAGCCAAGGTTGATTGCTGTAGACACCCCAATTTTGACCGGCCCTAAGACTTTGGCGCTTTCTTTTAATTACCCAATGATGACAATTAGAATGTGTTTCTCACAGAATCCTCAGTAGGAGAGGTAGAATTTAAACTTTAATCCCAACCTTCACCATTATGGCCCAATTGTTTTAAACTACTAAATATTTTATTAGTTTAGTATTTTGTAATTTTGCATAATTTTATGTGTTTGTTCATATTTTTGGTGTTTTTATATAAATTGGTATAAATTATATATTTTATATGTATAAAATAAAATAATAAAAAAAGTTATATTATTATATTATATGTTTAGTATTTTGGTATAAATTATATATTTTATATATTATAATAAAAGAAAAATAATAAAAAATTATATGGATGTCATTCAGCCATCGGCTGCCGACATCAACCTCAGCAAACATATATAAATTTATATTATTATATTATCTATTTGTTGCCTATATAAAGCAACCAAATGGTGAGATTTCAAAAAGAGAGGGGAGGCCCAACAAAGAAAAAGGAGAGAGGCTAATCAGAGGGAGAGAAAAATGAAATGGTGCGAGAGAATTTGAGAGAAAAAGAATCAGAAAGAAAGAAAATTAGTTTTTTTTTTTTAGAGAGAGAGAGAGGGAAAATAAAATATTTTCTCTGATATTTTTATTTCCATTTCATCAATACACCATTCAAAAACCAACCACTAAAGCTGTAGTTCCAAATTTTGAACTGAGAGTTGAGAACACATTCCACAGACTTGAGAGTAATCAAAAGAAAGTTTGTGATTCAGAAAATTCATCATTTCCCCAAAATGTGAGTTTTCACAAATTTTCATTTAATTTAAAAATGTGATATAATTTGTTTAAATACTTCATTTGCTTCTTTTCATAACTATTTTTTTTATTGCTTTAATGGGAATGTTGTACCACCCACATATCTACTGTAATTTAAATATTGTGTATAAACTGTTGTAATTTATTACTTTAAATAATTTACCCCACCGGATGAATAGTAACCTCCGGCGGTGAATAGTAACTTCCGGCAGTGAATAGTACCTCCGACGATGAATAGTAACCCCGACGATGAATAGTACCTCCGGTGGTGAATAGTAACCTCCGGCGGTGAGTAGTAAAAGTGGTAGGTTTCTCTCAAATTCTTTTGGGGCTGTTTTTCAACATCTAAACTATGTGATTTGAAGTTGTAAAAGTGGAAGGGTCACCCTTCCTTCTACTTGTTTACTAACTTGATCCTATTTAATTTTGTTCGTTTTCTATAGTTTAATTTCAATACTATTGTATGCTATTTAGGGGCTGTTTAATTTATTTCAATGATTTATGTTTTAAATATCAAGTTTGTTTGTATTAACCAATTAATCAATTTCGCATAATCATCTCTGCAACCTCCCTCCATTCTTTGTTTATTTCGATTAAAAAGTTGTGAAAAATTAAGATTGTGGTTCAAGTATAAGAAATGAACTCTTCCATGCTTAATAGTTTAATCTCTTCGGAGGTTCATTACCAAAGATATAAAACGCTCTATGCTTAACGGTTTAATCTCTTTGGAGATTCACTTCCAAAGGCATAAAACGTGTTATGCTTAGGAGGTTCATTACTAATGGTATAAAACGCTTTATGGCATAAAACGTTTTATGCTTAGGAGGTTCATTGCCAAAGATATAAAACGTTCTATGCTTAATGGTTTAATCTCTTTGGAGATTCACTACCAAAGGCATCAAACGTTTTATGCTTAGGAGATTCATTAACAAAAGTATACGGTGTTCTATGCTTACTGATTTAATCTCTTAGGAAATTTACTACCAAAAGCATTAAACGTTCTATACTTAACGGTTTAAATTCTTTGGAGGTTCACTACCCCAAAGGTATACATGTTCTTATACTAAAGCACAATCTTTTATTTTTCATTTATCTTTATTCATCAATGTGTTTATTTTTAAGGGACTAATTGACCCTTAGGAATCACCAAGGATAGTGTCATTATCACTTATTATCAAGTTTGGATTTCAAGTCATTATCACTCAAGTTTGGGTTTTTCTAAGTCATTATTACTCTTTTGAGTTTGACTAGTCCTTGTTACACATCTTGAGTTTGACTTGGAATCCCTTATTGCTTGTAAATAAGTTTGACTCTTCATTTGTAATTTCTCCCGAAGAAAATAAGATTTGTTTCTCGGGATAAGTTGATGCTTGTTTCTCTTTATTGCGTTTTGGACTTAGTGGACGTAAATATCATTTTTGCACAAACAGGAGGAAAGATAAAGAAATGGAAAGGTAATAAAAAAGGCTAATAAAATTGGTTAAAATTGGATTACAACCGACATAAAGAACCAATATGATTAATTGAATTCGGTCGGACGTTATACCGAGTTTATTGTGTCAAGGCTTGTCTTACATCAATTCATGATAATTTGATGAACCTTGAAGTGTTTCGACTTCCCTTATTGAATTCACTTCATGATAGCATTTATTGATCATTGTCCAAAGTGTATCCGAGATCATCAAGCGATCAACTTGCTAATTGATGGTTTTGGAGATGATTCCTACCCTCTCTTGAGTATTTTTATGATAGAGAAGGGTAAAAAAAAAAAAGGGACAAACATGGCTAGGAATACCCTGTCTGCACTGTTTCACCTCAGGTACAAAAAACAGATTTCCACAAGAAAACAAAGTATTGGATTTATTTAGGGTTCGACTAAGTCGCGTTTCGGGGTCGGCAAGGCTCCAATAAATTGCAAAACAATACACTTTTGGTCGAAAGCAGTAACTAGGGGTGAAACAGACAAACATGGCTAGGAATACCCTGTCTGCACTGTTTCACCTCAGGTACAAAAAACAGATTTCCACAAGAAAACAAAGTATTGGATTTATTTAAGGTTCGACTGAGTCGCGTTTCGGGGTCGGCAAGGCTCCAATAAATTGCAAAACAATACACTTTTGGTCGAAAGCAGTAACTAGGGGTGAAACAGAACAAATCCCAACAAGGCAGACAGAATAATTCCTAAGGAGCATCGAGCAATCATTGCATATTATTATTGTAATAAATTAGACAGCCGCTTTTCATTTATTAGTCATTCGGCTTTGTAATAATTATTTATTCAGACATTTGGACATTCGGACCCTCCTTCGCAAGGACAAATATGTAATAAGTTGTATGTCTTCCAACCCCCATTCTTTCCCCCTTTTATTTAACTGCTTATGATGGTTAGATTGGGGACATCATGTTTAATTAGCATTTTCCATGATTTGCATCCATTCGTTTACATACATAAAAGTTCGGCTCATCATATTATTCAAATGTCAAATTCAAACTCCTTACTTGCATACATGCGCTATCACATGCCTTGAATTGACTCACATGCCATACTAGCAGCCGAACCTTAATTGCACGTTGCATGTGTTGCATTAGTCATTAAATTAGGATCATGCATTTTTTTTCTAACTATTTGCTTTGTTTTTGGACTCGCCTTCAAACATTAAGGTAAGCATTTTTGCTTTGGCATATTACATAAGTGTGAATGTTATCATATCAAACATACTACCATGAGGCTAACTGCTTATTGGATATTCAGGTTTGAATGCCTGTGGATAAAGGCTAATTACTTGAATTGGGATACTTTGATTCATGTATATATGAGATCGCCATTTTAAGTGATGCATATTCAAAACACTTTTTTTTCAAACCAAACATGAAATCAAGCGTTCTAATTTTTTGTGAAATTAGTCTATAATTGTATGTTACATATAGAACAAGAGCATATACTGTATATAAAAATCACATCATGATTAGTAGAGGCCGATCTTTGATCGGGTGAGTGGGGTGTTCAATTATTAACCTTCCCCTCTCATACTTAAGTTACCGAATCAAGACACTTTGGTAACGACGGATTAATGGCATTTGGCACGAGTCATGGGTTTCCTAAATTTCTCAAAAATAAATATTTAGGTGGCGACTCTAATATCTAGCAAAGCAGTCTATTTTTGACATTTGATTCAAACATCGTTTTTCCAAAAGAAATTGACGGATTTGGACTTTTTTTGTGTTTTCACTGTTTCACATTGCACTTGTGAAATCAAAATCAGAACCAACACAAGTGGAGTCCGAACTGTAAGGGCTATTCATTCTTCTGAAAGGGAGCTCGAAAAGTCGATCTACAATTGCCTGTTCAATTATTAGGCCATCTAGTGAGATGAAGACTATGTCAAGTCCTGCACCGTGCCTGTTAAATGCTCCATCCATGAAACATTTCCACATCTCTCCTACGAACAGTTTCCAGCAAGTGGAGGGATCTGATGATGTCTTGGGATCAGCGGCGTTGATCATGTTTTCTTCTAAGTTATTGTCCGTCGTTAGGATTTGATCCTCACCGTTTGACTATCTTAGGACTTTAGTTTTGGGTGAGTCCTTGCTGGTAGTACTGCGGTCTATTCCTTCTTCTCTTTTTGCAAGGCTGAATAGTTCGCTATGCAGTTGAGCGTCCTACTTTAGGGGCTATGCTATCCCTGCGGCACTTTTCCCTCTTTTTTCGATTGCCTTGGTTAAGTCGATCGATCAAACATGATGATTGCCTAGAGTAAACTCAGCCACAAAGTTTGCCAAAGCTTGGGCCTTTATCGCGATTCTTGGTTGAAACTTAATGTCGAACTGCCTTAACTCCACGGCCCACTTCAAAATTCGGCCAGAGAAGTCTACTCTTTCAAACAATGCTTTTAAAGGAAAGGCCGTTAAAACAATCATGGTGTGGGTATGGAAGTAGTACGACAATTTTCTTGAAGCCATCATCAAAGCTAAGGCCAACTTTTCCAATGGCAGGTACCTTGTTTGGGCGTCCAGCAATGTTTTGCTAACATAAAAGATAGGCAGGTGTTGTATTCCCTCCGCGCGTACCAACACCGTGCTAGCTGTATGCTGGGAAACTGCTAAGCATAAAAAGAGTTCCTCTCCTGGTACTGAGGTTACTAACAACGGAGGAGAGGTTATGTAGTCTTCAAGCTTTCCAGAGCACGGTCGCACTCGTCATCCCACTCAAACTTGGCCTTCAGTTCCTGGAAGAACGGTCGATACCTATCTAACGACTGACTTATGAATTGATTTAGCACAGCTGCTAGGCCAGTGAGATGTTGTACTTCCTTAACTGTGTTGGGCCTCTCAAGATTTTGGATGGCTTTGATCTAACACAATCAGCTTCTATACCCCGGTTGGTCACTAGAAAGCCCAGGAATTTTTCTGACCTCACGTCGTACACGCACTTGGATGCGTTCAGTTGCAGCTTGTGGGACTTCAAAATTTGAAACATCTCATCAAGGTCCTTGAGATGGTTCCCCTCATTCTTACTTTTGACCATGATATCATCTACATAAGCTTCCATTGTTCTGCCTAACAATGGCTCAAACATTTTGGTGATCATCCGTTGGAATGTTGCCTCCACATTTTTTAGGCCAAAGGACAAGACCTTGTAACAATATAATCCCCTGGGAGTTGTAAACAATGTGACCTCCTAGCCTGTTTATACATAGCGATAGTCCACCAGTTGGTCTATTCATGGTAGAGAAAAGCTGTCTTTCGGGCATGTTTGGTTGACTATTTTGTAGTCCACGTAAACGTGCCATTTGCTATTCTTTTTTGGTACCACTACCATGTTAGAAATGCACCTGGGATAGTGTACTTCTCTGATTGCCCCTGCTTCCAGCAGGTTTCCTACTTCTTCTGCCACTATCCACCTGGCGAGTTCGCTGTATAATTGGTCTGACGGTTGGGTGGACATTTAGTTGATGGCAGATGAAGTTGGGGTCAATGCCAAGCATGTCATACGGCGTCCAGGCAAACACTTCGATGTTAGAGGTCAAAAATTCCATGATCTCTATTCTATCGCCACTACAGTGTTGGAAATCCATCTGGGATAGTGTACTTCTCTGATTGCCCCTACTTCCAGTAGGTTTCCCACTTCTTTGGCCACTATCTCTGCGTGATAAAGTGCCGATCGGCGAGTTCGTTGTATAATTGGTCTGACGGTTGGGTGGACATTGAGTTGATGGCAGATGAAGTTGGGGTCAATGCCAAGCATGTCATACAGCGTCCAGGCAAACACTTCGATGTTAGAGGTCAAAAATTCCATGATCTCTATTCTATTGGTGCTGGACAGAGACGAGCCGAGCAAAAAGAACCTCTCTAGGTTTATCCCATCTATCCTTACCTCTACCAAGTCTTCTACTGCCTTCTGTTCGTCTGTTATGCCGACATCTGCAAATAGCTCGTTACTTTCTGGCTCTTCTACCATTTGTACGAACCCTTTTGCAACTTAGCTACCGTTTACTATTACAAAGCACTATTTGGACATGATTTGGTCTCCTAAGACTTCTTCAATCATTTCGGCTTCGTTGGGGAACCATAACACCTGGTGTTAAATCGATGTCACCGCTCACATGGTGTGCAACCACTTTCTTCCCAAGATTATGTTGTAAGTGGAAGAGACTTTCAATACCCAAAATTCCACCTGTTTCGTCATTGTTCCTGCTTTGACTGGCAGGATTATCTTGCAAACCAACCATTCTGGCATTGAGTTGAAGCCGACTAGGGAAAATGTTGCGGGTGCTAAGTTTTGTCCTCCAATTTTAATTACTTGAAGGTCTCGTAGTACATTATCTCGCATGAGCTCCCTTGGTCAACTAGGATCTGCTTGATGTTGAAATTCTTGATACGCAAAGTAACCACCAGTGCATCATTGTAAGGGCTTTGTACCCTTGCTAAGTCTTTGTCAGAAAAGGTGATAACGTTCGTTGCCTCCGTTTTTCCCTTCTTCATAGTAGGTTGTGCACTTAGTACCTCTCTCATGTATTCAGCCTTCTTGATCATCCCTCTAAGTTCACATATTCGTTCAGGTTCGATGATCCCATGTATTACATTGATTATGCCTTGAGGCAGACCGTCGATCTGCATCCCATCTGGCCTATTACGGTCCTAGAGGGCTGGCTATGCTCCCCCTTCAATATATTGGTCCATGTGGCCCGCGGCCACTAACTCCTCCAGATGTTGTCTTAATGGCGTACAGTTTTCAATTCGATGCCCCTTTTCATCATGGAAGGTGCAACGGTACCTATCGTCGTAGCCCCTCTGCGCTTTTCCCAGCTTGGTTGGCCACCAAACAAAGGGTTCGTCGCGTATCTTTCTAAGAATCTAGTAGATAGGTTTATTGAACACCGTGGTGATGGTGGTTCGGACTCTCAACTTCTTTGCTTGGGAGTCCTCATGCCTGCTCCTACCATTTTTGTTTGGTCGTTCTTCCTGGCCGACCGTGTTGACTTTTGCCACAGGTTTTCTGCTGATATCTCTATTGTGCCAGATTTTGCTTTGGCGCGAGCACCATCTTCTTTTACCCGGATATGCTGATGCATTCTTTCCATTAGGGCCTCCATTGCGAGGGGTGGTGACATCGTCATTGAATCCCTCAACTTATTACCTGCCAGCAAACCCCGCTTATACTGTGCAATAGCTAGGTTTGTGGGGCAGTCTCCAATCTGATTAAAGGTCTCCCAGTATTGGTTGTTGTAAGACTACAACATTTCCTTCTCACTCATGTCTATAGAGAGAAGCTGGTCAATTTCCACTAGTGTTTTGGTGTTTGTTCTGAACCTGGTCACAAATGCCTCTGCTAGTTGTGCCCATTAAGCTATGCTACCTTCTGGCAACCTCTTGAACCACGCTAAACCCAGGTCGCCTAGGCTAGAAGGAAATAAGATACACATCAGAGCCTCGTTTCGTCGATATACAGCCATAACCTGGCGAAAGTGGCTCAGGTGCATGTAGGGATCCAACTTCCCCTCATAAGTTGTGAATTTAGGATAGTGGAAGCCTAAGGGTAATGGTTCGTTTTCAATCGCCAGAACAAACGGCAAGCTCTGCAACCTTGCTAATACTTTGTCTGTTGGTTCGTAAGCAAGGCGTGGTGCTGGCATCCCGACCTCGACACTCCCATGTGTCCTAGGAGCCAACCGTTGTAGAGCCGAGACCTTGTGGAGGTCGCGAGCCTGGGTGTCCTCCCTTCTTCGGGCCCTTTTCTCCAGTACTGTTCGTAAGTCTGCCGACCTAGGCAACTCTATGTGTCAAAATGTCGTTTGGCGCGAATGCAAGGGCCGATAACTACTTTGTTCGATACAAGACCTTTCAGTCCTCGTTCTCTCAGACTTGGAGAAACGACCTGGAAGTCCTTGATTGTGTTTCGCATGTCCTAAGGCTTCTACTTTCAGTTTGTGACGGTGTGACTTGCCTGTCACGATCTTCTGAGTGGCAAGAGTGCGTCCTGCCTTTGCGCATTTCTTCTTCTGTTGTCCTTTTACCTTTTATCTGGTGCTTCATCGTCTCCATGTCAACCGCCATCCTCCGTATTAATTCGTTTTTCTCCCTTACGCGATCTTCTAGAACTTGAGGATCTATCATCCACCTCTACCTGTCAGGGCTTTGGGAGCGACGAGGACTTGAGCCCCACCTTTCTCACGTGTCTCTCCGTGGGTTTCGTCGTTGGGGATCTAATTCTGCTATGAACGGGATAAAAGGTAAACCTTCGTGTCTCCCTCCCCCTTCCGAGGTTTGCCCATCAATAGCAAAGTGTGGCAAGTTTTCATTGTGCGCCATAGAATTTAATTAAAGGTCAACTAAGCTAGCGTGTTTGTGCTCTCAATACAATAACGACGTAGATGGTGTTCTACCGAGCTATACTTAGCTCGGCCTGTCTCCTTGCTAACACCTTGGCCAGCTTTCCAGGCCTAGCTTTTAGATAGCCCGGTCAGACCCCTGACGACGTCTCTACCCATCTTGGTACCCAGATGACCTGGGACCAAGCTATCTAAAGCTCTCACCCCGTCCCATAATTTGGCCCGATGTTAAGGTAGATGGATCAAGCTCGACCCAATCTCTTCTCCTAAATTACCCTCTCATATGTAAGGATTTTATCATATATTTTTTTCTATCATAAAAAGGCAATAATCTAATTGAACAAAATTTAAATAAATTGATATTAAAATTTTACATATTAAAACAACATTACTTTTTTTTTTCTTTTTTTTTGTTTAGACTTTAAACATTAGATCCATTATAAGGAGTCTTCGTTGTAATGTCACATCCTTTACATGTATATATATAAGATTTTATTTATTTATACGTCTTTACAAGTATAAGAAAAAAAATAAAATTAGTGTAGTAGAATTCAATATATTTTTATTAGTTCACTCATTTTAAAATATTTTTTGGATTCGTTTGGGAAGATGGTTTGTGACTAAAATAGTCACAAAAGACAAAATAGGTTATTTTAGCCACAACAAACAAAATATCACATCCAACCCATAATCATTACACTCTTCTCTCACAAAAAAATTCAAAAAGTCAAAAAATTCTCCCCAAATCAAATTTTTTATCTCAGGCTAAAATAATAAAAAAAATTAAAAAACCAAAAAACCAATCCTTTATAATTTTAATATTAAACACTGCATAAATTTGTATTTATTAATTTATTTATTTTTGTTTTGTCTTTTTTGATTATGATGGGTTGGGCTTTGTAGAAGAAATAGAGAGGAGACAAAACAGATATATGGTAATCAATGCAAGTGGCCCCAGGTACGAACAAAAGTGGGCCGGTCACGCTCCGAAAGTGGTGAGAGGGCCTACAAAAAAGGGAGAGGTTCCTCTAGTCTTCATTTGGACCGAAGAGAACTATTCTGACATGCCGGCTCGTTAGAAATCTTGTTTCAATAATTCAAATTAATTATTTTATTAAATATTATTTATATATTATTTATAAAAAAAATAAATTATTTTGATAGTAGTAATCTTTTATTTTATCCAGCTCAAAAAAAAAAAATCCTTTATTTTATCTTATTTGCATCCAAAAAAATAAATACTCTGTTTTAAAAACACATTAACTTTTTTGGGATTAAATTCTATAAAATTAAAAAATTACAAATATCGGATCGACATGATTTTTTTTTATTTATAAATGACATACATATGAAACCTTGATAAAAATAAATAATTTAAATCATTAAAATAAAACTCATAATAAATTTCACAAACTCCAATAATTATCTGCAATCTAAACTTATATTAAATTCACAAACCCTAATAATCATCTTCAGTCTAAATTTAAACGGGAAACTTCCTCTCTCTCGCAGATCGAGAAGAGACCCCATGTGCACTCCGACAGTATCTTTTAATTTACCCAAACAACCTTTAAAATAATAATAAAATTCATGGTGAATTGGTAAAAAGGTTAAAAAGTTGAAGGATTAGCCTAATAAATTTAGGCATTGGGGTGCATGTTGTGCTATAAAACACAACGAGCGACACTGTGCCTCCGTTTGGGAAGTGGGTTGGCTTTTTAGTTTTTTGACTTTTTTGGCTATTTTAGCCTGGGCTAAAAAGTTTGGTTTGGGAAAGGCTTTTTGACTTTTTGGCTTTTTTGATTTTTTTTTGAGAGAAGAGTGTAATGATTATGGGTTTGATGTGATGTTTTGTTTGTTGTGACTAAAATAACCTGTTTTGTCTTTTGTGACTATTTTAGCCCCAACTCAACTTGCCAAACACCACCTGTATCAGTTAGTGGGTTTTATTCTAACTTTCTATTGGAGTTGAATATATTTTTTAATGTTCGGAGCATCTGAGGTCTTAGTTTCCAATATATTTTTTAATATTCAGAGCATCTGAGGTCTTAGTTTTGGTCGTGACATAGGTACAGTAATACTTTTTACAAATACCCTATGGGAATAAAAAGATAATACTCTCTATTATTATGGGTCACTGCTGTGGTAAATACACAGCAGTGACTGTTGTGGTTCATTTTGTGATATATTATGGGCTTATTTTTATGGTCTGAACCGTTCATTTTGTAGGATTTGTTAAGTACTTCAAATCTACCAAAAATCATATTAATCGGATATCAACAACTATATGATCGAATTGCATATTTTTATACTATTTTTTAAAAGAAAAACTTCTTGTTTATTTTTTTGGTTATCAATCATATAGTTATTAGTATCCGATTAATATGATTTTTGGTAGGTTTGAAGTACTCAACAAACCTTACAAAATAAACGGTTCAGATCATAAAAATAATCCCATAATGCACCACAAAATGAACCACAACAATCACTGCGGTGTATTTACCATAGCAGTGACCCCAAATCCCTATTAGATATGTAGAGTAATCTATTTACATATCTATTTTAGGCATCAAATTAAGTAGAGTTTATTCTAATCTTATGATGATGATTCAGGTAATTTATTTTGTGAGATCCGTTCAATATGTTATTTATTTAAAAAAATTATATTGATTGAATATCAATAATCATATGTTCAAAATAATTTTTTTTAAAGAAAAAAGTGACAAGTATGATTTTGAGTACAAATTATCTATTTTAAAATATAAATATAATTTGATAAATTTAATTTTTTAGATAAATAATCTCCTAAATAGACCCTTGCAAAATGAATCACTAGGATTATCATGATGGAACTAGGAGGGCCCCAGAATAGACAACACCACATGTTGCGCTCATAGATTTCTTTATTCGACATTTTATATTTGAATTTGAGTTTTATTGCTATGTAATTTCTCTTATTCTTTTTTTTTTATTAATTATTTAAAAAAATACATAATTAAAGGCATTAATTAATAAAATTTAAAATAATTGTACATTATTTATAACAAGTGCTTTCTCTTTTTTCTTTTTTTAAATTAATAAGGGTTTAATTATAAATATAAAAGCAATTATATTAAACTTTATAAGTACACTCTAACAACACATAATTAGAAATCCCATACAAGAAATCATTCAAGTTAAAAGAAGAAATAAATAATTACATAGAACTCCTATAATAAAAAGATAAATTAACAAATTTTATAATTAACAAGGATGAATCCCCTAACCTCTACAATCATGCCAACAAGAATGGCTAATTGAACTAATCCAATTAATTATAACACTTGTCTCTAAAAAATTGATAAAATAGTGATCTCATTCTGCAAAATATTTTCCTCAAATGAAAAGAAGTCAACTACACACAATCTTATCATCAGGGTAATAAGAGCATGGTTCACATTTAGCTAGGGGATCTCTTCATATTTTCCACTTTGCTTTCAGTGATTCTGATTTGATTGGATGCTCTTATGGGTTTTTTTAGTCCACAAAAAAAGTAACCTTGGCATATTCCTCTATCCTTGTCTTTTTTTATTTTTTAGCCTCCTTGTCTTGTTTTTTTTGGGTGCAAGTAAGAACATCTACAACGATTGAATAATTTTTTTATTAAATTTGAGTAAAAAAAGTCAATTTTCTCATTCTAATACCAACAGCGCCAACCGTTCATTGTAGCGTACATCAAACAGGAGAAGGTCGTCCGGGGGGTCGACCGGCTAGTTGACCGGTAAGAACAAATTTCTAGTTTTTGCCTTTATTTCTGTTGGTTGAAAAAATACTAAGGTGGTCGACCGGGGGTCGACCGGGTGGTCAACCAGGTGGTCGACCCCGTAGTGTAAAATTTTCATAAATTTCTGCTTCAACGGCAATGCACAGTGAATTGGTGAAAGGAGCAAGTCGTCCTCAGTTTGATAAAACGTTTGATATTTTCTCAATTTGATATTGTTTTGGTGCAACCATTGGAGCACAAAAAGTAACTTTTTTTCATCAAATTTGAATTTGATGTTGGATTTGGTGAACGGTTGGAGATGGCCTAAACAAGCTACTTATACTCTCGGGACATCATAATGATAGTTCAACGAAACTACTTGTCTATGAAAATTTATTTCAAAATATTAATTTAAAATTAATGAAATATAAATTGTAATCCATTGATTTATTGTTTGTATACTTTTTTTAGATAAAATTTCTGAATATATAGTGTTGTTGCTAAAACAGAGAATGTGAAGTTGAGTGAAAATTTTTAATTAAAAAGAAATTTGTGGGGGGAAAAAAAACAGAAAAAAATAGAAATCTAAATAAAAAATAAATGAAAATTTTCTCATTTTATCTCATAGTGTAAAACTCACTTCTCTGCTTAAAAACACTTTGAGAAATTGCTATTTGCTGCAAGAGGAATAGTTGTTTCCATAGCAATTTTCGCTTTTATATTTTTTATGTTTTTCCTGTTAGATAATGTCTCAATGGGACCACATAATTAAATGTGATGTTATCATTTATAAGAAGCCTACAATTTAAGTGATTCAATTTAGTTAATAGGCTTAAGGGTATATGTGTTATGGACCTAATGTGTAGATACTAGTTGTATAATTTCTATTTCTATGAGGGGCAGAAATAGAAATTAAAACATATTGGTTAAAGTTGGTTTTCATTACCTTTCAGTTTTAAAACCAATAATGGTTAATTTATTGGTTTTCATTACCTTTCAGTTATGAAAACCAATTACAACCTTTAAAAGGTTATGGTCCCTATTCCTTCCCAAAGTGAAAAAAATAAGAATATTGTTTTATTTTTCTAAATCCTCTCAAGGAGAAACATAAGGCACCAAAGGGAAAGGATTAGAAGGCTCTAACAAAGTCAATATTAAGGTTTTATTGACAATCAGACGCTTCCGTTTAACCGTTCATCAATGGATTCAGGTATGTCATTTTGTCTTGATTTCTTGATAATACACATGGTAAATGATCCAAAGTGTAAGATTTATGTTCTGAAATTTATGTTGACATTTCCTTTCCAAAGCAATACAATTGAGGGGTGACTTTGACCTCGTGGCTTAAAAATTTTACAATAAGCCTTAAATTTTAAAGAGAAAATCTCACTTACCCCCCATGGCTTCCTATGTGTAATTATTCTTTTTTATTTGAAAATAAATACATAATTTTTTGTGGCTACTAAATTAAAGTACACTATAAGATAATCTATTCAAGTTAACAGCAAATGTGAAATACATGTTTGGTCATAAGAAGTTTAAGTGATTATGTTGTGGTTACTAAGGCCAAGTTTGGGAAGACTAAATAAGTGCACTTTTTGACTTTTTATGAAATATAGGTTGGATTTGGGTTGGGTTTGAAGTAATGTGTTAGAGAGGTGATGTGACTTAAATAAGATAATGTAACTTAAATAGGATAGTGCATTTTTGACTTTTTAAATTTTTTAGAAGATGTCAAACTTGACCTAAATTAAAATACGCCATAAGTTATTCTACTTAAATTAACAGCAAATGTGAAATAAATGTCCAGGAGAGCACGTGAAGTAAGCATAAGGAGTGAAGTGCATTTTGAGTTTCAAAAAAAAAATAATAAAAATGTCTGTTATTTACACAATGAGATCATTTATGTATACGGGTATTTTAGTTTTTCTAATTAAACGACTATGATACATACAGTGTACTTTATATAAGTAAACAATAATATCCTTTTTTCTTATGTATTTTTACATCAGAATATCTACCTATCCAGAATTATTGTTAAAATATCTACCAAGAATGAAAATGTAAAGTTCAGGTTAGTTGGTGTTTTGTGAGTCCATATTAAGAATGAATTTCAACCATTTATTGATTTTCCTGAATAAAATTCTCAATCAAAAATTTTAAGTTTGCAGCATTACTATTTTCACAAGGCAATTTTATTAATTAATTGAATGAAAAGATAAGGTAGTGACACATGAAAGTGTTGATAATTCCATTTAGTTTTTGAAAAGTTGCTATTATTATTCTTATCGAAAGAACAAATTAAAAATCAACCTTCAGAATGTGACTGCTTTGTCAGCAATGCACGCGTGCATGTGAATAGTAAATTTTTATAATATCAAATTCCCTCATCTTCGAAATAATGAAGCTACAATTTCATTAACCCATACAAGTAATCCAATGATAAAAGGGGTTTATATTGGGATGAACAGTAAATTCAAATATCTTATGTTTGATTCATCTTAAGTTGGGTTGTTGCATTCAATTTTAGCCTCCGTTTGGAAAGTGGGTTAGCTTTTTGGCTTTTTAATTTTTTTGGTTATTTTAGCCTGAGCTAAAAAGCTTAGTTTGAGAAGGATTTTTTGACTTTTTTGACTTTTTTTGTGAGAGAAGAGTGTAATAATTATGGGTTGAATGTGATGTTTTATTTACTGTGGTTAAAATAGCTTATTTTGTCTTTTGTGACTATTTTAGCCCCAACCTTCCTTACCAAACGAACCCTTAATTAATGTATTTGGGCGGCGGTGACTGATTACGAATTTATGTGCTTTCCGTGCAATAGTGATTCAATGTGATTTTAAAAAGTTTCTTAGAAAATAAATAAATAAGTAAAGTTGAATAAGTTGAATTTATTGTATCTAACACTGAATTTAGTTTCTATATTTTTAGATTTTAAAAAAAAAAGGTACAATTTGAATGCATAAGAGATTAGGAGGCAATGTATGGTCAAAATGTTTCTGGGAAATAATAAAAAGAGGGGCATAAACCTTTCACTACCACGAGTGTGATTGAAAGACATCACTATCTTCGTATGAAAGTAATACAAAGCTACACACTTGATTAATAAATATAGCATGCTATAGAAGCAAAGAAGAAAGCTACAACTAAGAGATTTTTTTATTTTTATTTTTTAAAATATGAAAAGCATTTATATTAAAATAAAACAAACATATAAAAATAAAAATAATAAGACCTAAAGGTCCAAACAAACAACAAACTAAATTAATAATAGATCATATGTCAGAAGCAATTAAGCAACAAAGTAAGACCTACTATGGTTGGTTCATTGAGCATGATCCCCCACCATCTATTGTTGTACATGAGAGAGAGAGAGAGAGAGGGCATATAACTTAGAGGTTTGGCCCCCCCATTTCATCTCTTAGGTCTTGACCTGTTTGGTCATTTTCTATGATGCCAACAGTGCAAGAGAGTGACAAATGAAATTTGGAACATTAAATTACACAAACTTTTGCTCTACATATTTCTCTATTTTGATTGTTGGATGGCAAAAGGGACCAACAATTGGAAAGTAAAATACATTTTACTTAGAGGTGGAACAAGCCACGTTCTTTGAAATTATAGAAAAAAATATATTAGGGCATGTCATACGTGTAAAAAATTAAATTTATTAGGTAATTGTAATTATACTGATTGTATCATATTTATCTTTGCAAAAATAAATGATAAGTATGATTTTTAAAGTAGATTCTCCATTATTTAAATTTTTTTAAAAAAAATTAATCGGATCATGAGTTATTATTATTCAATAAACTTGATTTTTTTCATAAATAATCTATTTGGAGTCTTAAAAATAAATGATTTGAATCATTGGAGTGGATTCATAGAGGTTTAACAACACCCTCAAGTAGAGATTACCAATCAAAGAGAATCTACCTCTTTAATCAAATTCTCAATGTCAAGTAGATCTTATGTGCTTCATTTAAATTTACATAGAAAAAATAAAAGTTAATTAAATGTACAATACAACCCTTTCCCTTTCTTTTCTTTACAAATTTAAAATCGAAACATAACATTAGTATACTTTATAATTGGTAATGGTAAGTGACATGGGTAAGCCCATAAAGATTATAGCCCACCATTTAGGACCTAACACATATCTCAAATACTAGAGCCCAGCACTGCTGAAGCCCCATGTAGCAATAAAAACCAATGACATCAAGACACATGGCAAGAGAAGGGCAAGACACATCAGCAGACAAAGATCTGCAAAGTTATTGCCACAGCACATCACCATTAATTAGGCCCCCTTACAGCATTTATTGCGATAACCCCTCTCCGTCAGGACGACACGCCCTCACCCTGAACAAGGGAAGCTACAGCATAGACTTTCGACTAAGGTGACAGGCCGAAAGGGACAACGAAATGATTACTAGAGAATATAAGCAGACGTTGAAGACAAGAAGAAGGTTAAGCTTTTCTATCTCTAATCTATCTCTACAATCCACTTCCCTTTCTAACTTGCTCGTCGGATGGTTCGCTAGGGGACTCCCCGTTCCCCGTTGAACTCTTGTGCAGGTTCTCTGGTGGGCTTGATCACTCGGATACCGGTTGGAGAAGCGTGGATCAGTCCGACCCGTCCAAGTCTCTTGTAGTATCATCAGTTGGCGGCGTCTGTGGAAAACTCTTACTTCGCGCGCCAGTTGTGCTCATTGTCGCCGGAGGCCTTTCCCCAATAACCCCTTTCCTACCACCTGCCAAGGTGTATGGTCACAACTAGATTCTCACCCCAGTGTTCCCAATCATCAAGCCGACCCCCCAATCCAAATAACCCACCACCGTATTTCACCGAGCTCACCAACAGCATTAACCGCTTGGCCGAGCAAAACCAAGCCCTGATTAATGCTCTTCTCCAAAGAAACCTTCCTATGTCTCCTCTACCACCTCCAGATATTCCCCCCAACCAAGAACGAGACCGGAGCCACACTATCCTGCAGCCTAATCCATCCAACTTGGAAGGCTTGCAACCCCCTCCCCCAGGTATAAACCTGCCACCTCGGGGCCCACAGCCATCGATCCCGGCACCGACCCCTGAAGGAGAGGCCAGCAGCGTCCAGCCCTCGCTGCCCTCCGGTGGTGACAACATCCCTCTCTGGGACGCAAAACTCCGAGCCATGAAGCTCCAGCTCCAAGGGGTTATGCAGAACATACAGCATAAACCATCTACCACAGCCAACTCCCTATTTGTTGCTTCCATCAGGGACAAACCTCTCCCCCCCAAGTTCAAAATGCCCACCGTCGACTCTTTTGATGGTACGACGGACCCAGTCGACCACTTGGAGACCTACAGAACCCTTATGATCCTCCATGCATTCCGTGACGAAATTATGTATCGGGCTTTCCCCGTGACGCTCAAGGGGTCAACTCGACTTTGGTTTAGTCAGCTGCCGGCAGACTCTGTCTCCACATTCCAGCACCTCAGTGACTTCTTCCTCAGCCATTTCATTGGAGCTCAGCGCCAGCAACGTCCGCCAACCCAACTCCTCAACATCCGTAAGACCGAGGGGGAGTTGCTGCGCAGTTTCGTTATCTGCTTCAACACTGAAGCCTTGCAGGTAGCGGAAAATGATGACAAAGTCATCCTTACAGCTTTCATGGCCGGTCTGCGGTCATCTGACTTCCAATCCCTAAAGGAGAGGCCAGCAGCGTCCAGCCCCCGCTCCCCTCCGGTGGTGACAACATCCCTTTCTGGGACGCAGAACTCCGAGCCATGAAGTTCCAGCTCCAAGGGGTCATGCAGAACATACAGCATAAACCATCTACCACAGCCAACTCCCTATTTGTTGCTTCCATCAGGGACAAACCTCTCCCCCCCAAGTTCAAAATGCCCACCATCGACTCTTTTGACGGTACGACGGACCCAGTCGACCACTTGGAGACCTACAGAACCCTTATGATCCTCCATGCATTCTGTGACGAAATTATGTATCGGGCTTTCCCCGTGACGCTCAAGGGGTCAACTCGACTTTGGTTTAGTCAGCTGCCGGCAGACTCTGTCTCCACCTTCCAGCACCTCAGTGACTTCTTCCTCAGCCATTTCATTGGAGCTTAGCGCCAGCAACGTCCGCCAACCCAACTCCTCAACATCCGTAAGACCGAGGGGGAGTTGCTGCGCAGTTTCGTTATCTGCTTCAACACTGAAGCCTTGCAGGTAGCGGAAAATGATGACAAAGTCATCCTTACAGCTTTCATGGCCGGTCTGCGGTCATCTGACTTTCTCTTCTCCCTCTAAAAAAACCCTCCGACCTCCATGGCAGCCCTACTCTCAAAAGCCCAAAAATACATGAACACCGAAGATTCCCTAGCCGCTCGCCAAGACCCTGCAGCCAAAAACCCCACCACCAGGGAGAAGAGAAAGGATTCAGACACCAGAAACACCCAATACAATAACCGAACACCTCATTATACCGACCGACCTTCCCGAGCCGACCAATCGGCACCAGCTCGACCGCCCGGCCAGTTCGAGTGGTACACACTCCTCAATTCACCCATGGAACAAGTCCTCAATCAGATCCAGCGTGACTACCTCCTAAAATGGCCCCAACCATCACGGACTCCTTCCAATCGGAGAGACCAATACTGCCATTTTCACCAGGACCACGACCATAACACCGAAGAGTGTGTTAACCTCAAAGATCAGGTCAAGGGCTTGATTCGTCAAGGTCGTCTCAGTCGATTCACGGAAACTCGCCATCAGCAGAGACAACGGACTGAACCTATCAGAAACAACCACCGGCACACCCCTCCCCGACAACCAGCACAACCTAACCAAGGTCATGACCGCCCTCCACAGCAACCTCGAGCACAAGGTAACCCTGCCCCACCTGTTGGAGAAATCAGAATTATTTCTGGCGGGCTTGCTTGTAGAGGACCATCCCGCTCAGCCCAGCGGGCAGAACTCAGAAAAATAAGGCAGGGCTCAAACAAAGAAGTTACCACATTGGACCGACCCTCCAAACAGCCTAAGCAGTGGACCGAGCCTATCACCTTTACAGATGCCGACTGCACAGGCATCCGTTACCCCCATGACGACCCTCTCGTCATCTCTGCCCTCCTCTCCAATTACAAAGTCAGACGGGTTCTCGTCGATAACAGCAGTTCTTCAGACATCATCTTCTTCAATTGCTTCCGCCAGCTCAAGATCGGGGAAGAAAGTCCGTCCCCTCTCCAAACCCCTTTGATCGGTTTCACGGGTGACCGGGTGACCTCCATTGGCTCCATCGATCTTCCTATCACAATCGGTGAGTACCCTCGACAGACCACCATGTTGCTCACCTTCCTTGTGGTCGACTGCCCCTCTGCCTACAACATCATCCTTGGTCGTACCGCCCTAAATACTTTCCAAGCTATCACATCCACTTTCCACCTTGCCATCAAGTTCCCCACCGATCTTGGGGTCGGCATAATGAGGGGAGAACAGACCGTGGCCAGAGAATGTTATGTCGCCTCACTTAAAGAAGTCAAGCTCAGGGAGGCTATGATTATTGAAGGACTTGATGTCAGAGACGAGGACGAGCTGGTCAGAGGGGAACCAATGGAAGAGCTTGTCGAGATCCTCATCGATCCCACTAACCCAGCCAAAACTGCCAAGATCGGCAGCCAACTATCCCCCCAGGTCAAGGCCGACCTTACCGCCCTCCTAATTGAGCACAACGATGTATTTGCATGGACCCACTCCGATATGCCGGGTATAGACCCTTCTTTCACCACACACCGTCTCAGCATTGAGCCCTATTTCCGACCTATCCGCCAGAAACAACGCATCTTTCACCCGGAGCGCAATAACCTTATTGTTTCTGAATTAGATAAGCTCCTTGAAGCACAGCTCATCACAAACGTGGACTACCCTAGATGGCTGTCGAATGTGGTTTTGGTTCGTAAAAATAATGGTAAGTGGCGGCTCTGTGTCGACTACTCCGACCTCAACCGAGCTTGCCCCAAAGACAGCTATCATCTCCCTCGCATAGATCTGCTGGTTGACGCCACGGCCGGTCATCAAATGCTCAGCTTTATAGATGCCTTCTCTAGGTACAACCAAATTCTGATGCACCCGTCTGATCGGGAACATACCTCTTTCATCACCGGCCGAGGTACCTACCATTACCGTGTGATGCCGTTTGGGTTGAAAAATGCTGGGGCCACCTACCAACAGTTAGTCAATGCTATCTTTCATCACCAGATAGGCCGAAACATGGAAGTATATGTCGACGACATGCTAGTCAAGAGCAAGCTCTCCACTGATCATCTGGCCGACCTGCGAGAGACCTTCGTCACCCTACAAAAGTACCAAATAAAGCTCAATCCGGAGAAATACGCCTTTAGCGTAGGATCTGGGAAGTTTTTGGGTTTCATGGTCAGTCAGCGGGGCATTGAAGCTAACCCTGAAAAGATCAAGGCTTTGATTGAAATGCAGTCTCCCAAAACGGTTAAAGAGGTTCAGAGGCTTACTGGCCGAGTGGCTGCCCTCAACCACTTCATTTCCCGCGCAACGGATAAGTGCCTCCCCTTCTTCAAAGTTCTTCGGCAAACTTTTGAGTGGACGACCAAATCCGAAGAGGCCTTTCAGCAGTTGAAGCAGTGCATGGCCAACCCCCCTTCCTTTCTCAGGCAATCACGGGCGAACCCCTCTTCCTCTATTTAGTCGTGTCAAACACTGCAGTCAGTGCAGCTCTTATCAGGGAAGACAGCTCTGTCTAACGGCCAGTCTACTACATCAGTTGGGCTCTTAGAGGAGCAGAACAAAATTACCCACTGTTAGAAAAAATGTCATTGGCCGCCTCCAAACGGCTCCGTCCTTACTTCCCAGCCCATTCCATAGTGCTCGTCACTGACCAACCATTAAAGAAGATAATGCAACAACCAAAGCTTTCTGGTAGACTTATGCACCGGTCGGTCGAACTCAGCCAGTTTGACATATCCTACCTTCCTCGGATAGCGATTAAGAGGCAGGCTGTTGCCGATTTCATTCTGGAATTCACTAATCCCACTCTAACCATAGCTCTTCCGCCTTCACCAACCCCTACCGAGCCAGAAGACCCCCACTCTTGGACCCTCAATGTCGACGGATCATCCCGCAAAGAAGGCAACGGGGCTGGTCTTATCCTCACCGCCCCTGAGGGTGGTTATTTCAAATGTGCTCTCTGCTTCTTGTTCGATGCAAGTAATAATGAGGCCGGGTATGAGGCATTGATAGCAGGTCTCCGCCTAGCCAGAGACATTGGTGTCAGCCATATCCAAGTGTTCAGCGATTCCCAGCTCATTGTCGGCTAAATCACGGGGAAATTCGATGCCAAGGACGACACAATGCGGGCTTACAGGGACATTGTACTCCCTCTCGTTCGCCTCTTCAGTAATTTCCACATCAAGCACATCCCTCGGGCAGAAAACTCCAAGGCAAATAAAATGGCTCAGTTGGCCTCGGCAGACCAGTCAGACCTTAGCCACAATGTCCACCTCGAGTACCTGACTCACCCTGCCATTTCTCCAAACCAACAGCAAGTCTACTTTCTCCAAAACGAACCTATCCCCTGGGCGGCCGATATCTCTCTCTTCTTAACAACGGGGGAACTGCCAGCCGACAAACAGCAGGCCGCCAAAGTCAGGGCCTGGTCGTCCAACTATATTCTTATCGGCGACCTTTTATACAAATATGGTTTTTCACGCCCATACCTCAGATGCCTCAATCCTGCTCAAGCATGTATGCGCCCCTGAGGGTGGTTATTTCAAGTGTGCTCTCCGCTTCTTGTTCGATGCAAGCAATAATGAGGCCGAGTATGAGGCATTGATAGCAGGTCTCCGCCTAGCCAGAGACATTGGTGTCAGCCATATCCAAGTGTTCAGCGATTCCCAGCTCATTGTCGGCTAAATCACGGGGAAATTCGATGCCAAGGACGACACAATGCGGGCTTACAGGGACATTGTACTCCCTCTCGTTCGCCTCTTCAGTAATTTCCACATCAAGCACATCCCTCGGGCAGAAAACTCCAAGGCAAATAAAATGGCTCAGTTGGCCTCGGCAGACCAGTTAGACCTTAGCCACAATGTCCACCTCGAGTACCTGACTCACCCTGCCATTTCTCCAAACCAACAGCAAGTCTACTTTCTCCAAAACGAACCTATCCCCTGGGCGGCCGATATCTCTCTCTTCTTAACAACGGGGGAACTGCCAGCCGACAAACAGCAGGCCGCCAAAGTCAGGGCCTGGTCGTCCAACTATATTCTTATCGGCGACCTTTTATACAAATATGGTTTTTCACGCCCATACCTCAGATGCCTCAATCCTGCTCAAGCATGTATGCCACTTGGGAAAGGGAAGATGACATGGCTAAAAGATATCCTGAACTGTTTCCACTGAATCCTGTTTTCTTCCAGAATGAAGGTAACTCGAGTTTAGAGGACTAAACTCTTTACAAGGAGGGGAGACTGTAACAACCCTCATACTGTTTACCGATTAATGACTGATTGATTACCGATAACCATCGATTACTGTTAAACTGAATTGATTATGAATGATAATTAAACTGATTAAAAATACTGAACTAACTGACTGAAAACTGGAACTGAATTGACTGAGTATGTACGTTTGAATTGCATTCTATCTGTCGATTGTTTATTTGATATGTTCGTATTTTAGTGTTTAAACTGCTAATTGAAGGCCTTATCGGCGACCGAATCCGGAATTGATTAATGTTTTATGATCGTCATAATTAATGTGATTTTATGGTATAATTATTTGAAAACTGATTAGGTATGATTAAATTAGATTAAATATTGATAAAATACAGAGTTGGCCTTAATTACAACCTTGCCCTTGAGTGGGCCACTACCTATACACTTTTGAGTTCATTATACTTGAGCCAAAAACGTTTACCTCAGCCTTCTTCCTTGCCTTGCCGACTAGAGAGAGACTAGAGAGTATGCATGGGAGAAATTGAAGGAGGGTATTTTGGCCTTACTACACTGAATGGGACCTAATGGAATAATCAAAATGATTTGGGTTTTATTGTATAAACTTCTTAGAAATGGGATTTATGAATAAAGCTCCCTAAATTATATTAGCATCAAAATTATGTTATTTATTTTTATGAACCCTATTCGCTTAAAAATGGAAACCCATGGATATAACTGTTTATTAAGTGTGGTTTTGAATAATTATTTTGTAAGTACCACCACGGAGGTCCCATGGTTTGGGAGACTTACCTTTGACCCTCTGATTTGTCACTTTAGTGACCCTCTAATTGTCACTTGGGTGACCCTCTGGTGAAGTGTTATGCAGAACTAAATGTTACACTATTGTGGGATCCACCTCTAGAGTTCGTACGAGCCATCGCTTGAGTCCATACATCCGTAACCATTGACCCTCTATTCTGTTTTGTACCGTAAAGAGAGTAGAGCTTTCTGGTAGACTTATGCCACTGGTAAGATCAGCTATGCGATGCTTGGCACGAGGATAGCAGGGACTTGGGTATTCTCAGAGCTGGGAATCAGGCAGCCTGAGGCATCGAGACCACCCTTCAGTCTCATGCTTTGACAATAAGGGTCCCTATCCCCGGTCTAACCGGATGCAGCTATTTCGTTGGGCCGATCTAAAGGCCACTGAAGGCTAGACGAGTGTCTCTTACACAATGGGATAAGGTCAGCGATTAAGGGGCAAGACGTTCCGAGATCTTGCAGTCAGTTCGCAAAGGACGGGGCAGCTGAAATATGATATCATTCTGAATTCACTAATCCACTCTAACCATAGCTCTTCCGCCTTCACCAACCCCTACCGAGCCAGAAGACCCCCACTCTTGGACCCTCAAGTCGACGGATCATCCCGCAAAGAAGGCAACGGGGCTGGTCTTATCCTCACCGCCCCTGAGGGTGGTTATTTCAAATGTGCTCTCTGCTTCTTGTTCGATGCAAGTAATAATGAGGCCGGTATGAGGCATTGATAGCAGGTCTCCGCCTAGCCAAGACATTGGTGTCAGCCATATCCAAGTGTTCAGCGATTCCAGCTCATTGTCGGCTAAATCACGGGGAATTCGATGCCAAGGACGACACAATGCGGGCTTACAGGGACATTGACTCCCTCTCGTTTGCCTCTTCAGTAATTTCCACATCAAGCACATCCCTCGGGCAGAAAACTCCAAGGCAAATAAAATGGCTCAGTTGGCCTCGGCAGACCAGTAGACCTTAGCCACAATGTCCACCTCGAGTACCTGACTCACCCTGCCATTTCTCCAAACCAACAGCAAGTCTACTTTCTCAAAACGAACCTATCCCCTGGGCGGCCGATATCTCTCTCTTCTTAACAACGGGGAACTGCCAGCCGACAAACAGCAGGCCGCCAAAGTAGGGCCTGGTCGTCCAACTATATTCTTATCGGCGACCTCTTATACAAATATGGTTTTTCACGCCCATACTTCAGATGCCTCAATCCTGCTCAAGCATGTATGCCACTTGGGAAAGGGAAGATGACATGGCTAAAAGATATCCTGAACTGTTTCCACTGAATCCTGTTTTCTTCCAGAATGAAGGTAACTCGAGTTTAGAGGACTAAACTCTTTACAAGGAGGGGAGACTGTAACAACCCTCATACTGTTTACCGATTAATGACTGATTGATTACCGATAACCATCGATTACTGTTAAACTGAATTGATTATGAATGATAATTAACTGATTAAAAATACTGAACTACTGACTGAAAACTGGAACTGAATTGACTGAGTATGTACGTTTGAATTGCATTCTATCTGTCGATTGTTTATTTGATATGTTCGTATTTTAGTGTTTAAACTGCTAATTGAAGGCCTTATCGGCGACCGAATCCGGAATTGATTAATGTTTTATGATCGTCATAATTAATGTGATTTTATGGTATAATTATTTGAAAACTGATTAGGTATGATTAAATTAGATTAAATATTGATAAAATACAGAGTTGGCCTTAATTACACATTGCCCTTGAGTGGGCCACTACCTATACACTTTTGAGTTCATTATACTTGAGCCAAAAACGTTTACCTCAGCCTTCTTCCTTGCCTTGCCGACTAGAGAGAGACTAGAGGAGAGAATTGAGTTCATTTTGTAATTGGCTTGAATTGCTTGGTGTATTGCTTGCTAATTGAAGGGTGGATTGCTAGATTGAACCCTAGACTTGCATTCAAGGACCTTAGGTATGATTTCACCTTCTCATTCTTGTTTTGAACTAATTCTTGCATGGTCCATGTTAAATTGTAGAGCTAAGTCATGTTTTAGTTCATACATGTTGATATAGAGCATAATTCTTGCTTGCATGTGTTCTTGGTTGAATTTGGAGTTGAGTTCATGGCAAAATGGTGCATGCATGTCCATAATTTTGTAATGGTCCATGTTTTCAACTTGTTCTTGGATCAATTGGCTCCTTAGAGCATAAAAAATTGGAAGCTTCAAAATGGTTTGAATTCATGCATGTTTGCATGTTCATCTTGTGCTTGGAAAAAATGGTTTAAATTGAGTTTGAATTAAACACCCTTGGGCTTTGATTTCTTAAAATTGAGCTTTGAAACATGTTATTCTATGTGTTTATAAATGTTTTCCAGAAAATGGGCCCAAGAGGATCGTTTGATGCTTTAAACTTGGTTTTTGGCTTGGAGGTGCAATCTGGAATTTCCAGATTTTGCATTTCCGCTCGAGCGTGGAATCCGAGCATCCATATCTCTGCATGTTTTACAGTCGCTCAGGGAGGATTGGGCGCTCGAGCGGAGTCATGTCTCAAGCTCGAGCGGGCTCGAGCGGAGATTTCACCCATCCAGTACTTTTACAGTACGCTCGAGCGGGAAAGTTTACGCTCGAGCGTGTACCTTTGTTGCATGTCCGCTCGAGCGGGGAAACATGCGCTCGAGCGGACTCTGTTTTTCTGAAAACTCCGAGACTGTTTTCTGATCACATCTTTGCATCCTCATCCCATTCTAGGCATTCTTAGACCTAGTTTAGGCATCTTGTTGAGGATTATAGATGTAGAGCACACCGAGGCATTAGGGATTAAATTATGATCTTTCCCAGCTGTGTAGCTTAGTGTGTGTTCAACCTGTGAACTGTGTAGGGCTGGGACTGGGGAGACACGCTCTAGCATATGTAGCCCAAACTCTGTGAGTAACAACTGTGTAAAGATATGTTCAAAAATGATTATTTTCTGAACAATTGAATGTACTGCTTTCTAAACTGTTACTGTTAATTGAATGAATGTATGTCTCCTATTCTGAACTGTATTGTGGCATCCTTAGCAACTACTG
>NW_021026915.1:110241-165194 GCF_004153795.1 Camellia sinensis
AAAGCTCAATGCATGCCTAAGAGTGCTTAGAAATGAAAGAGAACGAAAAATGAAACACAAAACATCTTTTCAAAATTTAAAAAACAAGGATTCCCGCTCGAGCACAGCTTTCGCCGCTCGAGCGGACCCATTTGGTCTGCAAAAGTACTGGTCACTTCATTTTTACGCTCGAGCGTGACTTCAGATGCTCGAGCTGAGAGCCAAAGTGTGTGTCTGGGAGCTCGAGCGTAACTCTTCCCCGCTCGAGCGGACATCATGTCTACAAAACTTCTGGGAACTAATATTTCACGCTCGAGAAGTGTTTTCCCCGCTCGAGCGGACATGCCAAATTCTGGAATTTCCAGAATTGTTCTTGAAGCTCAAACTTAGCATTCCAAGGTTCAAAGTTCGTGTTTTTGGTACAAAATCATGGAAAAACATTATATAGCATGAGAATATAGGTTATTTAAAACCAATTGTCCAGAATCATGATCTAATTCTCATATTAATCAACATTTCTCTTGGTATGGTCAAAGCTCATGCATTCAAACTTTATACAAGCTTCATATTTTCACAAACCTTTCATGCATGTCAATTATTGACTCCAATCCTAGCACAAATGATGTTCAAAATCATGGAATCTGTTAGAATTATGCATGCATGTATGATTTGGTGTAATATTCTTCATGTTCTCATAATCAACTTCTAATTGTAACATGAATCTTTTGAATTGAGTTCCATATCATGGAAATTCTTACAACTCGACAATTAAATAGTTGGCCCAATATCTACTTGGCAATTCCATACAAGCGGAGACCACCCTTCATCACTGTCTTCTGCCGCCACCACCCACCACCTGCCGCTATTACCTATTACCCGCCACCCGCCACCATCATCTTCCGTCACCACCACCTACCCACCTGCCACTTGCCACTATTTTCCACCACCGTCTTCTGCCACCATCACCCATCACCTGCCACCATTTTCCACCACCGTCTTCCGCCACCACCACCCGCCATCATTTTCCACCATCGTCTTTCGCCGCCACCACTCGCCACCACTTGCTATTTCTCACTATTTTTTATATTTTTAATTTTTTTAAACATTTTTGTCTAAGCCAAACGCATTTGTAGTTTATGTTTTTTTAAAAACAAATAAAAACCATTTTATAAAATTTTTATAAATATAAACTTAAAATGTAAACGTTACCAAACTGGCCCTAAGTGTGTCTTTAAGAAGTTTTTTTTTTTGGGGGGCAATTTTTGTATTACAAAAAAATGTTTCTTTCTTCTATTTTTTTCTCTGTATTTGATTGAGAAATTTGAAAAATAATTTAGAAAGGGAAAGAAAAAAATATTTGTAAAATTAAGTGAAATGTAAGTATATTTTATTTATATTTCACGTACTTTATGTTTTTTTCCTTTCTAAATCCCCTAACTAGCTTCAATCTCTTAACTTTTTGAGAAATTTAAAATGAGAATTATAAAATAAATAATTTTTTTTTTTATTTTGCTCCATTTGTTTCCTCTTGCAAATTCTTTTCCATCCAAATCATTCAATCTAGACAGAATGTTAAGCCTTGTTTGAGTTAAACTATATAAGTGTATTTTTTTTTTTTTTTTTTTGCATAAATACATTTATTTGAATCACATCAATTAATATTTCCTCTCTTTCTTTTACACAATTTTTTTTATAAAAAATTAAAAAATACACATACTTAAAACATTCCTCGACCCTTAACCTCTAACTAATTAAGTACTAATGGGAGCTTAAGCCATTGGTAAATCCGCACTGAGATTGGACGGTCGATATTGCACCCCACGCCACCCCCAACTCCAACCACAGACTTCTCCTCAAAAAAAAAAAAACCTCGTTTGGGAAGATATTTTTTTTAGTAATTTTTGAATTTTTTAGTTAAAATGTGATTTAAAAAAAATTAGTATATTTAGAATAATTTTTTGATTTTTTATAAAAAGATATAAAAAAAGTATAGAGAAAAGGAAGGTTGCGTTTGGTTGTGTTTTGTAATTATGATTTGAGAATATGAGTTGTATTTTGAATTTGTGGGGTTTGAAATTATGATTTAAGTGTAGAAAATTTGTTTAGTAAAGAGTTTTGAAAAGAGTTTTGATTTGAATGGAGAATTATTGATGTGACATTTGATATTTGATACAAAAATTTACAATTCATAACTAAACATACAATTCAAAATTATTTTAAAGCACATAAAAAATTTAGAAAATATTTTTTTCGATTATATAAAAATTAGGGATGAAATCGGTTCGGTTCGGTCGGTTTTTTCACCATTTTTGCACCGAACCGATCATTTCGGTTTTTTATATTTGTAAACCGAACCGCCCAGAAAAATGACATAAACCGGCGCGGTTCGATTTATTACGGTGCGGTGCGATTTTTTCGGTTTTTCAGTTTTTTAGCCCTTTTTTTTCCTAGTTGGGCCTCACATTTTGGGCCTATATTTCAATCCATTTTGCATAAAATTTGGGCTCAGGCCGTATAATTCCTACATATGTTTGGGGCCTCACATTTTGGGCTTATTAATATTATATAAGTCGGTTCGGTTCGGTTAAAAAAATCTAAAACAGAAAACCGAACCGAATGCGCAGAAAAGCAAAAATCGAACCGAACCGAACACTTGAAAACTTAAAACACCGACCGAAAATCGTTCGATTCGGTCGGTTCAGTCGGTCCTTCCGGTTATTCTTTCACCCCTAATAAAAATTAATATACAAATCGCAAAAAAAAAATAAAATAATAATCACTAGTCCGGCCGTCAGGCAAAATTTTCAAAAAAAAAAATCTTGAAAACAGCGACTGAGACAGAGCGCTCTGCAGAGTTTTCAAAAGGTGATTACAAAACACCTACCAAACAGCATACGTGAGTGATGCTGCTGAATCATGATTTCAGAATATAACCAAACACAGCTGAAATCTTTGATTTTTTGGTATGAGTTGTTGGCTCTTTGATTTTTTTGATTTTTTGGCTAAATCGATCGCTTCCCAAACGAGGCCTAAGATAGTTTAGTAATTTTTTGATTTTTTTGTTAAAATATAAGGTAAAAAAAATTAGTGGACTTGTTTGGTTTGTATTTGAGAAACATGTTTTGAAATAAAAAGTACGAAAATTTGTTTGGTTTGCTTTTTTTTCAAAAGATGTTTTGAAAAATTATTTTGAGAGAGAGTTTTGAAAAAAGTGATTGATTTGATGTGTATGAGAGAGAGATTTGTTTGGAAAATTTGTAAACCAAACAAGTTTTGAAAAAAAAATTTAGAAAAATTTGTTTGGTTTGATTAACTTTGAAAACTTATTTGTAGAGAATTTTTCCCAAAATTTTTTGAGAAACACAAACCAAACAAGGCCAAAAATTCTTAGTTTCTTATGGTCTCCCATATGCATTTGACCTGCTAAAGGTAGTATGAAAACAATATTCACGTGTTTTGCAGCTTCTGTCAAATTATGATTCACTTTTGATTTAAGGAGAAGGTGAAAACATGAATGGATATTTCTTTATATTTATTGGGGAACAGATTCAATTAATCCCTCATATCTCTTCACAAATTACATGCTTTCCGTTAAAAAATCCATCTTGCTCAACTGCTTTTGGTGGTTGGAATCTGTTTGGGTCATCTAAGCAACTGTTTTCATATTTGTTCTGACCATCTCTTTGTTCTGTTCCCAGATTTGATGGCAACATAAAATCTGCTGACGCATCACCATTCAATCATTCTGTGCTCCACAATGTGAATATTCCAATATGGTTAGTGGCAAAGAGATGGGAGATTCTATTTCCATGTGCCAGATAGGTTTTCAAAGAAAAGCCCTGCTTGAAGCCTCTTCTTATTTCATATTTGATGCAAATATGCTCTCAAAGTAATTGAAGTATAGCACATATTTGGTGAATATTTGTGGGTTTTTAACTTTTATCACTTTGTGTTCGTTTCCTTTGATTGCTGCTCTGCCCAATGTACTTGTATTCTTGTTCCAAACTCTTCACTACTTTTGTCCCATTTTTAGAGTCACTTTGATGCACCTTACTCGTTTTAGGGTTTCAATTTCTGGGTATTTGATACATTGTGCCTTTGACAATCTTATTTTGTAAACTAGCAGATAGATCGGGGAAGATATATATATATATATATATATGGGGCAAAGAGAATCTGGTGTTGGAGCTGTACTTTTCTAAGGTTTTGGGTATAATCAATTTGACTAGTTCTTGTAAAATAGATGGTCATGGATAAACAATTGAGAGGCTATTATGGTTCAGTGAACAGAATCAAATATGAAGAAGAAACCGATTCGAGCCTCTCAGATCGGAGTTTTATCACTGGGTTCAATGTTGGTGGTACATGTATGGATCAAAATTTCTTCAATCTTTCTCCATTTCCACCTGATCTGAACCCAGGTGTCATCTCGCCTTCTGATTTTACCACTGAGAGTGATTCTCATGAGGATTGTGATTTTAGTGATGTGGTTCTTAAGTACATAAACCAGATGCTCATGGAAGAAGATATGGATGAGAAGACTTGTATGTTTCAAGAGTCTGCAGCTCTCCAAGCTGCAGAGAGGCCATTCTATGAGGTCCTCGGGGAGAAGTACCCCCCTTCTCCCAATCACCGTCTAATTCATTACACGGATCAAAATATTGAAATCCCAAATGAATTTTATGCTGAGCAATCATACTATGGGGTTATTGGGGATAAGTATCCCTCTTGTCCTGATCACTGCCTAATTCATTATGCAGATCAAAATATTAAAATCCCTACTGAATTTTACGGTGGCAGTAACTATAACACTAGCAGCTGTAGCAGTAGCAGCGGTGTAATGGGTCCGGGTTTGAGTTGTGATAATAGTGAGAACGAGTCTTCTCTGGTACGAAGTGCGGTCACAGATCTTGGTTCACAGTCCATTTCTCAGTCGTCTTTTGGCTCATCTAATAGTACCTGTAATGCCATAGATGGACTCGTGGATTCACCCATGAGTAGTACCCTTACAGTTTGTGATATTTTCAATGATAGTCAGTCTGTCTTGCAGTTTAAAAGAGGGGTTGAGCTAGCAAACAAGTTCCTTCCTTGTGGTGACGATTTGTGTCTTGATTCGGGGAGTAATTTAGTTAAAGAGGCAAAGAAAGAGGTGAAGGACATGGTCGTTAAGTTTGAGAAAAAGAACGAAATCGAATATTCTCTTGATGGATCAAGGGGAAAAAAGAATCCTTATCACGAAGAGTTGGATTTGGAGGAAGGGAGGAGTAACAAGCAGTCGGCAGTTTATGCTGAAGCCACTGTGAGATCAGAAATGTTTGATATGGTTTTGCTATATGGAGGGAAAAGCGAATCAGCTCTTCGCAAAGTGTTGCAGAATGGAGTGAACAAAAATATGCAGCAAAATGTTCAACCAAAAGGATCTAAAGGTGGGAAGGCTCGGGGTAAGAAACAAGGAGGTGAAAGGGATGTGGTAGATCTTAGAACTCTCTTAACGCTTTGTGCTCAAGCTGTTGCTGCCGATGATCGAAGGAGAGCAAACGAGCTATTGAAGCAGATCAGGCAACATTCTTCCCCTACTACTGGGGATGGGATGCAGAGAATGGCTCATTATT
This sequence comes from Camellia sinensis, assembly GCF_004153795.1. NCBI lineage: Eukaryota > Viridiplantae > Streptophyta > Magnoliopsida > Ericales > Theaceae > Camellia > Camellia sinensis. The sequence continues at coordinate 115,833 of NW_021026915.1, forward strand.
TTGCTGATGGGCTCGAGGCACGGATGGCTGGCTCAGGAACCCAGAGTTACAAGGCGGTTATTACCAAACCAACATCGGCTGCTGAGATTTTGAAAGCTTACCATCTGTTTCTTGCAGTTTGTCCATTTAAGAAGCTCTCTAATTACTTTGCAAACAAAACAATTATGAACGTATCCGAGAAAGCAACGAGGCTCCACATTATTGATTTTGGTATTCTGTATGGTTTCCAATGGCCTTGCCTCATTGAACGCCTCTCGTCTAGGCCTGGTGGACCTCCCAAGCTTCGAATTACTGGGATTGATCTTCCGAATTCGGGTTTCCGACCAGCAGAACGGGTTGAGGAGACAGGCCGTCGCTTAGCTGATTATGCAAGGTCTTTCAATGTTCCATTTGAGTTCAATGCTATAGCACAGAAGTGGGAAACAATTCAGATTGAAGATCTCAAGCTTGATACGGATGAGGTGCTTGTAGTCAATTGTCATAATAGATTTAGGAATCTACTTGATGAGACTGTCGTGGTGGAGAGTCCAAGGGACATTGTCCTGAACCTGATCAGGAAGATAAATCCGGATGTTTATCTACATGGGGTCATAAATGGCTCATACAATGCTCCCTTTTTTATTTCACGTTTTCGGGAGGCTCTTTTCCACTACTCTTCTTTGTTTGATATGTTGGAGACTAATGTACCTCGTGAGATTCATGAGAGGATGCTGCTTGAGAAACAGGTATTTGGATGGGAGGTGATGAATGTGATTGCGTGTGAAGGTGCGGAGAGGATTGAGAGGCCGGAGACGTATAGGCAGTGGCAGGTCAGGAATCTGAGGGTTGGATTTAGGCCACTACCTTTGGACCGGGAGATCATGAATATCGCCAAAGAAAGGGTGAAAACGTGCTACCACAGGGATTTTGTGATCGACGAAGATGGTCATTGGATGTTGCTTGGGTGGAAGGGAAGAATAATTAATGCACTTTCTTCTTGGAAGCCGGCTTACTAGAAGGCACGTTCATTGCAACCTGTGGAAGGGCAAGGTTGTGGGTTGGCACGATGCTTATCTTGCTCGGCGTTTTCCTTTGTGCTCTATTCAATTTTGTTGTCCTATTTGGAATTGGAAGCCGAGGTATTGACATCTCTCTCTCTCTCTCATTTGTGTGCACACACACATGCATACAACCCCATATAGATCTTGCATAGAGGTTTCTACACTTGGAAGCATGGACACGGATACAACACAGGCTTACCGACACAATAGTTTTCAAAAAATGTAGAACATGACACACGGGGATTCAAAATATATTCATATATATATATATATATATATCATTCAAAATTAATAACAAAATGCAGCATAACACTAACTTCTATACATATATATATTTACATTGTTTTTCTTTTTATAAATCTTGAGGCCACCACTTTGTGTATTATGCCAAAGGTTAGGTGTGTACTCAATCTTTCTCCTCCTAAACACGCATTTATGTATACTAATTGGGCGTTATTTTATTTTATTTTATTTTATTTTGTAAATGTAGCTTAGGTTATTTTGTTCAAATTTATAAATTGTTTCATGTATGTCTAATTGATGGATGTGTGTTTAAGTGATAAGATAGATACGTGTGTCCTCCAAGTATTTGAAGAGTGTCCGGTTAAAAAACAAAAAATGTGTGTCGACGAGTGTTGGTGTCCAACATTGATATGCCACTTTCTTAGAAGCGTCCGTGTTTCTTAGGATCTATATCAGATATACAAACTTGATATTGATAATTGCCCGCTGTGCTTTCTCAGCAGGTAAAGTGGAAGTAGAAGTGCTGCCTTCCTACTTTGTACTAAGATGGATCAGGAAAGCAATTTACAGGTGCCATTAATCACCAATTTGATCGAAGAATGAAAAGCAATACATCAAGTAACCGTGTTGCCCTAATACTTCCTGGTAACTTGGTGATGACTTTATGAACTTTTGTCAGTTTTCAGACAAATAGTCAGTTGGTAACACAGACAGAAGCTTTTTGTCATACAAAGGTCCCTTTATTTGATCCGCGAATCGCGCTTAGGTCAGTCTTTTAACTGTTTTGCTGAAATGTAAAGTGGGCTTTTAGATTAGATGTTGTTCATATTCTTCTTGTTGCTTAATGATCATCTTGTTTCATATTTCTCAGAATTAATATTATTGTTAATCTTGTAATGTTGTTGACACCTGTGCACATTTTTCTTAATTCTGTATAAGCGTGTCCCTAATCATTGTGTCACATTTTTCTTAATTCTGTATAAACGCGTCCCTAATCATTTTATTTATTTATTTAAAGAATGGCACACATCATGGATTACGATTAAGTTTGGTATAGCATGACCTCTACTTGCTGTGATTATTGTATAGTTGTTGCTTTAATAGATGACTTGTGGGAGGAGCAGGAGGGTTTTGATTTGTTTTTTGCATTTTGACTTGAACACATGTAAGAAATTGAAATTAGAACCAACATGACATATTCATGATGCATGAAAATAGAGAATAAGAAACTAGGATTGAAGAGTTGACATAACAATCTGACAAACAATCAGATGGAGATAGTGACAGAGCTTTGAATTGCAGTTCATGACATTGGAGGCCTACCTAATTCTGCAAATTATTTCTCTATCAAAGCAGCAGTTATTATTATTATTATTATTATTATTATTATTATTTTCAAGCAAACTTGAGGGTTGAAGCTTTGCTAAAGAAAATTGTTGTTTTTCTTCGAATATTATGGTTTTATGCATAAAAGAAAACAAATCTAAGCATAATAATGGGAAAGAAAGAACATTTTTTTGCATATCTTGCAGTGACAAAAGGCAACCTACGCATGCTTACCAAATTATTGTCTGGAAAATGTAAAAAATGTTAGGTTGTGTTTGAATTTATGGATTTGAAATGAATGTATTTGACATCGATAATTTAAAAATTAGTCTTCAATTCAATGTATTAGATTTAGATATTAAGAATAAATTAAGAGCTTTATATTTATGAATTTTAAATATCGTGGTAAAAATAATTAATTGACAATTTTTCATAAAAGATTAATATGTTGACTGAGTTTATGTCATATCGACTGGTAAATGTAAACTATCAAATCAAATGACAAATAGCAAGCATTACATTCCTCTTAATACGAAGGAAAATGCTACTATATACAGTTATATCATATAATGTTTTTTTTTTTTTTAATTATGATTAATTTTTTTTTAATTATGACATTACTTTAATTATGATTCATAAAATTTTTGATTATACATCATATGGTGTTTGATTATGATTTTTTAAAAAATAAAAATAAATTAGACTAGAAAATGTAGAATTATGCTATTTTTTCTTAAATTATAATGTGCATATGATACATATATTTTCAAGAAAATGCTAATACAAAGGAATGTAGACTACTTTTTGCATTTAAAATCAAAATTTTTTTTCTCACCAACTCAATTAATTTTAAATTGATCACGAAAACATGTTATGTTTATTTTTATTCTCTATCATGTAAATATTAAGGGGTGTTTGATAACAAGATTGAACACTTAATATTAAGGGGTATTTTCTATCAATTAAATTTATTTGATAATTATAATAGATATCACTTAAAAAATTAAGTATCTTTTAAAATATAGGTTAAAATTTAAGAAAATTTTAAATCATATGAAACTTACTTAATTTTGATTAAATTTATAAATACTAAACATAAGTATTGATATACACTATTATAAATTCACCACCACTATTACCGTTACCACCACTGCCGCCACCCCACTACCACCACTACCATGCCACCGTCGCTACCATTGTTGTTGTTGTCGCATGACTGCTACTATTACCATTACCACCACAACCACCACCATCATGCCACCGCCATTACCACCACCATGGCACTGCCACTACTATCACTACCAATGCTATCGCTATCACTACTACTGTCACCACCACTACTATCATGGCACCACCATCATTACTACTACTACAGTTATTATAATTGTCATTATTACTATAAGTACTACAATAATTTTAGTACCATTATTATCACTATCACCACCACCATCACAATATAAAAATTAAAATATATAATTTAAAAATAATAAATTTAAAATTTGATCTTATATATATCAAACAATTTATTTTTTTAATTTTTTAAATCATATGAAACTTACTTAATTTTGATTAAATTTATAAATACTAAACATAAGTATTGATATACACTATTATAAATTCACCACCACTATTACCGTTACCACCACTGCCGCCACCCCACTACCACCACTACCATGCCACCGTCGCTACCATTGTTGTTGCTGCCGCATGACTGCTACTATTACCATTACCACCACAACCACCACCATCATGCCACCGCCATTACCACCACCATGGCACTGCCACTACTATCACTACCATTGCTATCGCTATCACTACTACTATCACCACCACTACTATCATGGCACCACCATCATTACTACTACTATAGTTATTATAATTGTCATTATTACTATAAGTACTACAATAATTTTAGTACCATTACTATCACTATCACTATCACTATCACCACCACCATCACAATATAAAAATTAAAATATATAATTTAAAAATAATAAATTTAAAATTTGATCTTATATATATCAAACAATTTATTTTTTTAATTTAATACTTAAAATTTTATCAAATAATTTTTTAATTTAAAAAATTCAACATGCAATTTTTAACACTTAACTTTCAACTTTCAATATTCACTTTATTAAACATGGGAAAAATTACCCGTAGGTCCTGTTTGAAATATTTGTATACTATTTAATCCAACAACTTTTTGAGTGGACCCAAAAGTCCAACACGTTTCCCCCCTCTCTCTCTCTCTCACTCTCTCTGCGTTTTCTCTCATTCTTTACGTTTTCTCTTGTTAAAATCCACCTACTCTCCACCTACTTCACTCACTTAAACCTACTCTACTAAACCTAACCCACTACACCACTACCACCTCACCTACTCCACTAAACCTAACCCACTACACCACTACCACCTCCACTTCACCTACTCCTTACCTACTACACACTCACCCTCTTCTATATATAGGAATCATGAATCATTGTAATAGATATCAATATAGATCAATCAATAATACTACAATTTTAATATGGTATCAGAGCAGGTTTAAAACCTAATATTTTCGCTTCCCCGGCGGGCGGCAACCTCATTTTAGCTGCCCGCCGGACCTCACCCTAGTCTGCTAAAATTTTCTACACATACCTTGAAATTTCCTTTCTTCAACCTGCTAAGTGCACCACAGACAGCACACATAGACACATACAATTCTCTCTCTCCTGCCACTTTCTGGGACGATGACGAGAATAAAGAATGGACACTACTGGTTCTTAATAACAACGATAGTAGTGATATCAATGTGTTTATCATCGTCTTCGTTGGCTTTTCAATCAGACGAACTTTTGCTAGACGACGAAGAGTTCGGGCTCGAAGGGGCCGATCTCCTCCTGTTACTCGTTCACAGCCAACTAGCCCCGCCCGAACCAAATCATCGGCTCCGGACTCCAAAGTCCAGTTCCCGCTCGAGCACGCCTTTGGGGACTCCGACTTCTCCGCCGCCGGCACCGTCACCTCCACTCCCCCCGTCGTCCGCAAATGGCTCCGAACCACTCTCTGCCATCGCCGCCGCATCCTCCACCATCTCGTCGTCGGCCTCGGCGTTCAATGGCTCCCAGGCTACCGACCCAGTCCCGCAGCCACTCTCCAACTCTGCGTCGGACGCCGTTGCCTCATCTTCCAGCTCCTTCACTCCAAGACTCCACCCACCTTCGCCGAGATCTGCAGAGGAGGCCACACACCTCGCTTCACAATCCTCGGCTTCCACAGAACTCCCACAGAGGCATATATGTGATTCCTACACACACACCCTGTTTCTCTCATTGATGGTCTAACTTTTTATTTTTTTATTACTATTATTATTATATCACATAATCCATGCACTCCTGTTCCCCATTCCACTATTATTATTATTATTTTTTTTTATATTTGTTTTAATCCCTCTTTTGCAAAGCCACCGACAGTTTGCACACCTATCATCATTTTCTTTTATTTTATTTTACCCCCTCATCCTATTTTGATCATGATAATTATGTCTTCACTACCCCACTTTCTTTATTTTATATCTATATCTCTCTTTTTTATTTTTATTCTACCCATATTATTATTATTATTATTATTATTTTCAAAACAAAAAAAAAAAAAACAAAAAAAAAATCCTTCCAGTTGATTTTTCTGCATTACCACACCTACCATTCGCGTTTGCCAAACACACTTGCTTTATTCATTTCAGGGATCAACCCCGATCATACTTTTACACACACAAAAAAAAAAAAAAAAAAAAACCAAAACAAATATAATTTGTTCACATTTGTTGTTAAAAAAATAGGTAATAAATGTAAAATTTACAATAATCTATCTGATATATATATATATATATAATTTACACATAAAAAATTAAAATTTTAATAATTTAAACTATTAGAATAGAATCAGCCTCCGTTTGGGAAGTGGGTTGGCTTTTTGGCTTTTTGGCTTTTTTGGCTATTTTAGCCTGGGCTTAAAAGCTTGGTTTGGTCTCTAGTTCATTGGAAGATTTGAATCAATTTTCCTGAAAAGCTGTTGGCCATTTGCTTAGGTTACAATTCAGTCAACCTTCTTTTTTGTTACAAATAATACTCAGTTTCTTGCTTCCTCTTAATGAGTAGTTTTTGGTAGAATGTTACATCGCTATAATGCACCAAAAAAAAAAAAAGGAACATCATTTGTTGATAAACCCTATTGTATGCTTCTACAAATTGCTTATTGCAGCTTATTTTAAAGTATTGTTTTTGGGTGATGCAGGGTAATGATGGTGAAGATATAATTTCTAATTTACGCAATGGAGCTGCAGCTGAAAATGCTCTTGCCATAATGCAAGAAAGGGGTTTTTCAAATCCAAGAAGATCTAGGCATTGGCTGACTCCTGGAACAGTCAAATTTGTTGCGTTTCATGTTCTTTCTCTTGAAGGAAGTAATGGCCTAACAATATTAAGAGTTGCAGAAAAGATTCAAGTAATCAAAGATTAGTATTTTATGATCCTTGCATTGTCTGTTATCCCTTCAAATTATTTAATCTTTATTTTTTCCCATGTAAGAAATCTGGTCTTTGAGACCTCACAACAAGCAAGACACCTGAAGCATCTATCGTTGCTGCATTGTCAAGAGATTTAAAGCTTTTTGAAAGAACAACTCCTTCGACATATTGTGTGCGTACCCCTATAGGAAGGATCCTGTTGATATTGAGGCAATCCTTTTTGCAGCCAGGGAAAAAATTTAAATATTTAAAAATGGATATCTTGATGAAGAAGTCTTATCCTCTTTTATTTTTATGTATTTTCTTGTTTTGTTATTCTCTCCAAACTCAAGTTGGTTAGTTCCTATCCCCCTTGAGTTTGCGGGGGGCTGTTAAAATCCACCTACTCTCTACCTACTTCACCCACTTAAACCTACTCCACTAAGCCTAACCCACTACACCACTACCACCTCCACTTCACCTACTCCACTACACCACTACCACCTCACCTACTCCACTAAACCTATCACCTACTTCACCCACTTAAACCTACTCCACTAAGCCTAACCCACTACACCACTACCACCTCCACTTCACCTACTCCTTACCTACTACACACTCACCCTCTTCTATATATAGGAATCATGAATCATTGTAATAGATATCAATATAGATCAATCAATAATACTACAATTTTAATATCTCTCTTTTTTTTTTTCTTGTGATTTCCTCTCATTCTCTTTGTCATGTCCGACGACCGGTGATTACACCTTCTTTATTCTCTTTCTCTTTCTAATATATAGTCACCAGTGACCGACGACCACCATTGATTGGGGTTCACCGGCAACCATCAACCACCGACATTAACTCGTTACTTCATCCTCACCGATAGCGAAGAAAATGTAGATCTACTCAGATCTACATCAGATTTGAGTAGATCTACAAGAGGTCATACTAGATCTAAATAAAAAATAGTTGCTAGAGTATAATATTCTTTCCATATCTATTCTTTCCTTTAATTTCTCAAATTTTCTACTTTTTCTCTGTTACACACGTCTATTTTTCTGTTTTAATGAGAAAAATTTCAAATTCTAAATATTTTGTTTTTAAGTTTTAGTTTTTACAGCTTCAAATTTTTTGGTACTGAAATGAATCATGCTTTAAAACTATAAATTTTTGCAGTTTTATAACATTTTTTAGAATTGTAAAATTTTACAGTTTCATAACATGTTTTCCAGCTTAATAGAATAATGTTTTGAAACTATAACATTTTATAGTTTCAAAACTTACTTTTTAATTTGATCAATATTACAGATTATTTGCTTAAACCCTACAAAAATTGAAAAGTAATGTATACTTTTTCCCATTGTTATTTGTTGTTGTTATGTTTTTTATGTATAATTTCTCCATTTCTTCTTCTTCTTTTTTTTTAGGGGGGGAATATTCTGAATATTTCGATGAGTCTCCGATGATATTCTTGATATTTTCTAGTGATGTTCAGAACACTCCGACAAACTTTCGACGATGCTCAAAACACTCCGGCAAACTTTCGGTGATGCTCTAGCGACTTCTCGGTGATATTGAATAATCCGGAGAGTCTTCGGTGAGTCTGACAGAAGTCGTTGGATCTAGCAGCATTTTTAAAGTTATAAAAAAAATAAAAATTAGTAACAATTAAAAATATGTAGAACTAATTGGTGCAAATATTTTGTTTTGGGATTAGATGGATTTTGAACTTTGTGTATAAGACTTATTGGTAAGTGTCCCATTAAACATCAACTAAGACCCCAGTTGGAATGGGATAAGAAGTGAGTTTCTTTGCGTTGTTCTGGAAAGATGGTTAAAAGTTAATTTTTTAATTTTTTTAATTTTTTTTAAAAAAAATATAAAAAATATAAAAGATAATGTGACCTAAAATAGATTAAAAATTTTTAACCATCTTTTTAAAATAATCCTTTGATTTATTAGGCAAAATAAGTCAAACATCTATTTGTCATTAAAAACATTAAATAAACCAAAAACTAAAAAATCAAAACACACGTGAATTTTCACTCAAAAAAAAAAAAATAAAAATTAACAACTTTTTAAATATGTCAATTTTTTAAAATTATAAAAAGATTAAAAAAGTACTAAAAAAAACCCCCCGAAAAGTTTTTGCTAAAAACAAACTGAGTTAATATTTAGGACTTACAATAATGAAAATGTTTTGGATAAAATATATTTCCCAAAATTTGTTTAAAATATGCGTTATTGTATGTGATTTTGAAAATTATAAATATTTCATTATTAGAATTTTTAAAATTTTTAACTATTCTTCTATGTAATAATAAAATTATTTAAATTATTAATTAAAATATATTTTTGACATCATTAAATATTATTAATTACCTTAATGATTCATTAATAAAAGAATAAATTATTATGTAATTAGAAACATGAAGGAATGAAATGTAATTTTTAAAATTATAAAAAAATTCATATTTTATAATTTACCCAAATGTTTTCAGAAAAAAAAAAAAGTGAAAAATCTTAAAATACATCTAGGTCCAGGGGCGCAGTTCATAAGGGTTTTTTGATTGCTAAACCCGAGAGAGAGAGAGAGAGAGAGGATGAGTGGGGCAGGAGCACCCGATTTCTTCTACAGAGAAGCTCAGCGCCTTGGTTACGTTGCTCGCTCTGCCTTCAAGGTCTCTCTCTCTCTCTCTCTGTTCTTCTTCTATGGTTTTTCTTTTTCCCTTTTTATGTAACTGGTTTGTGTTGCAAGAGAGCAGCTGCTTCAGATGCAGAAGCAATACAAACTCATCAAACCCGGTTCTTCCATTCTCGACCTTGGTTGTGCTCCTGGTGCCTGGCTTCAGGTCTCTCTCTCTCTCTCTCTGTGTGTGATCTTTGTCATGTGTTTTGAGTCTTCAAGAATGTCATTGCGTTCATGGGTTTTAATTTTTATTACTTGAATTGAACTCAGGTAGCTTGTCAGAGCTTGGGCCCATTAAAAAATGGTGGTGTAGTTGTGGGCATTGACCTCAAGGTGATTTTTATCACTAGACACTGTTTGATTTGATTATTTGGTTGTTCACTCAATTAGGTTTGTTTGTGTGTGTATTTTAATTGTAAAGATTTATAGGAAATGGTTTTCTGGGTTGTGTTTTTTTAAATTTTGGGGAATTTGCAGAACAGAAGGTGAAGGTCCCTTCTCTCCATTGTGATGCTAGGGTTCGCACGGTTTGTGCTGATGTCATGAACCTCCCCAAATGCCAAGTTAAAGCACTCTCTCCTCAGGTATAATAATCAATCAATGAATTATGAATTATGAATAATGTGTGTTGGCACATGCAATGCAATGGGTTAAAAGTTCTATTCTAAACCTCATTTTATACATTAATTTGTGTTTTAAATTGTTTTGCATTGATGATCAACAAGAAATCATATTGTTTTAGGCATTTTGGTATCAGATTCTTCAACAAGGCATTGTTGCTGCTTAATTGACAGCAACCTTAATTATACCCCAGACACTATGGTTTTCCATTCCCCTATCCAGCTTGCGAAACGTAATTTAAATTACTAAGTCATTTGTTGTTGCTTTTGCCATTATTCGTATTATTAAGACACCTAATAAGGTTAGAATATTGAAATTGCTTTTGCAATGATTTAATTATTTTTGCCCCTAGAATTATTAATGAGGTGGAGCAGATGCATTTTATAGTGCATTTTGATCAATGTGATTATCTTTCATAATATATATCCTTTTTATGCTATACTTCATGCTTTATGGCCTTCCTCTGATACCTTTATTTCTTCCTTTCCTGGTGCATTTCTAGCATTTTGTTCATATCAATGTTATCAATCCCGTACCGTACCGTACCGTACCGTACCGGCTGGTATGTACTGTTTCAAAAGCAAAACAGTACCTACATAGTCCAATTGCGTTTCGCTTAAAATACCGGCCAATACCGGCTGGAAAACATAATACCGGGTAAATACTGGCCAAATATATACATATTTTTTTTGTGTAGAGTTTGTAATATTAAAATGGTAAAACTCATGTTCCATATTTCTTTGAAGTATCTTAATTTGTGTTATTTAGCAGACATAGTATGCTTTTAAGCCTCTTTTATATATAAATTTGTGATTCATGATATGTATTGTTAAATTATTTATTGCTAAACAGTATTTTTACTACATATATAATATTTTTGTGATAAATTCGAAATGGTATCCGGTAACCGTACTGGTAGGTATCATGCCAATGGAAAAATGGTACCTAGTCCGGTACAGTATTAACAACTTTGGTCATATTATTGTTGATGAAAAGAAATTCAATGTAATTCTCCATGCTCAGTCAATGGCTTGCATTCTCATAAAATTCTCAGTTGGTTTATACTTCTTCCTTATCCCCCCATACTCTCCCCCGCTTCTTTTCCTTAGGTTATGGGAAATATTTTGTTGTGATGTCATGGATTTATAGGTAAGATTTACATTCTTGCTTAAAAAAAATAAAAAGTAAATTTGATTGCCCCAATGCCCTAGAATTGTGAAGCGCTGTGTCCCAACTTCCTCATCTTTTGAAGCAATTGTAGCAAGAAAGGATTCTACTTATATCAACAACATACAATGCTCAGTTACGCTATGGTATGTCTGCTGACTGAAATGATTTCTCAAAGAAATTGGGAAGCCACCTATATTCTTTCCTTTTAGCATCTCATGTGCCACTAACCTTACGTGGAAATGGTTAGGTCAGTACACTAAAATTGGGAAGCCACCTATATTCTTTCCTTTTAGTATCTCATGTGCATTTGTTATATCAACTAGTGGTAATTGAAAACACGTCCCATTTCTCTCTAAATCAACTTTAGTGTTGCTATTATTAGATCTCTTCCCAAGTGCCAAACTAAAGAGCTGATGTGGCTTTGGTTTGCCAATTTTGCAGCAGCTAGGGTTTTCAGTCATACTCTCAGATATGTGCCCCCTAGTTTCTGGAATCACAACAAAGGATGCAGCCTTATCCGCTGAGTTGGGGATGCGAGCACTTGATTTGGCTGTTGGAGGGACTGCTATTTTAGACGATATTATTCAAAGGGAACGGCAATCAGATGGCTCTGATTCTAGTCCAGATGATCGTGGTGTACTAAAACGTGGGGGCCACCTTATCATTAAGTTTCTAGAGAGTGAAGATGTGCAAGGTATGTTTTTATTCTTCAGAATATGTACTATTTTATTTGCTAAGTTAGTTAGTCTGTGCATATACGTTACTTTAAGTTGTTTGCTGTGTAGAATTCAGTCGAATTTGCAAACCACTCTTTAGAAAGGCATCATGGTTGAGGCCTAAAGCCACAAGATCATCTTCCAGAGAGATTTATTTGATATGCCAAGGTTTGCTATAATGGGTGACTTTGGAGAATTGGCGGTCAAATGATTGGTTCCCAAAGTGTAGGAACCAGAAGTCTTTGCTTTAAAGTGGCATAAGATTTACTATTTTTGTAATTTAGGGATTTTGATCCTGCCCTTTGTAGTGTAAAAACATGGAGACTGTTTGTACTCCCCAAACTGTGCTTTAATGGAATACTTTGGAAATCTTTTCAGCCATGGCAGGTAAGAAAATTTGTATCATTAATGACACGATCTACAAATTGGAAATCTTTTCTTGTTAACACTTTGCTTGGCTCCTTTTTAAAAAAAGGATTCAGCTTGTCTCAAGTTGAGATCAAGACTGGACTCGTCCAGTTCGGTCCATGGGGTTCATTTTTTGGGCCCGTTTTGATAATCCGAACCGATCAATGTGTCGAGTTCGTCGAGTTTACATGATTGTAAAAAATCACGTTGATCGGATATCAATAGCTATGTGATCAAATCAGTTTTGTATAAAAAAAAATAGACGGTGAAACAATTAACGGTTGATAAAAAATTGTTTTGTTCACATAGCTATCGATATCCGATCAACGTGATTCTTTACAGGCATATAGTACTCGACGAGTTTTACACATTGAACAGTTTGGATTATCAAAACGGGACCCGTGGTGGGCCCTCATGGGCCCAACAGCACGGTTCAGTCCGATTTTGGATTGGACCAAAGCCACTGCCTTTACAAAAATAATTTTCAGAAAATTCTACTTTCTTGTTTTCTTTGTTGTTTTGTTTTTACTGAATTTTTTTAAATATTTTAAACATTTTTTTTTTTACTTTTTAGACATACTTTACATGAATACACCTAAAAAGTAAAAAAATCGTAAAAAACCTTTTTAAAAATTCACTAAATACAAAAAAAAAAAAAACCAGAATTTAGTACATCTTTTATATTTTTATGTATTTATTAATTTTTTAAAATATTTTTTCACAATTTTTTTATGTTTTAGATACATCTAAATTTAGAAAAGTAAAAAAAATATTTTAAAATTTAAAAATATTTATTAAAAATAAAAACACACGAAAATCAAAAAAATTAATTTTCAAAAAATTTAATTCAAAAAATTAAAATCAAACGCACTCATATATTGAAAAAAATTTCTCATAGACTGCGGAAACATTTGGAAAGAGAATCTCCACTGCAACTTTGACACAGGAAATAAAAAAAAAACAAAAATGTTGTGTTTGGTAGAGTTTTCTAACTATGATTTGAGAATATGAGTTGTATTTTGAGTTTATCAGTTTTGGAATTATGATTTGAGTATAGAAAATTTTTTTGATGAATGAGTCTTGAATCGAATGAGAAATTTTTGATGTAACATATGATATGTGATACAAAAATTTACAATTCATAACCAAACATACAATTTAAAAATCTATGAAAAGCTTATAATTTTTTTTTTAAAATTCTAAAAATATTGTTTTATTAAAAATATAATAATAAAAAAATAGTGCCAATTGTTGATGCCCACTCATGGTTCTCACTCTCTTGCACCTACTTAGGACGTCCGGCAAGTCAACCGGTTAAAGCCAAATTTAAAATAAAAAAAATTCTGCCTGACAGAGTGTTTTCTGTAAAGTTTTCTATTTAGTGTGGAAATATGATTTGAAAATCCTATCCAAACATGGTATTAGAATGTGGGGGTAGAATTATAATTTGAAAATCCTATCCAAACATGGTTATTAGAATGTGTGGATAGAATTATAATTTGAAAATACAACCAAAAGGAATGGCCAACCCACATCGAAACTGATTCCCAGCTAGCTATGGAATTCATTTGGGACGGAGCTGCTGCGAACTCACCATATCGGGCACTCATCAAAGATGCCAACTTCATCCTCAGAAGATGCCAATGCACCACCATTGCCACAAAAGCCAGGGAAGCAAACCACACTGCAGATGCTTTGCTAGTTAATGACATGATCAATGTTGGATCAAATATCCCATGACTTTAGTTCTGCAATCTGTTATTTATCTTCAATTGAATCAAAAAAAAAGAAAAAAGAAAATACAACCAAAAGAGCCGAAATTTTTATTAACCTTTCAAAATCCAGTCTGAAATATCAAGTATTGACATTGAAATAACTTCAAAAAAAAAAAAAAAAAAAAACACTTTACAATTGTTTAATCTTTGAAAAAAAAAACTTGCCATTAAACACTAGTCACTGCACTTGAAAAAAATAAAATAAAATCTGCCACCTCTCCCCGCCAGCATCTGAAGTATAACATCTGCATTTACAAAATAATCAAACAGAAAAGCCGGCCAATTTGTCATCGAATTTGAGTTCTTCCTAATGACCAAACTCCCGTGTCCTTAACAAGTGCCTGAAATAAAAACGCAAATTATAAATTAATTAGAAGAACAAATCAATTTTGATCAGTGTGACGGCTTCACTTACTGGTGTTTTCATGGATGGGAATACATTCCAAAACCGCAGTGTCTCATCCCCTGCTCCTGTCACTATTGTCTGCATAAACAAGTTCAGAAAGATAATTAGAGTTCCATAATGAGATATCCATACAAAAAGATACATGTGGTCAAAAAGCATAAGGATTTAATGCAATACCTGGCCATCAGGTGACATGGCAAGATAGAGTACCCGCAAACTATGGCCAGTTAGAGTTGCAACCTATCAAAAGTGAAATGCAAAGGAAAATTACATTTGAATTAGGTTATCTAAAACTTGATTTGAAGAAATCATAATGCTCTAAGGTCACAAAGTACCTTCGCCATTGATGGATATTTCCACACCATAACTTGATTCTGGGAATACCCATGAGTGCTTACTAGCTCATTCACATTTTTACTCCATGCTAGATTGCATACCTGGAAATTAAGCAGCTAAATTTTGTAAAGAGCCCCTAATAGCGAAAGTTGTTTTAGGAGCATGAAAAATGGTCATCGAGACATTTTTGTAAATGTATTATGTTGGCATTCTCACCTGGCTCCCTGTGTCGACACTGTTTAACTGATTGCCATTCGTAGTGTTCCAGAAGCGAATGCACCGATCAGCAGTTCCACCTCCAGATGCGAGAAGGCCATTCTGGTGGGGCGACCAAGCAATGGCCTTGACAGCAGCTGTGTGCTCGGTCAGCTTTAGAACGGGCTGCTGAGAATGCTGGTTCCATACCAAAAGCTGATCACCAAACATATGACAACAAAGCAAATGAATCAATAATAAGGTTCATTGGGTCAATGAAGAAGAACACACAATCTAATTGATGAATGATTACCTGATTATCATTGCCTCCTGACGCAAGTTCCCGGTCATCATGAGACCATTTCAATCCACATACCTGAACGATTAAGAATGTAGTGTAAGCACAATAATACCATTGTCATTCCAAGTAGGTACTATATTAATTGATTGACTATTTACCTCAGATTTGTGGCCAACAAGCTTGCTAACGAAATCATTTGGTACACGAAGATCATGCTGAAGTATGTTGCGGTCTCTACTCCCAGAAGATAATATACGCGAGCTCCAAGCCAAGACACCAGTCCTTGTTTGATGCCCACTCATGGTTCTCACTCTCTTGCACTGAGTCCCATCCCAAACCTGAACAAGGAGGATAAATGCTTGGTGAATTTGAATCGTGTTTGTAACAATGATGTGACTTGACTACATCACAAATTTGGTGTATTACCTGAACTTGACCAAGATTTGTGCCAATTGATATGTATGAACCCTCCCGAGTCCACTGGACTGAGCACACACCGTCAGTAGGTCCTAAGTCGCACAACTTTGTCACCTGAGAACAACATAGCAAAATGTTAAATTAAATGTTATCTTCTCTTTTATTTTGGACTGACAGGTTGATCTTTTCATACTTGTTCCATCTCTTATGGTACTCAAGAATTTAAAACATACTTTGCTGGTTGTTGCAGTCCATAAATAAACACAGGTGCCTAATCCAACTGCAAGAACATTCTGCGAGGACCAATCAACTAAGTTCAAGTAGAAGTCATCTTGGAGTGATGGGGCATCTAGAACCTGCAAGAAGTATACATTTCCAATGATTACAATCATATAGCATACTATCCTTGGATAGTATGGTGATATACTACTTTCTCTCTTTCTTTCCTTTTTTTATTTGTTTTTTGGGAACCCCTTCAACTTAAATGAGGGCAGGTTTTGACCCAAGTCTCGTGTTAGCTTCATATACATTGTTGGATGCTATTTCCTAACAGTTCTAGTGTTTAAGAAAATTGTGATCTAACATGGTATCAGATTAAAAAAGATCGTAAATTCTCATATTCTTAATAGCTTGATATACATTATTGAGCTCATTTCCTAATATCTTAAGCTCAACTAGAGTAGAGAGGGACTTTACAAGCCAAACTAGTTAGCACCTACTAGTTGATTGAGTTTTGGTGAAATTAGTTTGTTCATTACATAAAATTAGAAGAATATACAATGTAAATCTAATTCCTAGTGGATCTGTCCCTAATTTGGGTATTCGTATATGACAGTAATGCCTAAGAAAAAGTTAAGGAAATGTAGGAAAATAAAAAATTATTGATATTCCACCCAAGAAAAAATTCAAATAAGCCTCCTAAAATTACATGTATTTTTCCACAGATTTCTCGGCAACCAAACACAAGAGCAAAATAAACAGAGCTCTCTGTACCTTATGGGGTGTCTTGGGCACCTTCCTAGGCGGCTTAGGAGGGGTCGAATTCTCCGAGTTGAACCCAGTATCACTTCCCAAAATCGACGGCGAGTAAGGCGAGTTGGGCCCCGAATGATCCGTCTTGAACCTGAACATGTTCTTGCTAGGACTCATCGGTGATCCCTGACCTGCAGGAGAAGAAAAAGACCCAAAATCAGACCCAAAAAGCTCGGATTTCAACAACCTCGAATAAGCCTCGTTCCCTCCCTCTTTGGCGGGAGAAGCCTTATCGACGAGGCCAAAAGTGTGGAGCCTAGAAGACGATCGGCAGGGTATGAATCTGTCGCTGCAAGACGCCGATTTCGACGAAGAAGGCGAGGAAGACAAGTTGGAGATCGTCCGAGGAGACATAGTCCTCGGGGATTGAAGATTCGATACGGTGCGAATCGGAGAAGAAGCAGAGAAGGTGTCGAGACGAAGAGAGGTCTCGGACATGGTAGCTGGGAGGTTGATCCCGCTTTTCCGCCTCTGGGTTGAGTCCATTTTTCCTAAAAAAAATTTTTCCTAAAAAAAAATTATGGGTTTGATTTGGAATTCGATGAAATGAGATGGGTTTGCTGGAGATTGATTGATTGAGAGAGCTGCTTGGTAATGGTAAACAGAGGGCTTTTCTAGGGTTTTTGAGTGAGAGATAGACAGAGAAAGAGAAGAGAAGAGAAGAGAAGGAAAGGAAAGAGAGCTGCTTTACTAGTTTTTGAAAGTGTTTTTAATTGAAGTATTTAGGTTGGTGAAGAGTGTGTGACAACGGTCAATTGTGTAGAGCAAGCTGTCTAATGGGCGCTGGATATCTCTGGGTGTGCCGCGGTTTACCTTTCCAAGTACCAAAAGTAGCCGTTACTCTTGGATTTGTGTACTTGTTTCTATTTCTATAGAACAATGCTCGGTGAGGTTGTGTGCATTTAACATTTCTCACTTTTATATGATTGTGAATATTAATTTTTTTATTAATTGTGATAGAGATTTTCACACATGTATGATCTCTATAATCTTCACTTTTATTCCAATCACTCATAATGTGAAGCTCGTACATACGTCAATGGCTAAGATTAAATTAAAAATCATAAAATCTTCAAAAAAAAAGTCCCAAACATTTTTCTTTTTTTATTCATCCCTTTCATTTAGGGGTAGAGGATGGGTTTAGTTCTCCTTCATTAAATCGTTTCGTTGTGGTACTCCGGATTGAATTTATCATATAAGATCAAAAGATTTACAAACACCCCCTCGAGATTTGGTAAAAATACAAATTCCCCCGAGGTTTGAGAAATTACAAATTGCCCCATGAGGGTCAAATTTTCATAACAAATTAGGAAAAATTAGGGGGAAATCTGTATGAAAATAAAAACCTTATGAGACAATTTGTTATGAAAATATAAATCTCAGGGAGCGGGATGTAATTTCTCAAACCTCAGGGGAGAATCTGTATTTTCACCAAACTTCGAGAGGGTGTTTGTAATTTGCCCAAAGAAAAAAGTATAAATACTATAGGGCATGTATTATATATATTTTATAAAAAAATGATATAATTTTATTTTTTTTAGTCATAATTTAAAAAAAGAAAATCATAACTAAACATAATATGAGACATAAACTAAAAAAGAAAATAAAATAATGTTATGTCATAAATAAAGAAAAAAAAATGATCATAATTAAAAAAGAAAGTAACATAATTAGAGATGCATATGGTATACCCTTTTCAAATGTGTATATATTAAAATTTTCCAAGATTAAAGAAGACTTTTTCATAATAAATAGAGATGTGAGACGAAGAAATGAGAACCACCTACCTGTAAGATTTACAATTTATATTATATATCTATGTTTTATTATGTGAAAATATTATGTTCGCTTGAATTTACTCTTTTGTCGTATGTCGTGGATCAAGATCAACTTTGACACAAGCACTGTCGATCAATGATTTTAGATAACTATTTATAAGGAATTTGGATGATGATCATACACACAGTTATGATTAGTTTTGTTAAATAAGTCTTCAAAATAAGTATTAATCCCTAGAGTTTTCCCTAAAAGTTCAAGTGTTAAAACATTACATTCATAAGGAGAAGTTTTGCAAAATGACCAAAAATATACCTTTCAATGCATACACACATTGAACAAGAAATCTATCTATTTAACCTTCTATTTATATTATCTGTCCAAATTGTGACACATATATATAAATAATAGGGTAAATTACACTCACCTCCCATGAGGTTTCTGACAAATGCAGGAACTTTTTCTGTGGTTTGAATAATTACATAAACCTCCCTTACTTTACTTGACATTCTCCAGATTCCCCCATTTTGTAACTTTTGTTAGCACAGATAATAGAAAATGCTGAGGTCATCAAAGATAATCCTAAAAATGCCAATAATGCCCTCAGGGCTCTTGAACCCAGCTATATATACCCAAGGCAATATTTCATCTTCAGAACCAAGCACAACACATATAACTGAAAATAGATAAAGCACAAGACAGAGCTCTACAACCCAGCACGACACAGGTATGCTACCATTCACATTCACATTAAGTAATTATTTAAAAAAAAAATCAAGTCCACACTTCACAGTCCAACATAAGTCACAGATAGAGCACAGTCAAGCACAATAATGTGATATATGTTCTAAAAATGCATTATGACTCTCACATTCCATAAAATCTAGGATCATATGGATATGTCATCATCAAGTAATAGAGGGGGGGTGATCAAGTATAGAAGTAAGATCTACTATTATGGGAGCAAAGCAACAATTAAAATCACTGAATCAGAGAAAAACAGAGGCAAATTGTATTATCTACGCCTACATGGGAAATGCTATTTCTGGGATTGGTGCAAACCAGTAAACTCATCTGTTGGAAGGCAAATGATAATGGAAGACACTAAAGCCATTGTTAACAAACACACTCTACCCTATGAAGAAGATACCACTACAGTGAATTTAATGAACCAAATAAGGGCTATGCAAATAATGATGCAAGTACTTGAAGTAAACATGGGATTTATAAAGATAGCAGTTGTAACGCCCTCAAATAAAACATAATCCAACCATTCAATAAATCCATAAAACATAATAGAAATATCATCTTTTCGTTTATCAGAGTTTGTATTATGATGGACATTACATGTTCACAACAAAATGAATGCCCTACGGGCTTACAGCTTTCCAAGTCATCACTTGGTTACAACAAAAAAAGTCCTAGCTCTATACATAGAAAGCCCTAGGCTTGAATATACATTTAACATCAAAACGAATAACAAAAAGGAGTCTTCAACTCCAAAACCTCCCAAGCTAAGATCTCGAAGGCGGCATATTACCTGTACCTGAAAAATGGTGTCCCAAGTAAGGTGAGCCAAAGCCCAGTACAGATATGCTAAACAACACATGAGAATTAACTAAAACATTAGCATTCGATAAATGTTTAGTACTAGTAAACCAATTTGCCTCTTTCCATAACCAATCAACATTAACATCCACATTTCAATCCACTTCCATTTATTTATCCAAATCAATTTGTTAACATGGTTCATTTTTATCGAACAAGTCAAAATGAGAATACAACTCATATCATCAACACTTCAATCATCAACATCATTCAGATGTATATAAAATTTCAAAACTTTCACCCTGGACACTCCGGCCAACTTAATTATCAATGGAGTCCATCCCCTATCTCCTCCCAAACAATAGAGGAAATTCCCTTTCTCCTCCCAAACAAGGATACATATGCAATGTATTTAAACACGTTGTCACATACAATGACCAATTAAATCACATATTCAATGCGTTAATCCAACCGTCATATTCAATGACATAATCCAATTGATTAGTTTCAATTTACCTAATCATCATGCAGTTTCTACAACAATCATGGCTATCCTCCACCGATAGCCCAAAACAGTTATTTTTAAACAGATAAATAAATCTATCAAACAGATAAATTATTAACTTTTCCATAGATGAGTGATCTTTCAATCCAACTACACCATTTAATCACAATTTCCCCAATTTCATAATTTCTAAACCAATTTCATATTTCCACATTGGTTTTACCACTTAAACAAATAATTTATATAGTGCAAATTAGGGCATTCTCTCCCTTTTCTCAAATGTTGCTCCTAAGGCCAAATTTCACCCATATTATACAAACAACCCCATTTTCAAGACCTCACATACACATATGGAGTCCAAAGTAGAAACCCCTCTTTTAAAATCTATAAACTCAAACCCCACTTTATGCAAACTTTCCAAATCCTACCATTTACACAAAATGACCAACATCTATGTTAAAACCCATGTAGGAGAGTAGAATATCCCTACCTCAAGAAGAGAAGATGAGCCAAGCAAGAGATTAGCTCTAAAGATGACGAAACCAACTTCCATTCGGATGAAAATAGAGATCTTGAAGAGCTCAAACTTTTTATCAAAGGAAAGAGGGTGAGGAGATCACTAGATCTAGGTCAAGATGTAAAGAGAGAGAGTATTTTAGAGAGAGAGGCTCTCAACTTAGGGTTTTGGAAAGTTTTAAAAAAATGATTTAAAAAGTCACTTTCGCGATCTGATATACGCACAGTTTGCTCGAGCAGAGAGTTTGACGCTCGAGAGTCAAACACATAGATTCGACCCGCTCGAGCGCAATAAAGGCCGCTCGAGCGCCAAGACACAATTGCAAGGCACTACCCGCTCGAGCGCAATGAGACCCGCTCGAGCGTTGAATACACTCGCCCAATATTTTACAGACTTTAGACAGTCGCTTGAGCGCCAGAAAGGCCGCTTGAGCTCAAACCTGCTCAAGCGTAAGAAACACCTCTCAAGCATGAAAAACACTTCCGCAGTATTTTTTTGGCAGACGTACAAAGTACTGAATGATTGCAAACCACGCTCGAGCGCAAGAAGACCCACTCGAGTGGAAGACCAAAATTCTGGGCAATAAGGTTCTAAACCAACAACCAACCACCCTGTTCTGAACATGCCCAAGACATTTCAAAACTTAAATTCAAAGGGTAAAAAGAGGAAAAGACATAAACAACAACATTAACCCACAAGACCCGAGTCTGGAACACTATAATGGTCGAGTTAGAAACCGGGATCGCTATAACCTCCCCCCCTTAAAGAATTTCGTCCCCGAAATTACAAATGAAGTTCAAAATCAATGTTTGGTCATTCCTAACCATGTTATTCTTACAAATCCAATACCATGACCCATCCTCCGGCCATTTATTCCTACCGACTTGATACACGAGCCCCACATTGAAACGAAATTCACAATTTCCAAAACATTAACAATGTTTAATCAAAATTCAAATTTTCAAGAAGTGTGCATGGCATATACAATGCTCCCAAGGTAATACAATAAACGTGATATTCCATATTCCCAAACATATGCAATGTGTACAATAAACTCATGTTTCCAAGATGTCCATAACATATACAATGTTCTCATACTCTAAAACATATACAATGTTCATACTTTTCTTTAACAACAATAATAATCTCAATACAAAGTTATACATAAGCAAACCAGTCCAAATACTTCTCTCAGACTTCCATTTCACGTTCCCAAGTCGCTTCCTTAACTTCGTGATATTTCCACAATACCTTGACCAAGGGAATCGTCTTGACTCGCAAGACTTGGTCCCATCTATCCAAGACCCTCACCAGTCTCTCCTCATACGAAACATCCTCATCTACTTTTAAGTCGGTCTAATCCAACACATGTGATGGATCCGGCTCATATTTTCGAAGCATATTAACATGAAACACGTCATGTACTTCGGACAGTTGAGGCGACAATTCTAAACGGTAGGCAACCTCGTCAATCTGCTCAAGGATCTCAAAAGGACCAACAAACCGAGGAGACAACTTCCCACTTTTTTCAAACCGCATCGTAGTGATATTTTCAGAAAGACATGATCACCCACCTTACAATGTTCTCATACTCTAAAACATATACAATGTTCATACTTTTCTTTAACAACAATAATAATCTCAATACAAAGTTATACATAAGCAAACCAGTCCAAATACTTCTCTCAGACTTCCATTTCACGTTCCCAAGTCGCTTCCTTAACTTCGTGATATTTCCACAATACCTTGACCAAGGGAATCGTCTTGACTCGCAAGACTTGGTCCCATCTATCCAAGACCCTCACCAGTCTCTCCTCATACGAAGCATCCTCATCTACTTTTAAGTTGGTCTAATCCAACACATGTGATGGATCCGGCTCATATTTCCGAAGCATATTAACATGAAACACGTCATGTACTTCGGACAGTTGAGGCGACAATGCTAAACGGTAGGCAACCTCGCCAATCTGCTCAAGGATCTCAAAAGGACCAACAAACCGAGGAGACAGCTTCCCACTTTTTTCAAACCTCATCGTGGTGATATTTTCAGAAAGACATGATCACCCACCTTAAATGTCAAAGGTTTCCTCATACAGTCAGTATAACTCTTTTGGTGACTTTGGGCTGTAACCAACTTCTTACGGATAAGTGCTACTTTCTCCGTTGTTTCCCGCACCAACTCCGGGCCCAACAAAGGTGCATCACCCACCTCCGCCCAACACACTGGAGATCTACATGGTCGGCCATACAAGGCCTCAAATGGTGCCTTACCAATACTCGATTGGAAACCGTTATTGTAGGCAAACTCCACTAATGGTAGGTGCCTCTCCCACGACCCCTTAAAGTCAAGGACACAGCCTCATAGCATATCTTCAAGTATCTGAATAGTGCACTCGGACTGCCCATCAGTCTAAGGATGGTAAGTCGTGCTAAAGGTCAATCTAGTGCCCAAGGCACTCTGCAAACTCTGTCACAACCTAGTAGTAAAATGTGCATCTCTATTTGAGACAATCAACACTGGGACCCCATGCAACCTTATTATGTCCCGTATGTACAAGTCAGCAAGGTAATCTACCGAATCTTTTACACGCATAGAAATAAAGTGCGCCAACTTAGTCAACTGGTCAACTACTACCCAAATAGTGTCACTACCCCGTTGAGTCCTCGGAAGACCCACGACAAAATCCATCGTGATGTGCTCCCATTTCCACTCGGCTATAGGTAAGGGTTGCAACAAACCCATGGGCCTCTGATGTTCGGCCTTCACTTGCTGACAAGTAAGACACTTTGACGCAAACACTGCCACATCCTTTTTCATACCCCTCCACCAAAACTGGCGACTCAGATCATGATACATCTTTGTGCCTCCTGGATGCACCGCAAGACGTGAATGGTGAAACTCACAGAGTACTTCCTCTCGGCAAGACTTTGGCACAAACAAGCGGTCTCGGTATTTCACACTCAGGTCGGGATACACAGTCAAACCTTTCTCTACCTTTCCATTGGAGATCTTCTCCCGGAGGGATTCTATCTCAAAGTCACCCTTCTGTGTTTCTAACACTCGATTCACAAGCTTAGGTTGCGTAACTACAGAAAACAAGATTGCAGATTCAACAGACTCGCCCAGATGCAAGTCAAACTCACCAAGGGTATCCAATGTCTCCTATTCTCGGATAGCAATACAAGCTGCATCACTAATGGACTTCCTATTTAGTGCATCGGCCACAACATTGGCATTTTCCGGATGATAATGTAACTCGAAGTCATAGGGTATGTTTGGTTTGGTTTTGAGAGAGTAGTTTTTGAAAATTGTTTTAGAAGAGAGAATTTAGAATTTTTTTTTGATTTGTTTGGTTGTGTATTTTGAAAGTAGTTTTAGAGTTTGGGAGTTTGAAATGATTTGATATTTTGTTGTAATTGAGTAGATGTATGTGAGAGAAAAAATGATTAAGAAGGAGAGCGGAGAGAGAAAAAGTGATTGATTGATGTGTAAAATAGAAAAAGTGATTGATTTTAGAAATTGTTTTGGAAAAATTAGAAACCAAACAAGTTTTTTGGAAAAATTTTCCGAAATCACTGTACAAAACCAAACCAAACCAAACATACCCATAATTTTCTATGAACTCCATCCACCTTCTCTGCTTCAAATTCAAGTCTTTCTGTGTAAATAGATACTTTAGACTCTTATGATCGGAGAACACCTCGAATCTCTCACCATAAAGATAGTGCCTCCGAATCTTCAAGGCAAAAATCACAGCTGCTAGTTCTAGGTCGTGAGTAGGGTAGTTCCTCTCGTGTGCTTTCAACTAGCACGAGCCATAGGCTACTACTTTTCCTTCTTGCATCAATACACAACCCAAATCCTCTCGTAATCTCGCGAGGCATCACAATACACTAAATAACCCAAATCCCCTTCCGGAATAATCAAGACTGGAGTGGTGGTAAGTCTAACCGTAAGCTCTTGGAACGACTTTTCACAAGTCTTACTCCACACAAATTTGACCCATTTTCGCGTCAATCTAGTCAAAGGCGAAGCTAGCCTAGAGAAATTCTTCACAAACCGACGGTAATACCTGGCCAACCCCAAGAAACTACGGATCTCGAAGGCATTCTTAGGTTCTGCCCAATCTTGCACTGCCTCTATCTTGGATGAATCTACAGTCACCCATTCCCCGGATACCACATGGCCTAAGAACTTAACCTCTTTTAGCTAGAACTCACACTTTCCAAACTTAGCATACAGCTTATGGGCTCTAAGCAACTCAAGCACCACTCATAAGTGTTCTTCGTGCTGCTTCTCAAAAGGTGAATAAATCAGAATGTCATCCACAAAGACGACCACGAAACGATCTAAGAATTCTCAGAAGATCCGGTTCATCAAATCCATAAACACAGCCGGTGCATTGGTAAGCCCAAAAGGCATCACTAGAAACTCATAATGGCCATACCGCATATGGAATGCTGTCTTTGGGATATCCTCCTCCTTGACCCTTAACTGATGGTAACTCGATCTCAAGTCTATCTTGAAGAAACAACGAGATCTCTTCAACTGATCAAACAGATCATCTATACAAGGCATAGGGTACTTGTTCTTAACCTTAACCCGATTCAATTTTTGGTAATCAATGCAACGTCTCAAAGCCCCATCTTTCTTCTTAGCAAAGAGGGTCGGTGCTCCGCAAGGCGAAATACTAGGGCAAATAAAGCCCTTATCTAGTAATTCCTGGAGTTGAATCTTCAACTCGCTCAGCTCAGCTGGCGCAAAACGATATGATGCCATGGAAATCGGTGCCGTGCTAGGCACTAAGTCAATAGAGAACTCGATCTCTCGATAGGGTAGTAAACTAATAAGATCCTCCGGAAAGACGACCGAGTACTCACGAACCACTCTTGGCAACTCAGTCCGAGTCTCATCACACTCACTACTCATAAAGCTAGCGAGAAGACAACTAAGCTCACTCCGCCCCCACGGATCACACACCGGTGGTAAAACCCTACCAACCCGATCTCCCAAGAAATGGAAACACTCGCCGCTCAAGGTGAATACAGTAAACCTCTGGTAGTAACAATCTATAACAGCCCGGTATGACGATAACCAGTCCATACCCAAAATTACATCAAACCCAGACATATAAACGATATGGTGCCATAGAAATCGGTGCCGTGCCAGGCACTAAATCAATAGAGAACTCAATCTCTCGATGAGGTGATAAACTAACAAGATCCTTGGGAAAGACATCCGAGTACTCACAAACCACTCTGGGTAACTCAGTCTGGGTCTCATCACACTCACTACTCATACAGCTAGCGAGAAGACAACTAAGCTCACTCCGCCCTCACGGATCATACACCGGTGGTAAAACCCTACCAACCCGATCTCCCAAGAAATGGAAACACTCGCCGCTCAAGGTGAATACAGTAACCCTTTGGTAGTAACAATCTATAACAGCCCGGTATGACGATAACCAATCCATACCCAAAATTACATCAAACCCAGACATATCCATCAACACAAAAGAAAAGGGAAGCCGACGATCGGCGATCTCTATATCACAACCCCGACATCCCTGTTTCAAAACCATCTCACCCTCAATAGGTGATACAACATAAATAGGAGATGCTAACTGCGCCAACTCCAATCCCAAAACAGATACAAATGCAGAAGATATAAAAGAGTGTGATGCATCCGTATCAATTAACACATTAGCAGCCGAGTTACGAAACAAAAAGGTACCTCTCACTATAGATGGAGCCGGTACAAGATCCGTCGCTGTAACAGCATACACGCACCCTAAAGGTCTCTGATCTACCTGTTCACCCCTCAAAGCATAAGACTGCTGCACAGACTGATTCGAAGAGGCTTCTTGATTGGCCCTCGAGGCCTGAACTGACTGTGCTAGCTGGTAACTCTGTGTCTACCTCGAACCAGACGTGCCACGCAACTGTGGGCAAAACCTCTTCAAGTGCCCCGCCTACCTACACTGATAAAAAATGAGTGGCTAGCATCTGCCCTGACTCTGGCTCTGAGAACGAGCCGAAGATGATGCTGCACGCTGCCCTCCTCTCCTCTGTAGGTAAATTGGAGACTTGTGGCCCATCTGATCACATTTGTAACAGGTAATGTCTCCCTGATCGCCTCTCCCAGAACGCGAACTCGGTACTGGAAAGGTAGACCTTGAATGCGCTCCATGGGACTGCTGAGGGTTAGAACCCCTCTGTCTTTTACCGTCCCCTGGCTATCTTGACTCCTCTTGGAGCCCCTCGTCCTCTCCTCCTCCGTATGCATAATGGTCTCAAGATGGGCTGTAGCCTCTACGAGGCACCCGTAATCCCTAATCATGGACCCGACAACTCTGAACATGAGTCTGGTCCTCAATTTCTTCTCGAACTCCAAACAATGGTGTTCCTCAGTCGCCACTAACTCCGGTGCAGACCTAGACAAGCTAGTAAGGTGGCCTCAAACTCAACCATTGGTGTGTTCAATTGTTTGAGTTGCGAAAATCGATCCCTCAACTTCTCTTTCATTGTAGCAAGCAAGAACTTGTCCTGGAAAGCTTCAACAAAGGCCTCCCAAGTCCCTCCGATGTGCCCCCGCGCATACTACTACCACTGACCCACATCTCCCTTCAGCTAGAAAGATGCCAAGGTCACTCGCAAACCCCTATCTTCAATGCCAAGCATCTCAAACGTCTTTTTCATCTGCTCAAGCCACTGATTCGCCTTTAGTGGCTCCTTAGGATCACCCAAAAATTCATCCGGATTCTACCGAAAGAACTCCCTCTTCAGAAAAGATGGCCTTGCCTCAACTGCTTGGGCCTAGACTTGATTCTTAGCCCTGAGAATGTCCATAGATTCCCTCAATGCTCCGGCCATTTCACGGGCTAAGGCGCCAATGGCCTGCTGACCTACTGGCTCGGCCACGTTGGCCTGGCCAATTCCCTTCTCCTGCGCCGGAATCTCATCCGGTATAGGCATCTCCTGCCTCCTAGGCATACCACGCCTACCACCAGGACCTCGTCCTGACATCCTAATAAAGGTAATAAAGGGATTAGCACATTCGCAAATGTGCCGAAGCTATCTTACACGCGTCCTAATACAATGGACAACTGTAATTCACTCCACATAAGCATATAATCACATAAACACATACGAATTTTATTTTCAAATAATGATCGTCCCGTGACGTTGCTAGAGTTCCAGTTAGAAACGGCAGTGATCAAGTGCCTTTCCAACAGGACTCTCAGAAACCCATGGACCCAATCAACATCCTAGAAACTAAATCCCATACCCATATAGTCACATAAACATGTTATCATATAAGCACATAAATTTACACCTAAGTCTCTAACAAGCAAGACAAACCCATTGTGGTACTAACCACTTCCCACATATCCAAAGTATTCAAACCTGGTACGCTCTGATACCAAGTCGTAACGCCCTCAAATAAAACAAAATCCAACCATTCAATAAATCTATAAAACATAATAGAAATATCATCTTTTCATTTATCAGAGTTTGTATTATGATGGCGTTCGCAACAAAATGAATGCTGTACGGACTTACAGCTTTCCAAGTCATCACTTGGTTACAACAAAAAGAGTCCTAGCTCTATACATAGAAAGCCCTAGGCTTGAATATACATTTAACATCAAAACGAATAACAAAAGGGAGTCTTCAATCCAAAACCTCCTAAGCTAGGATCTCGGAGGCGGCATATCACCTGTACTTGAAAAATTGTGTCCCAAGTAGGGTGAGCTAAAGCCGGTAGAGATATGCTAAACAACACATAAGAATTAACTAAAACATTAGCATCCGATAAATGTGTAACACTTGAAAACCAACTTACACTCTTTCCATAACCAATCAACATTAACATCCACATTTCAATCTACTTCTATTTATTTATCCAAATAAATTCATTAACATGGTTCATTTTAATCCAGACAAGTCAAAATGAGACTACAACTCATATCATCAACACTTCAATCATCAACATCATTCAGATGTATATAAAATTTTGGGACTTTCACCCTGGACACTCCGGCCAACTTAATTATCAATGGAGTCCATCCTGTAGACACCCCATTTTTACCGTCCTCAAGACTTGGACGTTATCGTTTGAACACACGATGATCATCCATACTCATGTTCGTTTTGAGTTCCCGAAGGTTTCGGCTGCGCGCCTTGCCTTAAGAATCTCTCAACTTTTCTATTTTGTGCTTGGTTGTGGACCAAGAACTTGTGGTTTTGCTTCAGAGGGAAGAGGGCGGCTTGTTGGCCATCCCTACAACCCATCAGCCAAGCCTTGTGCTTATTAGCCTTGTTTTCTTGTCATCGGCCATTGATGGTGGCCGATCGGCACTCTTTTTGGATGATCGGCCATATCTTTTGGCCAAGGCCCCTTTTCCTGCTTTTGCAGATATTTTTCTTCCAGCTGGTGCCAGCTGTTGGTCATTTGGTGTATCCTCCATACACGTGTATGGATGGATTTGGACCAAGTTCTAGCTTGTTAAACAAGCTTGGAACTTGTTTTTCTATAAGAAGGGAGACCCCTCTCCCTTTCCAGAGGTTCTGAAATCTGAGATACAAAACATATATCTCTCTCTCTCTATATATATATATTTCTTCCTCTCTCTCTATATATTTGTGTGAGTTTGTGCCTTAAAGGGTGTTTTGTCTTCACTTTTGCACTACAACACCTAGCAATACCCCACCATCTTCGAGATGAGGTTCTTGGGAGTGTTAATTGAGCTCTGAAAGTTGGTTTTTGCCTCAGAAACTGCTGGTTTCAAAGTTGTGCTTCAAAGGTGAGTGTATTCCCCTTTTAAGCCTTTGTTTGTATACCATATTGGCCATCCTTGCGTATTGTTTTAGGCCTTGCTTTTAACTAATAAAAGTCTTGTTTTGAAGTGCTTAACATGTTTGCTTGAGGCCTCTTTGGTGTTGGGGGTGGTTTACCCCCTTTAGAGCCTTGCTTGGCCTTGTTTTGAATCATCTCTTTGAGCCTTTGTGATCACCTTTATTTGGCCTTTCTACCACTGAATTCCAGAGGAATTTTAGTGGTGGAAAGTGTGTTTTGAGGCCTTAAATAGGAGGGGGTTGTCCCCCATCCTCTTCTCTTGAATGCTTGTGTTGATGGCTCACCAAGTTGGCATGTTTTTATACCCCTTTGTGGCTCCATTTCAGTATGTCTTAAGCCTTGTTTTGCCATGATATAACATTGTTTTGGCTTGGTTTGATCATATCTTGTATGCTCCTTGCACTTGTAGTGCAAATCCATTCACTAGCCTAACATGCATCATGTGTTTAGACTATCATTCTAGCATGTTTTGGCTTAACTCCAAGAAGCTTTTGGCCATGTTTTAGCATTCTTAAGCTCTGATTTGTGTTGTTTTGGTTATGCATGACTTGCTTTGTATAGCCATGGTTCAATCTAGCTTGTTAGCTTTGTGTATTGAGTCCATTAGCATGCATTACTTGGACTATTTTCATGATTTGGCATCATTTGAAATGTGATTTCAGTACATGTAATGTTGCCATACACTTGCATTTGTCACTTTTTCCATGCTTTGGAAGGTTGGTTCTTTATGCCTTGAGAATGAGCCATTGCGTATGCCATTTTACCTAAGCTTGTAAGCTGCCATATCAGTGTGTATTTAGTCTCATTTTTCCATGATATAACTCTGATGTTTGTTGTTGAAGTCGCCTCATGCTTGGTTTTGATAGGTGTAGTGTAATACTCCTTATTAGCCTTGCAAGTTCATGCTTCATGCTCACCATGCTAGCTTATTTTGGTTTCCTTCAATGCATGTTTTAGACTCATTTTGGCATGTTTTAGGACTGTTTTGGGTTGTCTTGGCCATATGTTTCATGTTTTGTTTAGCTATAGTGCAAGTACCTATGCTAGCTTCAAGCTTTGAGCCTTCTAGCATGCCATGCTTATGTTGTTAGGATGATTTGACATCATTTAACATGACATTTCAGAGCATATAGGACTGCCATGTTCCCACTTCTTTCACTCTTTGAATGCCTCTAAGAGTTGTGCATTGTTACCTAGCTTAAGGACCAATGTGTGTGCATGCATGCCTTGCCTTTTGGTGCCTTAGTTTTGGTGTTATGGCCATTGATTTGGGCATGACTGAGGTCTGTCCATTTTTAGTTTAAGTCCATTTAGCATGTTGTTCAAATGTTGTTACATTGCATCATGTTTGCATGCTTGAGTTACATGACATTTGCATGCTTGTCGCATTGCCTATTGTTGCATGTTGTTGTATGCTTGTTGCATTGCATTTCCAGGTTGTGTGCTTTGCATTATGTTTGGATAGGGAGTTAGTCCAAACACGAGAAACGAGGGACGTTTCGTACTTGAAGTGACGAAACGTGCCTCATTTCTCGGTCGCCGACCCTCTTGATCATGCATGATAGAGGTTAAAGCATTTATGTGTTTTTGTACATTCATTTGACATTGATTTGTGCAACTCGGCCTCTTTGGCCATCATGCATTGAGATGCGTGATTGATGGCTCGAGAGTCGAGCATTACACTTCTTTGAGCCTTAGACATGATAAGGAGTGTGGTGGCACACACATTTTCTTGCAAATACATTGCCATGCCTCTGTTAGTGCTCTGTTGCAGCAAAGGGAGAATTTGTTAGAAGTGTTGGCCAATCGACCATTAGAACTGCCGACCGGCCATCTTAGTCTACCGATCAGCTATCAATTTGGCCGATAGCCATAATCTCTAGCCGATGGCCACTCCTCTTGGCCGATGACCTCTCAGCATGTCCATGAGGTGGATCAGAAGTACTTTGGAGGTTGGCACAGTTTTCAGGAGTCTAAAACAGTACAAACAGAGGCAACATGAGGCACGGTAGTGGATTTCCGAGCGAAGCTGACTGAGCATGCATCTCTTCATCGCCCGCGAGGCTATTTCAGTAGTCATGATTAGTTCGTGTAATTTAATCATTTGATTGGTTTTGTAATATTCATTTAGCTTAGTATAGCTATTTGTTTCAATTCGGTTGTGTAATAATTAATTAGCTAAGTTAGTTAATTAGTTGTATTGTAATAATTAGTTTAATTAGCGTAGCTAGTTAGCTTCTTATTCGGACCCTCCTCCGAGAGGGCGATGTTGTAAATAAGTGTGCGCGTGTGTGATGCATGTCTTCCAACCTGCATTTCTTTCTCCTTTTTACTTATCCGCTTTCAGTGGTTAGTTTTAGGACATGTTTCAGTTAGCATCCTTATGCTCGCATGTTTGCATCATTCATTCGTATTGCATGCACTGGGCTCGGCGCATCATATTAAACTGTATTTTATTTCAATTCCAATTTGAATACATGTATCAAGTTGCATTTCACATGACATCTTAGAATAGCCGAGCCTATCTTAGTTGTATTTTTGCATGTGTTGCATTAGTCATCTTAACATGAACTAGGAGCATGCATTGCTTTCTAACATAGCTTCTGTTTTGGCTCGGAGTACTCGGTGAGTGTTTACGCTTTAGCATCTTGCATGTGTGTAAGTGTTGCCATGATAGCATGATTGCCATGAGGCTAACTGCTTAAGTGATTAACTGCTTGAATGCCTGTGGGTGGAGGCTTGATTGCCTGGATTGGAATAATTCGATGATTGTGAGTTTTAAGCCCACTTGAAGTGGCAAAATCATGTTTTTCTAAGCCCACTTGAGGGTGGCAAATCCGCGCCTTAGCCTACTTGCGATTTCAAAAAACAAACACGAGTTGTTTTGTTCCAATCTGCGTGATTGAGTCTATACTTGTTTGCTGTGCGCATCACGTAGTAAGGCTAGCTAATAAACTGGAATAAGAGCACATGTGTTTTCAAAAATAAAATATCATGTTAGTAAAGGCCGATCTTTGATCGGGCGAGCGGGGGTGCTCATTGCATGATCTTCCCGTCTCATACCCAAGTTCCCGAGCCGAGGCAACTTTGGTGATGACGGACACGTGGCCTTAGGCATGAGTCAGGGTTTCCTAAATTTCTCAAAACAAAATATTTAGGTGGAGACTCTGAAATCTGGCGAAACAGTCCATGTTTGGCACTTCTTGATTAAAATCGATTTTCCAAAACAATTTGCCGGATTTGGACTCTTTGGTGATTTATTAATCTTACATTGCACTTTGTGAGATTAGATTCAGAACCGTGACATGAGTCCGAACTGTAGTAGCTATGAACCATGATTCGCGCCCTCGCGCGCGGAGCGGAGCTCGGGGTGGTCTACAGTTTCTGATGACTCTGCAGGGGATTTAGAGAACTTGACTCGAACTCATGATATCTTGTTTTGATTACATTTATGTGTTTCTTTGCATTACATTTGCATTGGTGCGCCTAGGACACCGTGTTCATCGTCTGCTATTCATGAACCGTTAGCTGGAGGCCGTGTGCCATAAGGTTGACCAGTTACGGGTTCTGCCACGATGGGAACACAAACCTCAGTTGTTACCAAGGCACCCTTTTTGACCATTTGACCTAGTGCATATCGGAATCCATAGTGACCATTTCAAGCTAGGACAAGTTGCTTACCTGATTATCGGTTGTGTAATGAAACCCTTGCTCCTGACAATAGGACAGGGAAGCCCTACCCCTCTATAGGGGTGTTTTGGCTCTCACTTGCTTGCTATGTGCTTTTAGAGTGTCTCTGCAGGAATATGTATCAGTTTACAAGTCTGGGTATCAGGCCTGCGGGCATCAGTGTTTGGGGAATTAGTTTTACCCGAGGGTATCAGATCTAGGGTAGTGATTTAGGAACAGCAATCAGTGTTGAGAAACAGTGTGTTCAGCTTACAAATATCAACTGTGTGTTGTGTTTATTTAAGCCGTTATGATGTCCGTTTTTCTGGCTGTTTGTTTCCTTATTTATGCTTTATTTATCTTTTTGCTAAGTAGTTTAGCACAATTGCTTTCGACCAGGAAGATATCCTCCAAGCACTCTAGACCAGAGGTCGTAGACTTCATCGATCCGAGGATCTGATAGACAGACAACTAGTGTTCCATTCTTTACCCCTGGTTACTAGACGGAGGTCGGTAAGGCGCAGTGTATCAGTACAGTGGTCACCAGATCAGTGGCCCTTATCCACCCCACCAGTGAACAGTCAGGCTGAGGTCTCAATTTCTATTAAAGGGACAGATATACCGATTGTTCGGATAAACCAGCACCTTATGGCAAGTATGGAAGAGATGATGCGTTAGCTCCAGGAAAGTATGCAAGCCATGTAGCGGGATGCTGCCCGCTAGGCAGAAGTGGCTGCACGTCAAGCAGAAGTAGTGGCCCAACAGGCAGAATTAATTGCCAAGCTACAGTAGCAAGCCGGAACATCTGCTTCGCACCCACCTCCACCCCCACCTAGAGTTCCGATACTCGGGGATACGAAAAATGTCCAGGAAGATACGGACATCCCAATGGGGCCAGTTCTGCAGCCAATTCTACCGCAGATTTCAAAGTCACCGGCCTTCTCAACGGACGCACCTTTTGAATCTGAGATGGACCCAACTGCTCTGAAGATGAGTAAGCTTGAGAAGCTGTTCAGACGGGTCCAAGGAGTCAGTTCCATTCCAGACATAGAGGATGGATTACTGACTTGGCCGTGACTCTACCAGACCAGTTTAAGATGCTGCACATAGACCGCTTTGACAGGTCTGGGATCCTATGGTACACTTGCGGCTGTTCTCGGACATCCTAAGGCCGATGGGCCTCTCCAGATTGTAGAAGTTTTCCCTGTTTGGCCGGACCCTATCGGGTGTAGCGGCTATTTGGTATGTAAAGTTGGAGGATTCTGTTAAGAGGAGCTGGGAGGAGATGGCTGAGGCCTTTGTAGCTCAATACTCCTACAATACTTCTCCGACTTCATAACTCGTTGCAGAGCCTCTCCGACTTCATAACCCGTTGGAGAGCCAAAGCCTCTATGATGACCATAAGGCCGGTCGACAAGGACCAAATACGGATAGTTGTGCGCAACCTCCAACCTAAACTCATGCAAAAGATGATCGTCCTATCCCTTCCTACTTTTGCAGATTTACATGAGATCGGGATACAAATCGAGGACGCCATGAAACAGGGTCTGATTGACCATGACAGAGAGCAGTCCAGGAGGGCATTTTCCCACAATACGAATGCAGGCACAAGCCTGCAACTGCCAGAACTTCAGGTGTGGGCATGGTCACCACAACCACCACTCCAAAAACCCTTACAGTCACACCTTTCACTGGTGTGTCCTGAAGTAGCTCACAAACAACCAAATATCCACCCTGAGGCTAGAGAGCCTTTTTTCCGCTGTACATGTCTTTGTCCAAAGCTTTGGGGGTTTTGATTAGGAAAGGGCACTTGAAGCCCCTAGAGCCGCGACCATTACCAAATAACCTCCCACCAACCCATAACCCGGCTAAATACTGTGTCTTTCACCAACGGCATGGTCATGACACCGACCAGTGCTATAGATTGCGTCATGAGATTCGGGATCTCATTGACAACAGGGTGATTGTGCCTTCGGAGAAGCCGAATGTCACCACCAACCCACTCCCACCACATAACCAAGGTCCACCTCCCAAGCGCATCAACCTGATCCAAACCTCGGTTATTCCATACGACTCGAGCATATTGTAGACACCCCATTTTTGACCGACCTTGAGACTCAGACGTCACCAGTTGAGCACTTGGTGATATTGCATAATGTGCTCGTTCAGAAGTCTTAGAGTCGCGGCCGTGAGCCCTGCCTCCGGACTTCCGAACCCTCTTCTTTGCCTTGCCTCGGTTTGCGAACCAGACTCGGTTTTCTCTGTTTCTTTTCTTGAATGGAGGGAGAGGTCCCGTAGACCATCTCTCAGTGGCCGTGGGCTACATTTTGTGGCCATAGGCCATTTTGCCCATTTCGGAGCCCAATTTCCGGTTTTTCAGGACCGTTGGCCGTGTGCCTCGGTTCAGGACCGCTTAACCATCTCCGTTTGCTTTGAATTTTGGCATACATCTTATTTGCTCCCTTTTGAGGGACACTGGGGTCTGAGAAACCCACTTCGTGGCCGAACGCCACTTTCGGTGCTTAACAGCCCATTTTCGAGAACCCGAACTACGTGTTTTGGCCCCCGAACATTCGTTTTGCATCAGTTGTCGTTCATTTTTGGCAGGTGCCTCTGTTTCATCACCAGGAAGGTCACTTGAGGGCGGGAGGCCAGCAATTATCTTGGCAACCAATTATATTCCATTTTCGCCCTCCGACACCCGTTTTTCTCACTTCCGAGCCAATGTTGAACACCTTGGGGCCACTTTCTTCAACCCCAAACCACATATTTGTGTTGTACACACATGGGAGGATCCTAATATCATATGGCCGGCCAGAAATTCCATTTGAACCTTTTGAACCCCTCTTAAAAATGGCTTGTTCTCTCTCCTGTTTTAGAGTTTCCAAATTCGAATCGCAGGGTTGTGATGAGGAGGCATGGGAGGACATCTTTATGTGGTGGCCGGCCACTAACTGAACTTGACCCTTTTGACCCCTAGCCGGCCGGCTAGGGGGGGTGGCCGGCCGGCCACCTGCAACTCCAAAAGGTGGCCGGCCATGATCCTCTCAATTGCCACTTTACAGCTGCATAGCTGTTGTTCCCCAGAAACATCTGTATCCAGGGGATATTTTGTGGGGGAAAGCCTTGGTCCTTTTCCCCCACCCTTTCCTTCCATGCTCCCCCTCCTTTTGGTCCTTATAACCAGCTGCAAGCATTGGTATTAGAGGTTAAAAAAATTGGTCTTCAAGCCTTGATACACAAATCTCCCTCCATCTCTCTTATTTCCTTGAAAAACCTCCAAGTCCTACACCACCATTTCTTCTACACCACCAACCCCCACCCTTCCATCCTCCATTCCAGAAGTTTGAAGGTGTTCTCTAAAGCCTGAGGAGCCACAAACTCAAGCCAAGAGGCAACCAAAGTCAAGCCTTCAAGGGTAAGTAGTTTTTTTTCCTTTTTTGAGTTTTGGTATCTTTTCTTAGCCATATGTGCTTACTGATTTGAGCTCCGACCAAAACTGAAAAGGTCATTTTTTTGAGCTCATTTTCTTGTTTCATTAAGGGCTCAACCCTGTTTGAGCCCCCCATCTTGCACTTGCTTCAATATATTCCTTGAATGCTATTTTCTTGCATGCTTTGGCAGCCCATTATGCTTCCGTTTTTGGGCATTTTACAGAACTAAAAACAGTCCTATTTTGAGCCCCTCTTCAACATTGAAGAAGGGCTCATCAGTGTTTGGGACCTCCATATGCCACTTCATGTTATATCTCTCTTTTGGTTCGTTTTCTTGCATGTTTAGTTAGCCTACCATGCTTTTGTTTTTGGCCATTTTCAAGAAACAGTCCATGTTTGGCACTTCTTGATTAAAATCGATTTTCCAAAACAATTTGCCGGATTTGGACTCTTTGGTGATTTATTAATCTTACATTGCACTTTGTGAGATTAGATTCAGAACCGTGACATGAGTCCGAACTGTAGTAGCTATGAACCATGATTCGCGCCCTCGCGCGCGGAGCGGAGCTCGGGGTGGTCTACAGTTTCTGATGACTCTGCAGGGGATTTAGAGAACTTGACTCGAACTCATGATATCTTGTTTTGATTACATTTATGTGTTTCTTTGCATTACATTTGCATTGGTGCGCCTAGGACACCGTGTTCATCGTCTGCTATTCATGAACCGTTAGCTGGAGGCCGTGTGCCATAAGGTTGACCAGTTACGGGTTCTGCCACGATGGGAACACAAACCTCAGTTGTTACCAAGGCACCCTTTTTGACCATTTGACCTAGTGCATATCGGAATCTATAGTGACCATTTCAAGCTAGGACAAGTTGCTTACCCGATTATCGGTTGTGTAATGAAACCCTTGCTCCTGACAATAGGACAGGGAAACCCTACCCCTCTATAGGGGTGTTTTGGCTCTCACTTGCTTGCTATGTGCTTTTAGAGTGTCTCTGCAGGAATGGTATCAGTTTACAAGTCTGGGTATCAGGCCTGCGGGCATCAGTGTTTAGGGAATTAGTTTTACCCGAGGGTATCAGATCTGGGGTAGTGATTTAGGAACAGCAATCAGTGTTGAGAAACAGTGTGTTCAGCTTACAAATATCAACTGTGTGTTGTGTTTATTTAAGCCGTTATGATGTCCGTTTTTCTGGCTGTTTGTTTCCTTATTTATGCTTTATTTATCTTTTTGCTAAGTAGTTTAGCACAATTGCTTTCGACCAGGCAGATATCCCCCAAGCACTCTAGACCAGAGGTCATAGACTTCATCGATCCGAGGATCTGATAGACGGACAACTAGTGTTCCATTCTTTACCCCTAGTTACTAGACGGAGGTCAGTAAGGCGCAGTGTATCAGTACAGTGGTCACTAGATCAGTGGCCCTTATCCACCCCACCAGTGAACAGTCAGGCTGAGGTCTCAATTTCTACTAAAGGGACAGATATACCGGTTGTTCGGATAAACCAGCACCTTATGGCAAGTATGGAAGAGATGATGCGTTAGCTCCAGGAAAGTATGCAAGCCATGCAGCGGGATGCTGCCCGCTAGGCAGAAGTGGCTGCACGTCAAGCAGAAGTAGTGCTCAACAGGTAGAGTTAATTTCCAAGCTACAGTAGCAAGCCGGAACATCTGCTTCGCACCCACCTCCACCCTCACCTAGAGTTTCGATACTCGGGGATACGAAAAATGTCCAGGAAGATACGGACATCCCAACGGGGCCAGTTCTGCCGCCAATTCTACCGCAAATTTCAAAGTCACCGGCCTTCTCAACGGACACACCTTTTGAATCTGAGATGGACCCAACTGCTCTGAAGATGAGTAAGCTTGAGAAGCTGTTCAGACGGGTCCAAGGAGTCAGTTCTATTCCAGACATAGAGGATGGATTACTGACTTGGCCGTGACTCTACTAGACCAGTTTAAGATGTTGCACATAGACCGCTTTGACGGGTCTGGGATCCTATGGTACACTTGCGGCTGTTCTCGGACATCCTAAGGCCGATGGGCCTCTCCAGATTGCAGAAGTTTTCCCTGTTTGGCCGGACCCTGTTGGGTGTAGCGGCTATTTGGTATGTAAAGTTGAAGGATTCTGTTAAGAGGAGCTGGGAGGAGATGGCTGAGGCCTTTGTAGCTCAATACTCCTACAATACTTCTCCGACTTCATAACTCGTTGGAGAGCCTCTCCGACTTCATAACCCGTTGAAGAGCCAAAGCCTCTATGATGACCATAAGGCCGGTCGACAAGGACCAAATACGGATGGTTGTGCGCAACCTCCAACCTAAACTCATGCAAAAGATGATCGTCCTATCCCTTCCTACTTTTGCAGATTTACATGAGATTGGGATACAGATCGAGGATGCCATGAAACAGGGTCTGATTGACCATGACAGAGAGCAGTCCAGGAGGGCATTTTCCCACAATACGAATGCAGGCACAAGCAATGCTGCAACTGCCAGAACTTCAGGTGTGGGCATGGTCACCACAACCACCACTCCAAAAACCCTTACAGTCACACCTTTCACCGGTGCGTCCTGAAGTAGCTCACAAACAACCAAATATCCACCCTGAGGCCAGAGAGCCTTTTTCCCGCTGTACATGTCTTTGTCCAAAGCTTTGGGGGTTTTGATTAGGAAAGGGCACTTGAAGCCCCTAGAGCCGCGGCCATTACCAAATAACCTCCCACCAACCCATAACCCGGCTAAATACTGTGCCTTTCACCAACAGCATGGTCATGACACCGACCAGTGCTATAGATTGCGTCATGAGATTCGGGATCTCATTGACAACAGGGTGATTGTGCCTCCGGAGAAGCCGAATGTCACCACCAACCCACTCCCACCACATAACCAAGGTCCACCTCCCAAGCGCATCAACCTGATCCAAACCTCGGTTATTCCATACAACTCGAGCATATACATCACCTCTTCCTACTTACCCAAGCCGGAGGTGTTCATTCCTGATAGCACTGACTTGTGCATGTTGGACATCTCCCAAATCCAACCAGAACCGGTGGTGGTGACTATCGAAGATAGAATTGGGTCAAATGTGTGGGCAGATGAGAATGCGAATTTAGAGCCTGAGGGGTCTGCGAGCTTCATGTACAACCTGAGTGGTTACATCACATCAACAGGCCAGGCTAGGCCGAAAGTAGAATTGCCAGTGGAAGCAGAGATTTGTGTGGTTCGAGAGGATGGACCTAATCAGAGGTTAGATGACCTGGCAGAGCTGGAAGAGGATATTGCCAACCTTCAGTTCTTCAACGAACAGGATTCGGGGGACGTGACTGTCAACTGGTTTGATTTGGATGGGTCAGCAGAAACTACTGGGTGGCTTGACGACCAACCAGATGTTATTGAACAGCCTCAGCCAGAACATGGACCGGCAGGAACTGGAACTTCAATAGTGGCCGGAAGGGCCGGAAATCAGGAAATACCGCCGGAGAGCACCAGTGTTAAGAATTTTGGTCGGGATCAGAGCATTTTGAGTACAAAAGATACTGAGCAGCAAGTTGCACTGAAGCAGTTCGAGCAGGAAAAGGTCGAAGATCTGGACAGAACTAGAAAAGCCAAAGCCCCTGTGGAGACGGAATGTGCTGTGAGCACAAGAACGGAATGTGCTGTGTGCACAGAAGTAGTTGTAACGAAATTGGATAGTTGCTTATCGATGGCCGATGGTATGTGGTGGGAAGACGACGACCTATGTCTTGTCCACATAGACGAAGATTGGGAACAAAACCAACCGGATGATACCTGGTATGTGGGAGAAGTGGACCACATGACCAGGAGTGGGCGGTATTTCAAACCCCCACACCTGGATCAACTAGAGGCGTCCGGGAAGGACAAGGAGGCGGAGAGGCAGAAAGAAAAGTTACTCGAAGAGGAGGCTATACTGAAACAACTCAAGAAAATCCAAGCAGGCATCTCCATCTGGGGACTGCTTATGGCCTCAAGAGTTCACAAACAAGCTGTCCTTTTTGCAATGGACAAGGCCAAACTCTCAATTGACACCACGCCTGAACAACTGGTAGGGTTGGTTTTTCCGAGAGGAGCTTCCCCGACGTTGACCTTCACTGACAAGGAACTGCTGCCTGAGGGCGCAAACCATAACAAACCTCTCTACATCTCTGTCGAGTGTAGAGAAAAATACATATCAGTGGTTCTTGTCGACACAGGATCCATTATCAATGTGTGCCCGTCGAG
This sequence comes from Camellia sinensis, assembly GCF_004153795.1. Taxonomy (NCBI): domain Eukaryota; kingdom Viridiplantae; phylum Streptophyta; class Magnoliopsida; order Ericales; family Theaceae; genus Camellia; species Camellia sinensis. Next base: position 157,555 of record NW_021026915.1, read on the forward strand.
GACGGCATATGCTATCGGGTTGAAGCCTGCGGATTTTGTGCCAACTGCCCAGGTGATACGGGCATACGATAATACCAGCAGAGAGGTGATGAGGATTGTACAGATTCGGACTCAGGTTAGTCCAGGACAACAGGATATTGACTTTCATCTCTTGGACGTTCCCGCAACCTTCAATCTACTCCTAGGGCGGCCGTGGCTGCACCAGGTGAAGACAGTCTCTTCCACCCTGCACCAGATGCTGAAGTACCCCCACAGGAAGGGGGTGGCCATAGTTTTTGGGAATTCATCAATACATCTGCGGCCAGAGGTGTCTACACCGGTTCTGGAGATCGAGCATGGCACGGAGGATGTGTTCCTGTCAGGATTTACCTTAGCCGAGGCTCGGGTTGTACAGAATATACTGGCTATTGATGAGGGGTTATATGTCAGTGCACAGTCTGTGTACCTCATAAACAAGCTTCAGCACATCCCCGGGATGGGATTAGGAAGAAGTGGCCGGAAAGGCATTGCAGTATTGGCTGAAGTGCCGCACAACCCGCATACCTTTGGCTTAGGTTATCTGCCTACCAAAGAGGATTGGGTAAGGAAAGGAAAAGAGATAGCTGGAAGAGCCAGAGCAAAGTAGGCCGGGAAGCATTATGAGTTGATGCATCAGCCTATCCAGGGTGCCCTAAACGGACGCTTTGTTCGGGAGAGGGAAGACTTCCCGTTCTGCGGCTTCCTGGAGCCATGGCTAAATGCAGAGAAGCAGCAGTTGCCGGGATTTGAGATTTTCCTTAACTTGCAATTGTCCGGGGATGATGTTACCGAAGAGCAGACAGACCCACTAGCTGAGGCTAAGCAGTTCAAGGAGGATTCTGAGAATACAGAGATTGAAATGTGGGTAGCACTGGCTTGTCTGCTCTTAGATCCTCAGATCGTACATGAGTGCTTGGGGAATAACTTCTCAGTTTCTATGATTGGGAATGAAACGACTGCGAGCCCATCTTCAAACATTCTGGATACATCCATCGCACCCTTCATCGTCTGGCAATACGATGAGGGATTTTTATCGAGCAGCACCGGGTCAGGTAGTGAGCCAGAAGCTGATTCCATCGAGTCTGTGCAGTTAGAATCAGGTTCTAGCTCGTCTAAGTCTGAGTTCAGTATTCTTGGGGGTGACAACCCGGATGCCACAGTCCTGTCTAGGTCGTCTTTTTTTTTTTCCTTTGAGTCTGTTGTAACAGAGGAATCAGGCGATTTGGAAGTGATTAATGAGAATTGTGCGGCTGTGGCCTTCGAGTACTTTCTGTGTCTTTAATTTATTGTATTAATCAAGACTTTCAAAATTTCGATGAAAACGACGAGGAAGAAATTCCTCCGGTTTGGAAATATTTGCTTGATCAAGAGCAGGAGAGGTTTGTAAAACCACTGGTTGATGAAATCACCACAATTAATGTTGGTACTGAGAAGGACCCGCGGCTGGTCCAGATTGGGTCTACGTTGTCTTCGGAGGAGCGCGAGCGCTTAGTCACTTTATTAAAAGATTTCAAAGATGTTTTCGCGTGGTCCTACGAAGACATGCCTGGAATCGATCCTAAGATTGTATAGCACCGGATCCCTCTTGACCCAGAGGCCCGACCTGTTAAGCAGAAGCTCCGAAGGATCCGCCCAGACTGGGCTCTCAAGATCAAAGAAGAGGTCACCAAGCAAATTGACGCAGGGTTCCTGCTGGTATTTGAATACCCAACTTGGTTGGCCAATATAGTTCCGGTGCCGAAGAAGGACGATAGAATTCGGGTATGTGTGGACTTTAGGGATTTGAATAAAGCCAGTCTGAAGGATGACTTTCCTCTGCCGCATATCGACGAATTAGTAGACTTCACTGCTGGGCATGCGTTACTCTCATTCATGGATCGTACAATCAGATTCTGATGGCACCCGAAGACCGGGAGAAGACTACTTTCACCACCCCGTGGGGAACCTATTGTTATAGGGTGATGCTGTTTGGGCTAAAGAATGCTGGAGCTACGTATCAACGGGCTGCGACCACAATTTTGCACGATATGATCCATAAAGAGGTTGAGGTGTACGTGGACGACATGATTGTCAAGTCCAAGAAAAGAGAGGGCCACTACACCGCCTTGCAAAAATTCTTTCAAAGGATCAGAGAGTATCGGTTGCGGTTGAATCCTCAGAAGTGTACATTCGGTGTTACAGCAGGAAAAATGTTGGGGTTCTTGATCACACAGAGAGGTATCGAGGTCGATCCTTCCAAAATCAAGGCCATCTTAGAAATTCCACCACCAAGGACTGAAAATGAGGTGTGAGACTTTCTGGGTAAAGTGCAATTCATAAGACGGTTTATTACAAAATTAACCTTGACTTGTGAACCACTCTTTGGTCTCCTGAAGAAAGGAAAAGTTCCAGTGGGACGACCGATGCCAAATTGCTTTTGAACAGATCAAGCAATATTTATAGAACCCACCTGTGTTGTCACCGCCTGAGCTGGAGAAATCGTTGATTCTGTACCTTTCAGTGACTGAAACTACAATGGGCTGTATGCTTGCACAGGAGTTTGAGGACAAAGTGGAAAGAGCTATCTACTACCTGAGCAAGAAAATGCTGGATTACGAGAACCGCTACACTCCGCTGGAGAAGGCTTGTCTGGCCTTGGTATAGGCTGCCAGGAAGTTGCGGCACTACCTGTTAGCTCATTTTTTAATACTAGTTTCGAGATTAGATCCTATCAAATATCTTTTCGAGAAACCGACACTTACGAGTAAGCTAGCCCGTTGGTTGCTTCTGCTTTCCGAATTTGATCTGAAGTACATGACGCGCAAGTCAATGAAAGGGAGAGTGGTAGCAGAGTTTTTAGCCGATCACCCAGTTGAAGGAGGTGAAGTAGTTGAGTACTTGTTCCCAGACGAGGCCATTCTGCATGTCGAAGAAAAGACTTAGACGATGTACTTTGACGGAGCGTCAAACCAATACAGGTATGGGATAGGGGTGTTGCTGATAGCACCCGACAATTCCCATATACCTCTAGCATTCAAACTCCGGTTCAAAGTATCGAACAATGAGGCAGAGTATGAGGCATGTATTGCTGGTTTGGAAGCCGCCCTAGAACTAGGGGAAAAACGGTTGGACGTCATCAGGGACTCGAACCTTGTTATATCGCAGGCTAAAGGAGATTGGAAAGTTAAAGAAGAAAAGATGAGAATCTATCACCAGACCTTGGACGTGCTGATTCCTCGGTTTGAGAAACTGAACTTCGCTCATCTATTAAGAGAGAACAATAGGTTCACAGATTCGTTAGCAACTCTATCTTCTATGATAGACATTCCTTTTGGAGTCCGGATGCGTCTGATCATCATTTAATAGAAATTTGTGCCGGCCTATGAGCTGATTGCTGCCATAGATGAGGTACAAGATAAGAATCCCTGGTATTACGATGTCTGGAACTTCTTGGAAAAGGAAACGTATCCACCAGGGGAAAATGCCAAAGATAAGAGGGCAATTCGAAGAATGGTTGCTCAGTTCATCATCTGTGGGGGTAAACTGTACAAGAGGGGTCATCTCGGGATGCATAAACTGTGTGTTGATACTGAAGAATCCAAGCGCCTGATGAAGGCCATCCATGGAGGAGAGTGCGGATCGCACATGAATGGGGTAATGCCAGCCCAGAAGATCCTTAGACAAGGTTATTACTGGTCCACCATAGAGGAGGATTGTATTGGCTTTGTCCGGCGATGCCACAAATGTCAGATCCATGCAAACTGCATGAACATTCCGCCGTCAAAGCTGTATAACATGACTTCGCCATGGCCGTTTTTAGTCTGGGGAATTGATGTAATTGGGGCTATCACTCCGAAAGGGTCCAACGGGCATGAGTGTATTTTGGTAGCGATAGACTACTTCACAAAGTGGGTTGAGGCCCAATCTTACGCGGTGTTGAAGGCATCGCATGTTGCTAAGTTCATCAGAAACAACATCATCTGTCGCTACGGGGTCCCTAATGAGATTATTTCAGATAATGGTTCCCACTTCAAGAAGGAGGTGATCGACTTGTTGGAGAAATACAACGTGACTTTTCACAAGTCATCTACATATCGGCCGCAAACTGTCACGACCCAAACCCGTCCCTATGGGTTTAGCACCGTAACCGGCCAGTAATCCGTGATTACCGAAGGCCTGCTTAACAGTAAAGACAGTAATACAGAGTACAGGGGCTGGCGGAAGCCAAAACAGTAATAAAAGATGTCCAATGAGCTGTGACAGTTTGTATGCAAAAAGACTTTTCCGAACACATTCACATTCATAAGCAAAACATATATACATACAACATATACAGACCTTCAGGTTAGGAACCAAGTCCTTACCATAACAGTACAGTGACAGTCTCATACAGTCTATACAACATAGGGACAGAAAGGGGAAATCTAAAACACCCCAAAGCAGCCTTGGCTTGACGGGCTCGGAACCTCGAAGTGAGGCACAATGGTTGGCTTGACAAAAAGGGAGTTCAACCCAACGCTCTTTGTGACGCCCCAAAATTTGGGGACATCATAATAAGGTTTGAAACTTAAAATCAATTTTCTTAATTAAGAATCCTCATCAATGTTGCCACCAAATTTACTATCATCCATTAATTAATAACACCAAAACTGAAAGTTCTTAAATTACAACTCCAGTCAAACTTAAAACTTTGTCTTAGTACACAAATAAATAAAAAAAAAAAAACTAGAGAAAAACTAGAAAACTCAGAAAAATGATTCATGGAACTTTGGCACGCTTCAAGCTAATCAGGGCTGAATGTTGCCTTCCAACACCTCTGAGCGACGAGCTCAATAAGATACTACAACCCGAAGTACCCACCCCGATAATAATACCCACAAGGAATAATGCGCAGTAATAGAATAACAGGTAACATTTAATAAGTATAATAGGAATGCCATCAGTTGAAATAATAACAATAGATAATAAATAAATAAAAATGACAAACAGAGGCAGTATTTCATCATAAGGAAAATGCCCACTTTTCTTTTTAAATTCTCATAGATTTAGTTTATCAGATAAGTTTAAGTAACTCCTCGCGGAGCACTATTTCCACTCAACCGCTAAGCAATGGCCACGGGCAATTCTGACTCCCCCTTGGTCAAATATTCAAATGTTACCTACAGTAACTACCAATGATGCCTACGCACCAGGGTTACATACCCGAGTCGTGACATCACGGTCTGCCCCAAGGGAACGGTCTATGTTGTGACACCCGCACCACCAACCTTATATCGCCTACACTGATAAGAGCCGAAATACCTTCCCGTGCCATGTTAGGGTTTACAACTCACTTGCGCAAGATTCTAGACCAGGCTCACCCCATCACTTTTAAATGTAATGTATCATTGGTTAAATTTCGTGTCTCTTTACTTGTTGAGATATTCACAATAATTCAACATTTAATTACCAATAATGTTATACCAACTCATTAAAATTCCCAACATAAAATATTACACATGTTACACAACAGTAAACAAATGTACAAAATTTAAATAAACAATTAATTTAAACCATGGTATAAAATAATAATGCAGATACCAAAAAGAAGAAATAAATCATAATCACACACATGCATGTATTTTTAATCTACAAGATTAGATTAGCACAATATTAAATTTTAGTCCAAAGAAAAAAAATTGAAGAGATAATTTTTGATTCCTCCTTAATCTGCCAAAATTTTCAGAATGTATATCTTGCAAATAAAATTATAAATAAATTACTTATAGAACTCTAAAATTCATATCAATCTACAGAATACTCAATAAACATGTTATGGTCATTTTTCAAATTCATATCAATCTACAGAATACTCAATAAACATGTTATGGTCATTTTTCATATTCATATCAATCTACAGAATACTCAATAAACATGTTATGGTCATTTTTCATATCAATCTACAGAATACTCATTCATATCTTCCAGGAATGTTCATGACACAGATTTATCACATTTTCTTAAATTTATAAATAAATTCCATAATATAAAAATTTATTATGAAACTAGACTTTTCAAATTTCATTTTTTGCTTAGAAATTACCAGATTTGGTTTAATATAAATTTTTTTAATGATTTTTCAAACACACAATGAAATCTGCCTATAGCTCCAGATTTGGTTAAAAATTTGTATAAATTCGTAAAAAACTCAATAATTGTTGAAATTTTTTTTGGATGAATTAGATATCATTATCAACAACTTTGTGGAAGAAATCATCTTCAAATTTTGAGTATAAAATTTTAAAAAAATTCGTACAACTTTCTGACAGATTTAAAGGGCCAAATAACATCTTCAATAATCTTTTTAATGGCATAAACTACACATGCAAGTCCAAATTTGATATATCATCATAAATTTTCATACAATTATAAATAAAATTCTATATACAAGTTTAGACATTTTATCATATGTATATAATCTGAAAATCTCAAATATAAAAAAAAAAAAAAAAAGATGGGGGGTTTGAGAGGGTTTTCTTATTATGTTAGGTAGCTAACGATTTATCGTCCGAATTTGATTTATAATTCTGATCGTAAGATATGACCGTCCTGGCTCCATGATCGTCTTGCTGAAATTTCACATTAATCGGACATGATCTCACCGTTGATTTTCCATTGGATTCTCTTAGAACTTTTAGTTGTTGATCATCATCTTAGACTTAGAATTTGAAAGATCTAACCCCCAAAATGGATTCTACATGTCGAAAAACCTACGGGTGGTTATCCCCAAAGTCATAGGACCACTCAATTAACCTAAAGGTACTAGGATGCACCGTAGCACCATGGGCCGAGAAATGCTGGATAAAAATTCAATTCATCTTCTCCAACAGCCGTAGCATGCACAAACAGAAGACCCAGAAATTTAGTTTCAATGTCACCAGTTCAAATGCTTGTATCTTCTTCATCGTAACTCCATTTTATCTTATTTTTCTGTCATTGGATTCACCTCACGGCCTAGTTTTTGGTTCACTACTCATACGCCTCGTTCCGTCTCTTTTTGCATGCCGTTGGATCTCCAAAATTTGACAAAAAATAAGATTATTTTCCTACCGTCACGGACATTTTTTTTTCCAAACCATCTTTCGGACCCCATAACTCTCTTAATTCTTAATGGTTTTACTTCATTCTTTCGCCAATCTCTTCAACTTACTTCGTACTTCATCTTACATGGCCTATTTTTTCTCACTTCTTCCTGGAATGGATGGTTTTGGCATGCCGAAAGTAAGCCAAAAACCAACTTTTGAACTTCAAAATAAACTTCTCTAACTTTGTTTCTTTCTCTTCCGTCTTCCTTCTTCTTCTCTTTCTTCACCTACAACACTTTGTGAATGGTGGTTCTAGATGATAATGGAATTAGGTGATGGTGGTGATGGCGGTCCGACGGTGTGCCAATGGTGGTGAAATTCGCGGGTTAGTGGTTCGGATGGTGATAGTATGGGTTTAGGCCATAGCTATGGAGGTCGGGGAGAGGAGGAAAAACACAGATAAAGAAGGAGAAAGAGAGTTTTGAGAATGAGAGATGGAGGGAGAGAGAGAGAGATGAAACGGATAGAGAGAGAGAGCTATGCAATTGGAAGAGAAGCAAAATGAGGAAGAGTAAAAGA
>NW_021026915.1:165337-177135 GCF_004153795.1 Camellia sinensis
AGAGCTTGCTGGAGTTCTTTCTCCGCTTGGGCCCTCTTAGCAATCCAAGAGATTTTCAAGTCGGCGACCTAGTACTAAGGAAAGTCGTCGGGAACAAGAAGGATCCCAGGGAAGGCAAGCTTGGCCCAAACTGGGAAGGACCCTACAGAATTACTTCAGTAGACCCTTCTTTAACCTGGTGAAAAAAGCCACAGACTTCTTATGGACAGAAGAATGTGAAGCCGCCTTAACCGACCTAAAAAAGTACTTGACCTCAACTCCGGTTCTTTCCAACCCAGTTCCAGGAGAGGAGTTGTTTTTGTACTTAGCAGTCTCAGAACACGCAGTCAGTGCAGTACTAATCCGAGAGGAGAAAGGGGAGCAAAAGGCTGTCTATTATGTAAGTAAAACTCTGGCCGACGCATAAACAAGATACCTACCACTGGAAAAATTAATTCTGGCCTTAGTAATGGCTTCAAAGAAATTGAGCCATTACTTTCAGGCACACAAGATTGTGGTCCTAACAGAACACCCACTGAAGTCCTTGTTGCAACAAGGAGACTTAACAGGAAGGATAGCAAAATGGGCAGTAACCCTGGGCCAGTTTGACCTGGAGTTTAGGCCGAGAACAGCAATAAAGGGCCAAGTTTTGGCCGACTTCGTCGCAGAACTCACACCTGAAGCCATCGCACATCGGGCTCCGTCGAGCCAAGATGAGCATTATCCCAACAAGCAAAAAGAATCCCAGCCAAAGAATAAAAAGCAAGAGAAAGAGAAGCTCAGACCCTGCAGCATCTACATCGGCGATTCATTCAGACTATTTGTCGATGGAAGTTCAAACCGCCAGGGAGCAGGGGCAGGAGTACCGCTGATATCTCCAGATGGAGAAATAGTAGAACAGTCCATTCGTTTGGGATTCAAAGCCTCAAACAATGAAGCAGAATATGAAGCATTAATCGCAGGGCTAAAGCTGACAGCAGCAGCAGAAGCAGATGAGGTAATTATTTTTTGTGATTCACAACTCATTGTTAACCAGTCAACAGGAGAATTTGCAGCCAGGGACGAAAGAATGTCGGCATATGCAAAGGAAGTCATTAGACTGGCAGCCCTATTTCAGAACTGCAGATTACTCCAAGTTGGCCGAGATGACAACACCCACGCCGACGCGTTGGCTAACCTGGCCAGTTCAATTCAAACTGGAAAAACAAGGACAATTATGATCGACTACATGTCGGCCCCAAGCATAGATAAACAGAGCACCGAACAAGAAGCAATGTGCGTGGACTTGGGACCAAGCTGGATGGATGCAATCATTGCATTCCTAAAAGAGGGGAAGCTGCTAGAAGACCATAAGGAAGCACATAAAATTAGACTGAAGTCGGCCAGATACAGTCTAACAGCAGAAGGCCATCTCTACAGGAGGTCCTTCACGGGACCGCTCTTAAGGTGCGTACATCCTTTGCAGGTTGAAGACTTTCTCTACGAAATTCATGAAGGAATCTGTGGAAGCCATACTGGGGGCAGATCATTAGCCCATAGGGCAATTACCCAGGGGTATTGGTGGCCCTACATACAAAAGGATGCCGAAGCCTATGTAAAGAAGTGTGAACAATGCCAAAGGTTTGCACCTTTGATACATCAGCCAGCTGCTGACCTGAACCCAGTATCCAGCCCTTGGCCGTTTGCCCAATGGGGCATGGATCTGGTTGGACAACTTCCCCAGGCAACTGGGAAGAGAAAATACTTGCTGGTAGCAACAGACTACTTTACAAAATGGATAGAGGCAGAACCTCTTGCAAAAATCCGAGATGTGGACGTCAAGAATTTTATATGGAGAAACATTATCACAAGATTTGGGATTCCAAGAGCAATAGTCGCCGACAACGGAACACAGTTTGACAGCAAACTCATCAAGAACTTTTGTGCAAAATTCAAAATCAAGAATTATTTCTCAACACCAAGCTTTCCCCAAAGCAATGGGCAAGCAGAGGCATCCAATAAAGTAATCCTGGACGGAATAAAGAAGAGGCTGCAGGCAGCAAAAGGAAAGTGGGTAGACGAGTTGCCCAACGTACTTTGGGCATATCGGACTACGCCGAGAAGATCAACGGGAGAATCCCCCTTTGCCATGGCTTATGGCACAGAAGCAGTCATCCCATTGGAGATCGGCATCCCAGGGATCAGAACCCAGGGAGTAGAAAATGGCACCAATGACATACTCTTAGCCCGAGATCTGGATTTATTAGAAGAACGAAGAGAGAAAGCTGCAATTCAGCTCGCAGTATACCAGCAACAGCTTGCCAGAACTTACAACAAGAAGGTTAATCCAAGAGATTTTCAAATTGGCGACCTAGTCCTAAGAAAAGTCGTCGGGAACAAGAAGGATCCCAGGGAAGGCAAGCTTGGCCCAAACTGGGAAGGACCCAACAGAGTTACTTCAGTATTAGGCAATGGAGCTTATCGGCTTGAGGACAATGAGGGCAAAGCATTGCCCAGACCTTGGAATACTTGTAATTTGAAATATTTCTATCATTAAGATGTGCATCATTTTTTGACCGACGTCATCAATAAAGTCTCTTCAGAATTCTTTCAACACATATGATTGATAAAGTTATGCATTGTTGTTTATTGAAAACGTAATTAATGTGAACCCAAGTCAAACTCAAGTTCACATTGGGGGCAAAGAAAAAACCGAGATTATTCCTTAATTCACTTGTTGAAATTCGTAGCAATTTACAAGTTGGAATTAAGCTGATTCCTTATCCTCACTTGTTGAAATTTGTAGCAATTTGACAATGTTGAAGTAAAGCCGAGATTATTCCTTAATTTCTACTTGTTGAAATTTGTAGGCAGATTACAAATTGGAATTAAGCTTTTCCTTATCTCAACATTGTTGAAATTTGTAGCTATGTTACAAGTGAAGTTAAGGCCGAGATATTCCTTTAATCCTTGGTGAAAATTGTCAGCAATTTTACAAGCTGGAATAAGCTGTATTTCCTTACCTTCACTTGTTGAAATTTTGTAAAGCAATTTAAACAAGTTCGAAGGTTAAGCCGAGATATTCCTTAATTCACTTGTTGAAATTTGTTAGCAATTTACAAAGTTGGAAATTAAGTCTGATTCCTTACCTCACTTGTTGAAAATTTGTTAGCAATTTACAAGTTGATAGTTAAGCCGAGATTATCCTTAATCACGTTGTTTGAAAATTTGTAGCACAATATTACAAGTTGGAATTAAAGCTGATTCTTTTCACCTACTTGTTGAAATTTGTAAAACAATTACAAAGTTGAAAGTTAAGCCAGATATTCCTTAATTCACTTTGTTTGAAATTGTAGCAATTTACAAGGTGGAATAAAGCTGATTCCTTATTTCACTTGTTTGAAGATTTATTTAGTCAAGGTTACAAGTGAAGTTAAGTCCGAGGTTATTGCTTAAGTTCTCTATGCAATAGTGGGTGCTTAAACCCTAAGGAAATAATATTAACACTGTTGAAATTGTAGCAATTACAGTTTATGTTAACCGACATACTATCACGCCAACTGGAGGTATAGCAAAAATTACAGGTTGAAATAAAAGGCTAAGTATATGTTACTACTTGTTGAATATTTGCTAGCCAATTTACAGTAGGATAGAATCGAGATTACTTGTTTGATGATCTTACTTGAGGAAGAAACTTCCAAAGTGACATCCGAAATATAATGTTTTGTACTTGTGTAAAATTTTTATGAAAAAGTTGTGCAAGGTCAGTATCCTTGCCGAAGTTAAATTTGTTTGTAGTTATACCCGAGGTATGAAACCCCGAGAAGATTGCACAAAAAAGGATAGCAACATGAAAAGAAGCATGCAAAAAAATTTCTAAGTACAAGAACTAGCAGAAGCGTCCAAAGAAGAGACAATGCACAAGTTAAAACTCAAAAGGAGAACAGTTGCAGTTACATATTGAAAAAGCAACGTCGCCATTAAAGGATTTTGCCATAACCAGAAATTAAAAGAGTACAAAAATGCAAAAAAACAGAAAATAAGAAGGAAAAAGGTACAAAAGAACATTTGTTCAGATTCTTCAGTATTAACCGCTGCTTTCAGGACTCGGGACCTCGGACCGATTTCTGTGAAACCTCCTTCGGCAACCCTTTCTGCTTCAATCGTCCAGAGCATCAATCTAGCCGAGCGTATTATCCACATTTCTTTCGGCCAAAAGAAAAGGTCGGGATGATAGTTGCCCCCGATGGCAAAAATCATCCTTAGGTGCCTCCCCCAACCTCACAACCCTCGCTCATCCAGGGTTAACCATAACTGCTCAGCAGGAGGACAGGACTGGCTTCAACACTCCTTGGGTCTCGTCACCAGGCTTCATCTTTCATTTTTTTTTCCCGGATCCTCATCCTCGACGATCGGCCTCAGTCTCTGATTCGTTTTAGCCTGACTTGGAAGGAAGAAAGGTAATGGGGATCGGCATCAAAGCATTTCGAAGGGGCTAGTCATACAGGGAAGATCAAAGCTTCTTTTCGGGGATATCCAACCAAATGGGAAAAAGTCCCCTGTTGCATATGCTGCCTGATTGAAGCTATAATCTCTTGCGACGTGGCCATACTTGGCAATAGGCCTTGTTCCCATCGGCCTCTTGACTTCGCCTCGCTTGGGGCCAGAGCTTGCGCTAGAGTTCTTCCGCTTGGCCCCTTAGCGCCGCCCTCTCTTTCTCAGTGTTTCAGTAACTGTTTAACGGCCTCACGGATTCGGCCTTGCTCAGAGCTAAAGTTTTGGGCTTTAGTGGGCAGCTCTCGCCTGAATCCTCCAGTTTTTTTCGATTTTTGATTCAAGAGTACTTTATCTCCCGTCGTCAGGAGGTACGCCTCCCTCTTCAAAAATATCAATCCAATCCTTGACGATTTTCAAAGGATTTGCATTGAGAAAAATTGAATGGGCGTGTTGGATATGTCCCTGAAAGAAAAAACAGAAAGTGTCCAGAAAATTTTCCTCAGTATGAGAATCAGAAGGAGAAAAAACATCAAATGCAAAAACAGAAAGCTTCACCTGAAAAAACAAAATGTTGGAGCTGAGAGCATTAATTTTGCTCTTGCGCTCTTCGATACTCACTAAGCTTAGCCAATTTCGCTCCAAATCAGTTGGAAGCAGAAGAGCAGTGCTGAGGGTCGGACACCAAGCGTTAGATATCGTCGGCACTTTCACTGGCCATGATAGGCCCTATCCTCCAGAGTTAGTTTAGGGCCCTGGAACAATCGGGCGTTCTTGACCGCACGAGTCGTCGCAGACGATGAACTCTGGCCCTCCTTTGAATTGTGTAGAGCCCTGAGGGTTTCTGGCCCTCAGCGACTCTTGGTGGAAGCAGGAGTTGACTTTTCTGCTTTCTGCCAGCTTCGAAATTAGGGCAAAATCCTCAGGCTCGGCCATCGTATAGCCTTGGCCTTGTGGGCTGAGCCTTTTTTTGAACTCTCTTTGCTTTGGTGGGAGCAATTGATTTGCCGATGGCGGTCAGCTCGGCGTCAGTTGGAAGGTCGGCGAGAAGGTCTGAACACAAGCCCTTGGACGGAACATGCTCGGCCAGTCCTTTACAGAGCCTTCGACGATGTTTACGTTCTGGATTGTGGTATTAAGTATGGGCCGAAGTTGATTGGAAGATCGCGGGTGCAGATGTGGACTCTTGATCTGTTCGGTGTGGATGTAGAGCATTAAAGTTGTAGGCTGGTGGGGTGGAGAAATAGGCCTCTTCTTCCTTTTTCTTGGACGTCGCTGGAAGTGGATCTTATCTTCGGGCTAAAAACAATTTTGAGTCTTACTTATGAAAAGCGAATATCGATAATAGTCGGTATAGGTGTTCCATCACCTCAGAGGCGCCGAAGGTATATAGAACCTAGGGGGCAGCTTGTGAGGATATATGTAATGAAATGACCAACACTGTGGCAATGTGTACAGCCGACGTGTAGCCGAGGTGGCCACGTGTCCCGCTGGTAGTTACGCCGAGGTGATCTCGGGAGTTGTCCGAGGTATTCTCCAAAGAATTCGGAATCGAGATCAGGCGGATAGGGACAAGAGTCCTAAGACGTAAGAGGAACTTAACCTAGATAAGGGAAAAGCTCTTAGGGAGTTTATCTGTTTAATCTCTTAAAGAAGCCCAAATAAAGCAATTGATATGTAAGTTTCAGATAGAAGCTCATACTTTCTAGTGGGACTTGGATGTGAGTATATTAATAAAAAGAGCACCCCGTGGGTCTAGAGGTATGCAAATTTATGTGTTTGGAAGTATTCAGTTTAGCACTTTGATTTATGCTTTGAGAATATACTGACTTGAATCTGCGGAGTGCCCACGGGTGGAAGAACCGACCGGCGGAGCTTTTTCTTTCTGTTACACGGTTGCTAAGCCAGTCTATTTTGCCTGTGCCTCTCCAGCTGATCTAAACGGGAGGTGGTCCAGATTTTCGAAACCCACAAGATTTGTAGGGCATATTGATCCATTTGAATACTAAATTTTTAACTTTTAAAATTAGGATTGTAGTTTAAATTAAGAGAACTTGATGGTCTTTGTTGAGAACTCATCAGAGGTTCTGTTTTAAATTATTTCGACATTCATTTTATTAGAATCTTATCGTATTTTCATCATAAAGAAAAAAGAATTGATATTAATATGATAACATAACATTTTATTATCACGGTCTTTTGAAAAAAGTAGAGGCTAATAATATAATGTTTAAAAATAAAACATGTATTTGCGACAAACATGAATAAATTAAAGCAAAACTTGTGGTGATCTTATGAGCCTGTCGAAAGTTTAATATGGTCAAGTGTTTATATTTGAATTTTTGAAGAATTGACTGTAAAATATGTTATTATATGAAAAATTCTGGAGATTTACAATTTATATCTAAAATTGCTAAATTACAATGAATGTGGCAAGATGAATTGGAGCCTTTAATAATTAAGTGTTGGACAAATTAAAATATTAACATATGTTAGCATCAAATTATGCACATCAATTGTGGTTAAATATAAATATTTTTTTAAGAGTTCAAAATATTATATTATATTATATGATAAATGAAGCCTCTAACAGATTAAAAATCGTAAACGACTATTCACGAAAAATCAGAGTCCTAGAGTGCCTTAAAGACGACATAATGCCTAGGCTATTGTTATGGTACCTTTTCAGTAGGTAACGTGTTGAAAAAAGGTATTTTTAAAAATAATGAAAAATGCAAAAAACAAGGGGAGAGTAACTCACCCTTTTTATAAAATAGTAATAGATTGATTATTTAGTCTAATATTTTTATTTTTGAAAACCAATCTTTTCGTTTAAAAAAATTCTGAAGTCTCGAGTGTCAGTGCTCAACTTTCCTACACAAAAATATATATATTGTAAAATGTATGTCCAAATTTAACCAAGCGCGCAAGACTCGTCCATTCATAACTTCAGGTACATAACTATAATTTTTGGTTTTGCAAGTTTGATTGTATTATCATGTTTTATCTACAATGTTGTAAATATCTTGTCCTTTTCATAAAAACTTCAGGGTTCCCCACATTCCAAAGCTCGACTCTACCTCAAAAATTTCAAAAGGCCGGCCTATTGCCTAAGGAGGAAACATCTCTAATGAAGAACCTGTATCATTTAGTATAATACCAATGACGCAAAAATTAAAATCCCAAGTCAATACGAATTTCAAAAAAAATATTAATGAGTAAATCCTGTTCGGGTTGGTGGACCAATGAAAGAAAAAACTAGAGCCAGTAACATCTGCATAAGATAAAGGATAATATTATTAATGGGCATAAAATATAGATTAATTCCCCATGAAAATGCCTATTTGAAATAATTTAATAGGTAAAATCGTATCGCTAAGAGAATTATTTTTTTTGTGAAGTATTTTTTGCATCTCGCTAAAAAATTAACAATTTTAGGAACTTTTTGGTCAAACAGTTTTGATAATTGCACAAAAAAGCTTTACTAACTGAGTGACTTTTTTTGTTTTGACGAAATTTAAACTTGTCGCAGAAATGTTGAAAATTAGTTGACTTTTTTTTTTGACGATTCTTTTAAACTGTTCAACTAAAACTATTGTATTAAGTGATTTGTTTGTGGACAATTGTCTAGAACTGTCGTTGGAAGTTAAAACAATTGAGACGATGTTTTTTAACAGTGTTTGGGAATGAAAAGACGCCATTAATTCTCAACAAAACTTTATTGAAACCAATAAATCTAATCTATTAAGTTTTACACTAGGTTCCGCTAAAAATAAAAAATATATATTCTATGTGTTCCTAAGCAGAACAAGAGTGAGCCATGGACAGCAAAAACAAATTGCATAGGGAAGGTCATTAAAGATAAAACAATTAAAAGCATCAAAATGGTCGATTCGAAATGGTGGGTTAATGGACTTAATCACCAACCACACCACCGACACACATATTCATTTGATTAATTTAAGAATATCTACATAGAAGAGGAAATTAATATTGTGAAATCGTTAGGGAAGGAAATGGGTATTAAATTAAAGCGGCGGTTGGAATGGTCGGTCTGGGCCGGTCCACTAGATCATCGAAGTCTAAGTTTTGAAGGGAAGGTGGAGAATGACAAAAGATATAGATGCCCCAGTTGCAAAGTCTAATACATTTTATGATTATTTTGTTAGATTATTTGATACATATCTTTAGCTTAAAGATTATTTTACGACATTTTTGTTCTTATATTAATGGACGGTTCAATATGGGGTTCTCCTAATTTTTATAGAGTTTTGGTTTTATAATTATTATTTTTTATATTAAAGAAGTTGCATATAGAAGATGTTTGATGTAACTTTTTTTTATAATTATGAAAAATTAAAATGCTAGCCTTGTAAATCGTAGGGGCATCTCGGGGGTGTCCTGAGGTAATTGATGGTGTGCTTCCTACAATGTCTCAAGTTTGATTTTTGGGACCGAAAAGCTAAGAGAAAGTAGTTTGTTATGAGTAATTTTTTAGTCTCGGATCCTGGATGATCTATCTTTAAGCTGGACGGTAAGAGGGGATTAGGGGAAAATTCTATCTATTTTACACAAGACCGTCAAATGTTCTCTGATGTACTTTTCGAAAGCATACATTTTATGAATTTGAAATTTCTTGTTTACTCAATTACATAGACAAGTTATTCTCTAAAAATGCCCCTCGATTTCGCCTCCTTCTCATACCACCATTCACCACCAGCTTTGCCAACCCCTCTGGCGTTCCCAATCCACTTACTCGGCTGCAGTCCTTTCTCTAAACCATTGCAGCTCTGATCTCACGCCGACGACCGATAACAGTCCCGAACGCCATTCTTAACAAAGAAGGAGAAGAGGAGATATGCCAGCCCAGAAATTCTTAGACAAGGTTATTAACTGTCCACCATAGAGGAGTTGATTGGCTTTGTCGGCGATGCCACCAAATGTCAGATCCATGCAAACCGCATGAACATCCGCTCATAAGCTGTATAACATGACTTCGCCAGCCGTTTTTAGTCTGGGGAATTGATGTAAATTGGGGCTATCACTCCCGAAAAGGGTCCAACGGGCATGAGGTACTTTTGTAGCTGATAGACTACTTCACAAGTGGGTAGTGGCCCATCTACGGCGGTTGAAGGCACGCATGTTGCAGTAGTCATCCAAACAACATCATCTGTCGCTACAGCCCTAAGAGATTTTTATCAGATATATGGTTCCCACTTCAAGAAGGAGGTCCGATCGACTTGTTGAGAAATCAACGTGCTTTTCACATAAGTCATCTAATAATCGGCCGCAACTGCACGACCCAAACCCGTCCCTATGGGTTTAGCACGTAACCGCGCCAGATAATCCGTGATTACCAAGGCCTGCTTAACAGTTAAAGACATAATCAGAGTACATGGGGCTGGCGGAACCAAAAACAGTAATAAAAGTGTCCAATGAGCTGTTGACAGTTTGTATGGATCAAAAAGGACGTTTCCGAACACATTCACATTCAATAGCATAACATATATACAACATACAGTATATCACCTTAGAGGAACCAATCTACCATAACAGTACAGTGACATCTCATACAAGTCTAACACATAAGGGACAGAAAGGGGAAAATCTAAAACATCTCCAAAGCAGCCTTGGCTTTGACGGCGCTCGAACCTCGGAAGTGAAGCACAATGGTGGCTGACAAGAAAGGGGTCCAACTAACAACGCTCTTTGTGACGCCCAAAATTTTGGGGACATCAATAATTAAGGTTGAACACTTAAAATCAATTTTCTAATTAAGAATCCTCAAGTTTTGCCACCAAAATTTACTATCATCCCATTAATTAATAACACCAAAACTAATAAGTCTTAAATTACAACCAGTCAAAACTTAAAACTTTGTCTTAAGTACACAAAATAAAATAAAAAAACTAAGAAAAACAGAAAACTCCAGAAAATATATCATGGAACTGTTGGCAACGCTCAAGCTAATCCGGCTGAATGTTGCCTTCCAACACCTCGGTGTTCCTTCGGTTTCTTCGGTAACCTGGCATGAAACGCCAGGCAAACGAGGATGCCAATGAGGCGACGAGCTCAATAAGGTACTACAATCCAAAATACCACCCGAAATAATACCGACAATGAATAATGCGTAGTAACAGAATAACAGGTAGGTTTAATAAGCATAATAGGAATGCCATCAGTTGAAATATAACAATAGATAATAAATAAATAAAATGACAAACAGAGGCAGTATTCATCATAAAGGAAATGCCCACTTTTCTTTTTAAATTCTCATAGATTTAGTTTATCAGATAAGTTTAAGTAACTCCTCGCGGAGCAATATTTCCACTCAACCGCTAAGAATGGCCACGGGCAATTCTGACTCCCCCCTTGGTCAAATATTCAAATGTTACCTTACAGTAACTACCAATGATGCACGCACCAGGGTACATACCCGAGTCGTGACATCACGGTCTGCCCCAAGGGAACGGTCTATGTTGTGACACCCGCACCACCAACTTTATCGCTACACCGATAAGAGCCGAAATACCTTCCCGTGCCATGTAGGGTTTCAACTCACTTGCGCAAGATTCTAGACAAGGCTCACCCCTCACTTTTAAATGTAATGTATCATTGGTTAATTTCCGTGTCTCTTTACTTGTTGAGATATTCACAATAATTCAACATTTAATTACCAATATGTTATACCAACTCATTAAAATTCCACACATAAAAAGTATTACACAGTTACACAACAGTAAACATGTACAAAATTTAAATAAACAAATTAATTTAAACCATGGTATAAAATAATAATGCAGATACCAAAAGAAGAAATAAATCATAATCACCACAGCATGTATTTTTAATCTACAAGATTAAGATTAGCACAATATTAAATTTTAGTCCAAGAAAAAAAATTGAAGATATATTTTTGATTCCTCCTTAATCTGCAAATTTTCAGAATGTATATTGCAAATAAATTATAAATAAATTACTTATAGAACTCTAAAATTCATATCAATCTACAGAATACTCAATAAACATGTAATGGTCATTTTTCAAAATTATATCATCACAGAATACCAATAATGTATGTCATTTCATATTCATATAATCTACGATAACTCAACTTTATGGTCATTTTCATATCAATCTACAGAATATCATCATATTTCCAGGAATGTTCATGACACAGATTTATCATTTTTCCTTAAATTTATAATAATTCATATATAAAATTTATTATGAAACTAGACTTTTCAAAATTTCATTTTTGCTTAGAAATTACCAGATTTGGTTAATATAAATTTTTTTAATGATTTTTCCAAACAACACAATGAATCTGCCTATACTCCAATTTG
>NW_021026915.1:177160-209660 GCF_004153795.1 Camellia sinensis
TTAGTTAAAAATTTGTATAAATTCGTAAAAAACTCAATAATTGTTGAAATTTTTTTTGGATGAATTAGATATCATTATCAACAACTTTGTGGAAGAAATCATCTTCAAATTTTGAGTATAAAATTGTCTAAAAATTAGTACAACTTTCTGGCAGATTTAAAGGGCCAAATAACATCTTCAATAATCTTTTTAATGGCATAAACTACACATGTAAGTCCAAATTTGATATATCATCATAAATTTTCATACAATTATAAATAAAATTCTATATACAAGTTTAGACATTTTATCATATGTATATAATCTGAAAATCTCAAATATATAAAAAAAAAAAATTAGAGGGTTGAGAGGGTTTTCTTATTATGTTAGGTAGCTAACGATTTATCGTCCGAATTTGATTTATAATTCTGATCGTAAGATATGACCGTCCTGGCTCCATGATCGTCTTGCTGAAATTTCACATTAATCGGACGTGATCTCACCGTTGATTTTCCATTGGATTCTTTTAGAACTTTTAGTTGTTGATCATCATCTTAGACTTAGAATTTGAAAGATCTAACCCCCAAAATGGATTCTACATGTCGAAAAACCTACGGGTGGTTATCCCCAAAGTCATAGGACCACTCAATTAACCTAAAGGTACTAGGATGCACCGTAGCACCATGGGCCGAGAAATGCTGGATAAAAATTCAATTCATCTTCTCCAACAGCCGTAGCATGCACAAACAGAAGACCCAGAAATTTAGTTTCAATGTCACCAGTTCAAATGCTTGTATCTTCTTCATCGTAACTCCATTTTATCTTATTTTTCTGTCATTGGATTCACCTCACGGCCTAGTTTTTGGTTCACTACTCATACGCCTCGTTCCGTCTCTTTTTGCATGCCGTTGGATCTCCAAAATTTGACAAAAAATAAGATTATTTTCCTACCGTCACGGACATTTTTTTTTTCGAACCATTTTTCGAACCCCATAACTCTCTTAATTCTTAATGGTTTTACTTCATTCTTTCGCCAATCTCTTCAACTTACTTCGTACTTCATCTTACATGGCCTATTTTTTCTCACTTCTTCCTGGAATGGATGGTTTTGGCATGCCGAAAGTAAGCCAAAAACCAACTTTTGAACTTCAAAATAAACTTCTCTAACTTTGTTTCTTTCTCTTCCGCCTTCCTTCTTCTTCTCTTTCTTCACTTACAACACTTTGTGAATGGTGGTTCTAGATGATAATGGAATTAGGTGATGGTGGTGATGGCGGTCCGACGGTGTGCCAATGGTGGTGAAATTCGCGGGTTAGTGGTTCGGATGGTGATAGTATGGGTTTAGGCCATAGCTATGGAGGTCGGGGAGAGGAGGAAAAACACAGATAAAGAAGGAGAAAGAGAGTTTTGAGAATGAGAGGTGAAGGGAGAGGGAGAACCGAGAGAGAGAGATATATAAAACTGGAAGAGAAGCTCAATTTATGGGAAAGATGAGGAAAAGTAAAAGAAGATAAAATTGAAAAGAAATTAAAAGAAAGGATAAAAGGAATGGAACACTTGGTGGTATTGCATGTCCACCACATTTTTGATAGATAAAATGGTTGCACGTTGAAGGCGGAAAGTGAGAAAACCTGGGGAGCAAGCCCATGGTTTTTTTTTTTGGATTGGGTTTTAGTATATAAAATATTAGGTTTCAGTGTAATTTGATTACAAAAAAATATAGAGAAAAATATAATAAAAATATCATAAGGTTCAGAAATTAATATTGAGTAATAATGTAAAGTGAAAATATATTTTATTTTATTTTATTTTGAATAAATTTTCAGCATAAAAATATACAGACTATTAAATTCAAAATATTGTGAATAACTATTTAAGAAAATTAAAGATATATATATATATATATATTATTTTTATTATATAAAAATACAGGGTTTCACACTCCTAGCTCCGATCCAGTGCCTGGACACCTACATATATATATAAACAGTAAGCTAAAGCCTAGTGAATAACAGTTATGTAAAGAGGTTAAGAATGAATGTACTTTCAGTCAATAAGCAGTCATATCAGTCATTTAGAAACCATAGCAGTTATATGTGGTACATCCGATAGCAAACAGTACAGTAGGTCTTAACAGACCGAACATTCAGTTGATGGCCATCATAACAGTAAACAGTAGTGGTTCCAAACATGGGAACTGACAGAGATCTCTGTGACATTAGCAGTAATAGTGCAGTAACAGTAAATTGCTATGGATGCCACGGATACAGTTTACAAATAGGACAAACATTCATTCAGTAAGAAATATCATTTCAGAAAGCAGTACAGTTGATCATTCAGAAAATATTCATGATTAAACATATCTTTACAACATTGTTACTCACAGAGCACTAGGCTAATAGCAGCTAGTGAGCGTCCTCGGATGCCAACCCTACACAGTTACAGAACGAACACACACTAAGTTACACACTTGGAAATCAATGACTTAATCCCTATCTTGACTCGGTGTGGTTCTACATCAATAACCTCATTAAGATGCCTTAAACTAGGCCTAGGAATGCCTAGGATGATGTGAGGATGCAAAGACGTACTTTAAAACACTTTTCAGAATTTTTAGAAAAATAGGGGTCTCGCTCGAGCGTGGATTTCTCCGCTCGAGCGGACATGCAGACAAAAGAGCTAGGCTCGAGCGTGACTTTCCTCGCTCGAGCGGACTGCAAAAGTACTGGATGCATGAAATTCACACTCGACGGGCGCTCGACCCCCGCTCGAGCGTGACACACAAGTCCTCGCTCGAGCGTGCATTCCCTCGCTCGAGCGGACTGTAAACACATGCAAAGTACTGGATACATGCATTTCACGCTCGAGCATTACTTTCCATGCTCGAGCGGACTGCATGTACTCAGAGTGTACGCTCGAGTGTGAAGTCTTATGCTCGAGCGTGGGTCCAAAATCTGGAATTTCCAAATTGAATCTCCAAGCTCAAATTCAACATTTAAAGCGTCAAATTCGATTCTTTTGGGCCAATTTTCTGAAAAACACTTTAAAACTCATAATATGACATGTTTCAAAGATCAATTTGCAAAATCAAAGCCCAATGGTAGTTCAATTAAACATAAATCCAAACAAAACTTCATGAACATAATGTATATGTAACATGCAAGTGTTCAATTGAAATTAAAGCTTCCAATACAAAATCAAATGAGTCAATTCACTCAAAAACATGATGAATTCATGGACCATAGCTAGAATATAGACATGCGTGTGAGGATACTATGAAAACAACCTCAAAATTCAAGAATGTAAACATGCATGCATGATTCAAGCTTCAATTCAACAATTTAAAACCAATTTTAGACTTAGATCACTAATGGCTCATGGACCATGCAAGATACAACTAGAATTCAAGTTCAAGAAGATGATTCTCCTACCTTAGGTCTTCAATTTCAAGTCTAGAAGCTCAAATATGTAATCAACCTTCAAATCTTCCAAGTTCAAGTAAGAATTCCTAGTTGAAACCAATTTCTCTCACTCTTCCTCTCACACGGTTTAGGCTCAAGAAAAGGGCTGAAGAAATGTTGTGTCTAAGTGTGTAGTTCAAGCCTCAAGAATAAAAGTGGCCCGCTAGATGGCATTTCGGTAAATAATGCAACTAATGTAATTCAACAATATTTAATCTAATTTAATCATTTCAAATCAATTTTAATTAAATCTACCATAAAATCATATAAATTCTAATTAATATGAAACACTAATCAATTTCAGATTCGGCAGCCGATAAGGCCTTCAATTCACAGTTCGACACTTAAAACATGAACAGATCATTTAGGAGTCAAATAGATAGATTTGCATTTAAATTAATACACTCAATCAATCAGTTCAGAATTTCAGTTAGATCAGTTACTTAACATGCTTAACCACAGTTTAGCAGTAATCAGAGGTATATCGGTAAACAGTGGCGAGGGTTGTCACACAAACCAATGGAGCAGTTGAGGCCGCCAACAAAAACATCAAGCACATATTGCAGAAGATGGTTGAAACCTACCGGGACTGGCCAGATAAGCTGTCATTTGCTTTTTGGGGCTACTGGACTTCAATTCGAACTTCTACTGGGGCAACTCCGTATTCCTTGGTTTATGGAATGGAGGTTGTTCTACCCATCGAAGTTAAGGTTCCGTCATTACGGGTACTGGCTGAGTGTTAGATAACTGAGGCAAATTGGCAGCAAAGCAGGTTCGACGAACTCATACTCTTTGATGAAAGAAGGCTGAAAGCATTGTATCACGTCCAAGGTTGTCAACGAAGAATTGCAAGGGCTTTTAACAAGAAGGTTAAGTCCAGGAATTTGAAAGAAAGGGATCTTGTGCTCAAAGACAACCGAGCTCCCATCCACGACCCTAGGGATAAGTTCAGACCCAATTGGACTGGCCCTTACATCATCAAGTCTATCTGGTCGGGTGGAGCTGTCGTTCTAATGGACCTAGATGGCCTAGAGTTCTCCCAGCCGATCAACATGGACAAGTTGAAGAAATACTATCCCTGAGTGGCTCGCTAGGCCGAAAATCCAAAAGGGCGACCTAGGCAAAAGTTAGAGCATGAAAAATTTAAAATAATGAAAACTGAGCTTGCAAGGTTGAAAACCTAGAAAGGGCGGCCTTGGCAAAAGTTAGAGCGTAAAAAGAGAGTGTTAATACACGAGTGAACCCAAGCCGAACTACGTAAGGCTTGATTTCCATCTTTGGGATACGTAGGCAACTTCATTCTGAAGTCCAGCCATAAACACTTCCCCGATCAACTTTGTCCATGTGATCATGTTGGGTCATCTTGGTCTATTCTGCATCCAAGAGCACGGTTGTGATCTCCAGTGCAGTGCTATTCAGACTAGGGGCAACTTTCTAGTTGCTGAGGATCCAGGGTTGTATATCTCAGTGATAGATCTCGGGCGTATCCAGTTGTGATCCATATCGAAAATGGTTTTGAAAAGTTTTAATAAAAGTTGATTTTGCTCAAATTAATCTTTTTACAACTTAGACCATGTTTGGGCCAAACAGAAAATTTTCAGTACCCACAACCTTCAATTACATTGATTTTAGTATAGGGCTCTCCTACTCTTAAATACAAATTGAAGTTGCTTTTTATTACATTCATAAAAGAAAACTTGAAAGTTCTGATAAAGCAATAAATTCGGGACATAGTCAGGTGTTCCTACGTCCCTTCCCAGAGCTTGTGGAAGCCTTTGATGCCAAAGTAGGCCCAACTTGTGCCTCTTCATCAAGCCGAGCTATGCATTCATCAGAGAGGGTGCAACTGAAAGTGGGAGCAGGGCCCAGAAGCTCTCTCGTCCTCCATGCTGTGGCATACCGAGTTAGCGGCGCGCCTCAGACCGGAAATGTAGCAGGGTACTCTATCCCCTCTTCCGGGCAAGTCTGATCATGTTTGAATTGGCGTCAGAATCGGAATGGGAAGTAAAAGACACAGTGAGTCAGGCCGATCAACTGAATCCCGGGTTGGCCAGACATGCTGTAACTCATTGTCGGCAGATTGAGCCAAGGGCAGTGCCAAGCAATACTGGTAGCGGATAGACTGTACATCCATTCGTACCACCATCCCTCGTCAGGGACATCGCCTAGATGTCACCAGAAGAAATAGCCGCGAGCTAAATATGCTAGACATGAGTCCACAACCTTCAATTTATCCATCAACCATATCTGGGGAGGGATGAAAAATGAGAGATTAAAGAATAGAGAGGTGCACGTGGAGAGAAAAGTAAGAAAAGGGTTTTGAGAGAAAAACCGAGCCTGAGGGCTGAGTGATGTGAGAAATATATGTGAGATAGAGTGGGAAACATTACCTGCAGCAGTAGTGGACTCCCCGCGAATGTAGTCATCTCTCGGCGATGAAAAGCATCCAAGTCCATCAATGTCTCAGCCAATGTCATGGCAATGCAGCTCTTGCCCTCTTTTAAGCCTTGGGCAACTTCGATGAAACGGACGCTAGACCCTCCGAAGCCTGAGGCAAGCAAGAAATGAGACAGCACGCACAAGCAAAGCGCATGTCGCCGAAAACCCTGCCAATGATGGTCGCCGTGGTTACCGACATCAGAAAACCGATGAACCAAGCTGGGGATGTCCAATTCCCCGTCCCGGATCAAAGACCGAGTGTCGTGCATAGTGAGCCCGCACATCCGTCCTAAGGCTTGGATGTGGCCGAAGCGGAATTGTGGCAAAACCTCTTCCCCGCGCTTGGACTCCTTCAAAGCTTGGAAGTCTTCGAAAGTGAGACACAACTCTTATCCACCAAAGCTAAAAACGTGCATAATCGGATTCCAATACCTTGTCGCGGCATGAAGGAACGGAAAACGCAGCAGGGTGCGGCTCAGTGTGAATAGTGCATTTATTCTGAAGCCCCAGAAATTCAGCTTTTCCGAGCCATCCAAGTTGGCAATCCAATTTGTGAGATTTTGGACAAGAAATGCCTCCATTTGGTACAAAAACTGAGTTGAAATGGAGAAACTACGAAGCTAGGACTTTTGTAAAAGATAAGATGTTGAGTGGAAGACAAGTGGCAGCATTATGGAGATTCTTGCCATTTTTTGGCCGATCGACCAAAAATAGTGCTGACCGACCATCTTTTTAGCCGATCGGCTAGTAATTATGGCCAATGGTTATTTCTTGTGGCCGATGGCCTCTCACCTTGGCCGATGGCCTTTCCTCTTGTTCTCTGAGCTGTCTATGTGTTGGAGACGTTAAGAATTTGAGGCTTGTTCCACTTCAAATGCCTTTCGGTGACAATTTTGTGAAGTCGTTCCTGTGTTATTTCAATTTGTTTATTGAGTTGTATTTTGTTTTGATTATTAAGTTCTTGTCTTGGTTGTCGAGTTGTATCCACGTTTTGGTTAGCATGTCAAGTCCTGGTTTTGCTTATCGAGTTGTTTTGTTTGTTGTCAGTTGGTTCACTACCTGATTAAGGCAATGCAATCTCGAGTGTGCAGTTTTCAAACAAAGTTCAATCTCATTTACATTGTTATGCAATGCGATGCGATGCTTAGAATGTAAAAATGTAACACTTTTTCAACAAAAGAGCTGTTTCATTCCATCATGTTTTCTTTTGCAAAAAGAGTACAAAGTTTTAAGGAAAATAAAATCTGCCTGACGCAGTACAATGTGCAAAAACTACTAATAAAAAGGAAAATAAAAGCAAAAAAAGAACAGCATCTGGATCGGCGTTGGTCGCCTCAAGTGCGGGAGTCTCTCCTCGTCCTCTTCCTGGACGAAGGTCCAGGATCGTCACCATCGGCTCTACTGCCAAAGTCTGAGCCCGAGCCATCTCTACCCTCACCCTGAGACGACTCTACCTCTACATCGGACTCATCATCATCTGGGGCGGGCTCCCGCGAACTGCTCTCGATACGAGTACACCTATGTCTGCCTCGGCTGTGTATCGACATCCCTCGTCCGGCTCCCCCTGCTGCTCTGGGAGGCACTGAAGGTCCCGCTGAGGCACTCGCTGCTGCCGGTATCTAGAATGGGGCCTGAAAAGAACATTTGGCAGATGTATCAGTTATGCTATGCGAAGTCGAGTATGGTATCGAATACAATGTATGAGTACAGTGTATGAATGCCATGAGCAGTGTATGATTATAGTGTATGAATGCCGTGAGCAATGTATGATTATAGAGAATGAATGCTGTGAGCAGTATATGAGTTACAGTGTATCAGTGCCGTGAGTGGTATGTGAGTGCAGTGTATCAAGTGCCGTATTGATAATGTGATACATCAAATCAGTATGGAACAGATTATGCAAGGTCTTGAGACTGAGGTTGAAAGAACTTACCGGAATACTGTAGATACTCAGTAGGTCCATGCTCCCCTGCAGCATCCCCATCACCGAAGCCGTCAGCTCCAGGGCCTGCCCAGTGTACTCGATAGAAGCCTGCAAAAGTGTTGAAGTCATTAGTAATCTGCGGGATATCAACTGAAATGAAATGACTGTACATAATGAAAAGTATAGCACGTACCGAGGTCAAGCCACGAACTCCAACGAGCTCATGATCAGCCGGGGGAGGAGCGATCGGAATCTGATAAGGCTCTCCACCCTGTGCTCGGCATGTCATGGTAGTGGGCAGCTCTTGCCACTCTGCTCTCCATCCCCTCCGGGAACCACTCTTGTCACGGGCCTGAGTTGCCCTCGGTGCTCCTGCTCCTCCTACTGGGGCTGCAGGCTTCTCCCTCTCAACTCGGCGAGCACTGGCCAGAGGTCGCATAAGATGAGTCTCGATAAAGACGGTGTAGTCGCCCTTATCTTAAAAAAAGTCAGCGTCCCAACCGATCGTGAAATCGGTCATCTCCTGCCGGGTGTACCTCTCTGTATGCCTTATATGGGCGGGAGGTGGCCTCGGGACTATTTGCTCAAGTAAACCAAGGGTCTGATGTAGGAAGCGCTCTTCCAAGTACCAAGCCCGGCAGACCGGACCCTTCAGCAAGACTCAGAATCGGGCAGTCTCCCAAGCACCCATGTACTGGTCTCTAACTGCATCAGGCAACACGGCCCAGGGCTGCCACGCGATCTACAAATGGCAGGATATACAGTTTGTTATCTGCTATTGAAAGTACAATGTAAAGCGAAGCTTAAATGAACTGTAAGTTTTGAAATACCTTTGCTACAGCTATGGTATCAAAGTATTTGCGGAAGAACAAGAAAGACTCCCGCGGCCTCCGCTCGCACCTCACATTGTATCGATGAGAATATGAGACAACGAGGGGCATCTCCACCTCCGGCTCCGGAGCAAGCCTGGGAAAGTAGGCATACACCCACAACTACAGAATGTAACAGGGTAAGAATGAGTATGTTTTATCAGTAAAAATAGTATGCAGATGAAGCAGAAATCAGAGAATGGTGTGCAATGTATTGTGCAATATGTGCAGTGTGCAGCCAGTGTAAAGCAGATTGCGTGTATGCAGTGTGTGTGGTGTACAGATAATGTAATGTAGAACTGTAAAACAGAAAAGGAAGGTGTACCTCCCAGGCTTGCCAGTAGCCTCCTAGCAGATGTCCACTGCGGCGAGATGAGGAACTCATGTACCCGTACAATGTGGCTAGGCCTGCGCCATTCCAATCATAGCGCCGGATCCGGGTCACGTCCACCAGTGTGCTCAGTAGATAGAGTCCAATTGTGTTCGCCCAGTCGGCGAAAAGAGTGGTGCCCAACAAAAACATGAGGAACCCTCGGACATACTGCTCGACCTCCTCGCGGGTCGTTGGTGCCTGTACCCTTAACTGGTCCTCGAACCACGAGTAGCTCACAAACCCTGGCCAGGAGAGGGGTGGCCGAGCGCTGAGCAAGAACATCTGGGCAGCATCCCACTTGCTCATGTCGGTGTCAAAGGGGATCGGATTCCGATGCCAGTGAGCATGGAAAAGTCGAAGGGAGTCATCGTCATCTCCCCCGCTGTGAAAAGGTGGAAGGAATCGGTGGTGGCCCACCACCTTTCCACCAGCGCGCCTAAAAGGGGCCTACTCGCAGTGAGGCGAGAGTCCCATGTAGAAAATGCCGAAGCCGGCCTCGTCGATGATCTGGCAGACCTCATCAGGCAACTCCATGTACCAACCCCGGGTGATGGTATTCCTATACCCCTGGAAGGCATGGGAATCTCCCTATGTTTAAGACAAACAGATGCGAAGCAGTGTCAGAGATACAGTGTTTGAATGCGTTCAGAATTGATAAAAATACAGTGTGCGTGCATGTGTTCGAGTTGGTGCAGATATCATGTATGAATGTGCTCAGGGTGAACTAAGCATGTGATCTACAAATGTGTTTGTGATGATCAGATAAAGGGCAGTATCAACTGTCCAAGATATACGACCTACATTGCAGAAAGTAAAGAGGAAGGGTATACCTCAACGGCGCCATAAGAAAGGTGCGACTCCAGCTCGCGTAACAAGAGCTCCAATGGTGTACCTCGAGCAAAGCTCCTGAACTGGCGAATGCTGTCGGGAGGCAACACATGTATCGCTGGCCGGTTTGTCGCCGGGTCGAACGCTGAGCGGCAAAAGCTCGACCTCGGGATCCATATCCATCTCCGGAGGAGCCCCACCCTGTGAAATATCGTCTGCCATGTTGAGAAGAGTGAGAAAATGGCCAAGGGTACGAAAAAAGGGCAAGAACGCCAAAAGTCAACCAAAAGTCAACCTCGAGGGGCAAAAAATGGAAGAAAAGGTCGAAGTGTGGGAGAAGGCACGGAAACCAAGGGGAACTTGGGGGAAACAAACCCCAAGTAGTGGAAATCAAGAAAATACACTTTTGAAGCTTAAGCGGCCTCCGTGGTGACCTCGAACCGTGTCCTCCGTGTGCGACACTCAATACGCACGAGGTGTATCATTTTTCGTGTCCTTTTGTATATTGCAAGATTCGAAAATTACTTTGAATATGTTGCATTACAGTGTTTTGCCATGTTTGCAAGGTGCGCATTTGTTTTACGCCTTTTCACTCTTACATCGAGCATGCCTCATCTCGTTTTGAAGTTGCATCTCAACATTGTGAATAGCATGCCTTTACCATGCTTACATTGAACATGGCATCCCTATGTCGTTGCATGGAACATGCGTGTTGTGTTGTCACTTAGAATATGCATCGTCACACTTACATAGCATATGCATGTCGTATTGTTTTGCATAGAATATGCATTTCTCCCTCTTGCATAGAATATGCACCATAGTATTGCATGGAGCATATGTCACCACTTGTTGCATTGTCAT
The DNA here is from genome assembly GCF_004153795.1 of Camellia sinensis. Lineage (NCBI taxonomy): Eukaryota > Viridiplantae > Streptophyta > Magnoliopsida > Ericales > Theaceae > Camellia > Camellia sinensis. Next base: position 187,895 of record NW_021026915.1, read on the forward strand.
GCACACCTTACTTACGTTGTCGCACACACTTGTTGCATTATCATGCACTTTTCACTTGCGTCGCAACGCACTTTTCACTTGCATTGTGTATGCACGCGTTGATTTCATATTGGAATGTGAGTTAAACGTATGTTGCTACTGGAATACCCCTGTTCTGTATTATGCTAATTGGGCCTTAATACGTATATGATTATGTGTTTGATACGATTTTGTGTGCCATTAAGTGAAAATATGTGGTTTTGAATTTCTATCTGTTCACCGTAGGAATATCTGTTTGACTACCTGCTTCGGAAATTAAATTGAAGGCCTTATCGGCCACAGAACCCGAAATTGATTGCGCCATTGTGATTAGCGTAATTTTTAGAGCCTACGGTGAAATTTAATTGGAAATTGATTCGGATCAGATTAAATCGATTCAATTATTGAATTAGTGCCCAATTACTTTATTGTTATTATATTGGAATTGGTGGGGCTTTATATAAGGGCCATTACACCTCAATTCCTCACCTTTTTACATTTTGGCTGATTTTGAACTCAAGAGAGAGGAGAGGGTTGGATAAGAGAGAGAGGGTGAAGAAAATTGGGGTTTTGATCCCAAAGCTTGAGTCATTTGAAGCTACACTCAAGAAATTGCCATAGATTGGAAGAATTGAGCCTCTAGGTAAGTAATTGACCTTGAATTCAAACGTTTGAATTTGTAATCTTGTGTGTTCAAGGTTTGTTTGTAATCAAGAGCATGATTGAGTTAGTTTTGTTGAAATTGAGGGTTGATATGTGCATGCATGTAAAGAACACCTATGGAATCACAAAATCTAGCATGTGAATTGTAAATTATGAAAGATTAAAAGTGTAATCCCACATGCAAGCATGTTTTCAAGAAATTGCCATAGATTGGAAGAATTGAGCCTCTAGGTAAGTAATTGACCTTGAATTCAAACGTTTGAATTTGTAATCTTGTGTGTTCAAGGTTTGTTTGTAATCAAGAGCATGATTGAGTTAGTTTTGTTGAAATTGAGGGTTGATATGGGCATGCATGTTGGTTATTAAAAAGGGGAACCTTGAATGCATGAAATTATTATGTTAGAGTGAGTTTGATGGGAGATTGGGGCATGCATGTGATTTATTTGTGAAATTGAGCTTCATTGGATTGTAATTTGGGGTTTATACCATGTTAGTGTAATTATATTTGAGATTTGAGCCATTGCATGCAAGAAATGTTGGCTTGAAGGTCGAAATAGAGCTCAAGAACACAATCTGGAAAACCCAGAATTTTGATGTTCGCTCGAGCGAGGGAAGTGCCGCTCGAGCGGGAAAAACGTGCTCCCAGTACTTTTTGCAAACTTGGTGTCCGCTCAAGCGGGTTAGTTCACGCTCGAGTGGGGGTGAGTTACGTAGACAGGCCTTCCGCTCGAGCGCCCTATTTCACGCTCGAGCGTATTTTTGATGCAACCAGTACTTTTGCGGGCCTTAAGGGTCCGCTCGAGTGTGTAAGTCTATGCTCGAGCGGGGACCCTGTTTTCTGAAATTTTATTTTCGCATTCTGTGTTTCGTTTCTGTTCTCTTTCACTTGCAAGCACTCTTAGGCATGTGTTAAGCATTGTAAATGAGTTAAAGAGATAAGAATAAGGCCTAAAGAGGAATATGTGAATTAAGGAACGAATTGAACTGTTAGTGACCCCTTTTGTGTTCATGAAATGTGTAGGGTCAAGCTCCAGGACAAATCCACAAGCCGATCACTGTGAGTAATATCGATATTTGAAAGCTTAGCAATGTCCAACTGTTTATTCCCTTATAAGCTTTATGAGTTGCTAATTGGGATTGTGGACAAAAGTCTGACATGAACGAATGAATGGACCGAAGGTCGTTTCGATATGAATAAATGGACCTAAGGTCGTTTTGATAGAAATAAATGGACCTAAGGTTGTTTTGACATGAATGAGTGAGCCGAAGGCCGTTTTGACACGAATGTATGGGCCGAAGGCCGTTTTTGGACGTAAACGAATGGGCCGAAGGCCGTTTTGACACGAATGTATGGGCCGAAGGCCGTTTTGACGTAAACGAATGGACCGAAGGCCGTTTTGATGTAAACAAATGGACCGAAGGTCGTTGTGATAGAAATGAATGGACTGAAGGTCGTTTTGATAGAAATGAGTGGACCGAAGGTCGTTTTGACATATACGAATGGACCTAAGGTCGTTTTGACATGAATGAGTGAGTCGAAGGCCGTTTTGATACGAATGTATGGGCCGAAGGCTGTTTTGACGTAAACGAATGGGCCGAAGGCTGTTTTGACAAAAATGAATGGGTCGAAGGCCGTTTTCACATAAATGAATGGGCCGAAGGCCGTTTTGACATGAATGGAAATCTGAATGGGCCAAAGGCCAGAATGTTTGGAACTACAGTCACTAGATTTGAATTTCGTATAGTTATACATATATTTGTTAAATAGAAATATGAATTGGGCCCAAGGCCGTTTGGAACATGTTGTTCTACATTGTTATGTAACTTCTGTATTTGATTTGATATTATTCACTGGGCTTTCGCTCACGCTCATTCATGTGTTTGTAGGTGAGCCAAGAGAAGTCCAGACCCAGCCTCAGTGAAGTCTGTATGGAACAACTAAGGTTTTGAGAGAGTCAGCCCTTGTGTCTCACGCACGAGACCCGTCTTCGCCCTTTTTTCATGTATTTACATTTTGTCAGGTTGGCGAAGTTTTGAATACGTTTGTATGTAGTTTTGCTTGGCTGACTTAAATTTGAATGATCCTGTCTGTACAGTACTTATGTTACTATACTTTCTGTTGTGAGTTATTAACATATGTATGTCTGGAATGTTATGATGTGCATATAAGCACGGCTCTATGGACAAAGTTTTAAAATTGCTTCCGTTTGGTCCCTTTTACTCTGATGCGTTTTGTCTTATTTGGTTTGAGGCCGCAGGTAATCTCGTGATTACTGGCCGGTTATGGCCTTAACCCAGAGGGGCGGTTTCGGGTCATGACAGCTACTATATTGTACCTATTGAGTTTCTTTCTTATGCAGGCACGATATTATATGTACAGTTCATTTGAGGCTAGTACAACCAGAAGGTACTGTGTGTACGTTTCATTCAGAGGAATTCCAGGTAAGACCTTTCCTGCCCTTTGAGTTTGCTTTGTTTTAGTTAGGAACACCTGGGTGCGCTCGGTGTTTACGCTATACCCTTGTTAGAAGCATTGGGACTCACTCCGATGTTTATGCAACTCCTCAGTGCTAGCACTACTACTTTTTCCTCTCTTGCGTGTGATACGCTGAGAGATGCTACATTTTCCTCTCTTGCGTGTGATACGCTAAGAGATGCCCTTTTTTCTCTCTTGCGTGTGATACGCTGAGAGATGCTACCTTTTTCTCTCCTGCATGTGATATGCTGAGAGATGCTTTCTTTCCTCTCCTGTGTGTGATACATTGAGAGATGCTTTATTTCCTCTCTTGCATGTGATACGCTGAGAGATGCTACCTTTTCCTCTTCTGCGTGTGATACGCTGAGAGATGCTTTCTTTCCTTTCCTGCGTGTGATACGCTGAGAGATGCTTTCTTTCCTCTCCTGCATGTGATACGCTGAGAGATGCTACATTTTCCTCTCCTGCGTGTGATACGCTGAGAGATGCTTTCTTTCCTCTCATGCGTATGATACACTGAGAGATGCTTTCTTTCCTTTCCTGCGTGTGATACGCTGAGAGATGCTTTCTTTCCTCTCTTACGTGTGATACGCTAAGAGATGCTTTCTTTCTTTTCCTGCGTGTGATACGCTGAGAGATGCTTTATTTCCTCTCTTACGTGTGATACGCTGAGAGATGCTTTCTTTCCTCTCCTGCGTGTGATACGCTGAGAGATGCTTTCTTTCCTCTTTTGCATGTGATACGCTAAGAGATGCTTTCTTTCCTTTCTTGCCTGTAATACGTTGAGAAATGCTTTCTTTCCTCTCCTACGTGTGATACGTTGAGAGATGCTACCTTTTCCTTTCTTGCATGTGATACGCTGAGAGATGCCCTTTTCTTCTCTTGCGTGTGATACGCTAAGAGATGCTACCTTGTCCTCTCTTGCGTGTGATACGCTGAGAGATGCTTTCTTTCCTCTCCTGCGTGTGACACGTTGAGAGATGTACCTTTCCCTCTCTCGTCTGTGATACGCTGAGAGGTGTACCTTTCCTTCTCTTGCGTGTGATACGCTGAGAAGTGTTGCTTTTTCCTCTCCCGCGTGTGATACGTTGAGAGATGTTGTGTTTGAGACTCTGGGTATTCTCAGTAGTCACTTTTAGCCTTCTCCGCGTGAGACGCAGTGAGACTTGCATAATTTTCTTACATTCTTTCTGTTGGAATGTGTGAGGTTATTGTTTCTTATTCGCCTGCTTAAAATGTTGTATTTATTTTGCATGAATGCTTTATTACAGCCCTCTTTGCATAATCATAAGTTATGTTCGGCATTGTGCATGTCATTCTGCATCTTGCCCCTGCCTGCGGGCACATCTCTTTGTAATCTTGTATGTTTGTCTAAGTCTTCGGCCTCGTCAAAAATGGGTCGTCTCTGGGCTTTGACATTCACTCCCGTCATCTTATGACTTTCAAGTTCTGTCAAAGAGGGGCAACTGTAGACACCCCATTTTTGACCGTCCTCAAGACTTGGACGTCATCGCTTGAACACATGATGATCATCCATACTCGTGTTCGTTTTGAGTTCTCGAAGGTCTCGGTTGCGCGCCTCGCCTTAAGAATCTCTCAACTTGTTTGTTTTGTGCTTAGTTGTGGACCAAGAACTTGTGGTTTTGCTTCTAAGGGAAGGGGGCAGCTTGTTGGCCATCCCTACAACCCATCGACCAAGCCTTGTGCTTATCGGCCTTGTTTTCTTGTCATCGGCCATTGGTGGTGGCCGATCGGCACTCTTTTTGGCCGATCGGCACTCTTTTTGAACGATCGGCCATATCGTTTGGCCGAGGCCCCTTTTTCTGCTTTTGTAGATATTTTTCTTCCAGCTGGTGCCAGCTGTTGGTCACTTGGTGTATCCTCCATACACGTGTATGGATGGATTTGGACCAAATTCTAGCTTGCTAAACAAGCTTGGAACTTGTTTTTCTATAAGAAGGGAGACCCCTCTCCCTTTCCAGAGGTTTTGAAATCTGAGATACAAAACATATATCTCTCTCTCTATATTTCTTCCTCTCCCTCTCTATATTTGTGTGAGTTTGTGCCTTAAAGGGTGTTTTGTCTTCACTTTTGCACTACAACACCAAGCAATACACCACCATCTTTGAGCTAAGGTTCTTAGGAGTGTTATTTGAGCTCTGAAAGTTGGTTTTTGCCTCAGGAACTGTTGGTTTCAAAGTTGTGCTTCAAGGGTGAGTGTATTCCCCTTTTAAGCCTTTGTTTGTATACCATATTGGCCATCCTTGCGTATTGTTTTAGGCCTTGCTTTTAACTGATAAAAGTCTTGTTTTGAAGTGCTTAACATGTTTGCTTGAGGGCTCTTTGGTGTTGGGGGTGGTCTACCCCCTTTAGAGCCTTGTTTGGCCTTGTTTTGAATCATCTCTTTGAGCCTTTGTGATCACCTTTATTTGGTCTTTCTACCATTGAATTCCAGAGGAATTTTAGTGGTGGAAAGTGTGTTTTGAGGCCTTAAATAGGAGGGGGTTGTCCCCCCTCCTCTTCTCTTGAATGCTTGTGTTGATGGCTCACCAAGTTGGCATGTTTTTATACCTTTTTGTGGCTCTATTTCAGTATGTCTTAGGCCTTGTTTTGCCATGATATAACACTGTTTTGGCTTGGTTTGATCATATCTTGCATGCTCCTCGCACTTGTAGTGTAAATCCATTCACTAACCTAACATGCATCATGTGTTTAGACCATCATTCTAGCATGTTTTGGCTTAACTCCAAGAAGCTTTTGTCCATGTTTTAGCATGCTTAAGCTTTGATTTATGTTCTTTTGGTCATGTATGACTTGTTTTGTATAGTCATGGTTCAATCTAGCTTGTTAGCTTTGTGTATTGAGTCCATTAGCATGCATTACTTGGACTGTTTTCATAATTTGGCATCATTTGAAATGTGATTTCAGTACATGTAATGTTGCCATACACTTGCATTTGTCACTCTTTCAATACGTTGGAGGGTTTGCCCCTTATGCCTTAAACATGAATCATTGCGTATGCCTTCATGCCTAAGCTTGCGAGCTATCATTTCAGTGTGTTTTTGGGCTTATTTTGCCATGATATAACTTTAATTTTTGTTGGCGAAGCCATCTCATGCTTGGTCTTGGTAGGTGTAGTGTAACCCTCCCTTTTGGCCTTGTATGCATCATGCCTTATGCCCTTCATGCTAACTTGTCTTGGCTTCCTTCCATGCATGTTTTAGACTCAATTTGGCATATTCTAGGACTATTTTGGATTGCCTTGACCATATGCTTCATGTTTTGCATAGTTGTAGTACAAATGCCTATGCTAGCTTCAAGCTTCGGGCACCATAGCATGCTTCATTTGTGTTGTGTACATGATTTAGCATCATTTAACATGAAATTTTAGAGCATGTAGTATTTCCATGTTCTCACTTCATTCACTCTTTAAGTGCCTTTGAGTGTTATGCATTGTTGCCTTGCTTATGGCCTAATGTGTATGCTTGCATGCTTAGGCGTTTGAGCCTCCATCTTAGCATGTTATGGTCTTTGTTTAGACTTATTTGAGCTCTGTCCATGATTGGTTCATGCCTTTGTGCCATATATTGCATGCCTCCTTTATAGTCCTCTTTGCTAGCTTTGTGCCTTATGGGCCCTTGCATGCTTTACTTGTGTTGTTTGAATGATTTGACATCATTTCATACGTTATTTCGGAGCTTATAGTGTTGTTACACTTCCACATTTGTCACTCATTAGCACTCTTGAGAGTCGTGCTTTTGTGCTTAGTCAATGGGCCATTGCATTGAGCATGTTTGTCTTGATCTTCATGCCTTAGTTTCATCATTATGGCCACTGATTTGGGCATAACTGAGGTCTGTCCATTTTGGTTTAAGTCCATCGAGCATGTTATTACATTGCATCATGTTGTTGCATGCTTATGTTGCCTTGCATTGTGTATGCATGCATTAGCATCATTTGCATGTCATTAGCTTTGTTAAGTTGATCATGTCACATAGCATTGAGTATGCCATGTTGTTATTTGCATTGTGTATGCCATGCTACATTGCATGTTCATGATTAGTTCGTGTAATTTAATCATTTGATTGGTTTTGTAATATTCATTTAGCTTAGTATAGCTATTTGTTTCAATTCGGTTGTGTAATAATTAATTAGCTAAGTTAGTTAATTAGTTGTGTTGTAATAATTAGTTTAATTAGCATAGCTAGTTAGCTTCTTACTCGGACCCTCCTCCGAGAGGGCGATGTTGTAAATAAGTGTGCGTGTGTGTGATGCATGTCTTCCAACCCGTATTTCTTTCTCCCTTTTACTTATCCGCTTTCAGTGGTTAGTTTTAGGGCATGTTTCAGTTAGCATCCTTATGCTCGCATGTTTGCATCGTTCATTCGTATTGCATGCACCGGGCTCGGCGCATCATACTAAACTGTATTGTATTTCAATTCCAATTTGAATACATGTATCAAGTTGCATTTCACATGACATCTTAGAATAGCCGAGCCTATCTTAGTTGCATTTTTGCATGTATTGCATTAGCCATCTTAACATGAACTAGGAGTATGCATTGCTTTCTAACATAGCTTCTGTTTTGGCTCGGAGTACTCGATGAGTGTTTACGCTTTAGCATCTTGCATGTGTGTAAGTGTTGCCATGATAGCATGCTTGCCATGAGGCTAACTGCTTAAGTGATTAACTGCTTGAATGCTGTGGGTGGAGGCTTGATTGCCTGGATTGGAACAATTCGATGATTGTGAGTTTTAAGCCCACTTGAAGTGGCAAAATCATGTTTTTCTAAGCTCACTTGAGGGTGGCAAATCCGCGTCTTAGCCTACTTGCGAGTAGCAACTTCAAACCACTTTCAAAAAACAAACACGAGTTGTTTTGTTCCAATCTGCGTGATTGAGTCTATACTTGTTTGTTGTGCGCATCACGTAGTATGACTAGCTAATAAACCGGAATAAGAGCACATGTGTTTTCAAAAACAAAATATCATGTTAGTAAAGGCCGATCTTTGATCGGGCGAGTGGGGGTGCTCATTGCATGACCTTCCCCTCTCGTATCCAAGTTCTAGAGCCGAGGCAACTTTGGTGATGACAGACATGTGGCCTTAGGCACGAGTCAGGATTTCCTAAATTTCTCAAGACAAAATATTTAGGTGGCGCCTCTGAAATCTGGCGAAGCAGTCCATGTTTGGCACTTCTTGATTAAAATCGATTTTCCAAAACGATTTGCCGGATTTGGACTCTTTGGTGATTTATCAGTCTTACATTGCACTTTGTGAGATTAGATTCAAAACCGTGACATGAGTCCAAACTGTAGTAGCTATGAACCACAATTCGCGCCTTCGCGCGCAGAGCGGTGCTCGGGGCGGTCTACAGCCCCTATCTCTTCCCAAACAATGGAGTACATCCCCTATCTCCTCCCAAACAATGGAGCACATCCCATTTCTCCTTCTAATTAAGGATACATGTGCAATGTATTTAAACACGTTGTCACATACAATGACCAATTAAATCACATATTCAATGCGTTAATCCAACCGTCATATTCAATGACATAATCCAATTGATTAGTTTCAATTTACCTAATCATCATGTAGTTTCTACAACAATCATGGCTATCCTCCACCAATAGCCCAAAACAGTTATTTCTAAATAGATAAATAAATCTATCAAACAGATAAATTATTAACTTTTCCATAGGTGAGTGATCTTTCAATCCAACTACACCATTTAATCACAATTTCCCCCAATTTCATAATTCCCAAACCAATTTCATATTTCCACATTGGTTTCACTACTTAAACAAATAATTTATATAGTGCAAATTAGGGCATTCTCTTCCTTTTCTCAAATGCTGCTCCCAAGGCCAAATTTCACCCATATTACACAAACAACCCCATTTTCAAGACCTCACATACACATATGGAGTCCAAAGTAGAAACCCCTCTTTTAAAATCTTCAAACTCAAACCCCACTTCACCCAAACTTCCTAAATCCCACCGTTTACACAAAATGACCAACATCTATGTTAAAACCCATATAAGAGAGTAGAACATCCCTACCTCAAGAAGAGAAGATGAGCCAAGCAAGAGATTAGCTCCAAATATGACGAAACCAACTTCTACTCGGATGAAAATGGAGATCTTGAAGAGCTCAAACTTTTTATCAAAGAAAGGAGGTAAGGAGATCACTAGATTTAGGTCAAAATGTAGAGAGAGAGAGAGTATTTTAGAGAAAGAGGCTCTAAACTTAGGGTTTTGGAAAGTTTTAGAGAGAGAAAGGACAAAAAAAGTGATTTAAAAAGTCACTTTTGCGATCTGATATACGTAGAATTCACTCAAGCGGAGAGTTTGACGCTTGAGCGTCAGACGCATAGATTCGACCCGTTCGAGCGCAATAAAGGCCACTTGAGCGCCAAGACACAACTGCAAGGCACTACCCGTTCGAGCATAATGAGACCCGCTAGAGCATTGAATACACTCGCCCAGTATTTTACAGACTTCAGATAGTCGCTCGAGCGTCAGAGAGGTCACTCGAGCTCAGACCTGCTCGAGCGTAAGAAACACCACTTGAGCGTAAAAAACACTTTCGCAGTATTTTTTTTTTGCAGACGCACAAAGTACTAAATGATTGCAAACCATGCTCGAGCACAAGACCAAAATTCTGGGCAACAAGGTTCTAAACCAATAACTAACCACCCTGTTCTGAACACGCCCAAGACATTTCAAAACTCAAATTCAAAGGGTAAGAAGAGGAAAATACATAAACAACAACATTAAACCACAAGACCCGAGTCTGGAACACCGTAAAGGTCGAGTTAGAAATTGGGATTGCTATAGCAATGATCATGAATGTTGTATTATGTTTGATTTCCTTGATGGTTACTCTGAAAATGTAATAGGAATTGCTAGGACTTTAAAGCTTTTGTAATGTTTTGTAAGAATGTTTTGTAATGGACCTTATGTGATCATCAATAAGTATGATGTAGTTGTTTGACTATATATCATTTCATTACATTTCCAAAATATAAATGTAAACACCAAGTGTGCACTATACATCATTCCATTACATTTTGTACTAGCTGCTATGTCCACTAGAAAAATACAAAAAAGTGGAACATTGTCTTCATGTTCTATGCTTACTATTTCATGTCTACTACAAAACTACAAAAAGTGGAGCATGATCTTCACTAACTGGGCACTAAAGCAATATGTATTATATACCTTAAAGTTATGATAAGTACTTGTACCATCATCATCATCATAGCTAATTCATCTGCAAGAAACAATAAAACAAACAAAAAGAATCATTGTTGGATGCATGCTATGTGAAAAAAAAAAAAAATTATGTGTATTTTAAAGTATTGTAATAGGAAGACTAAACAAATATGAAAACTTACACTCAAACATGCTTGGCATTAGCCTTGCCCCTACCTCTTCCAGTTGATTTTTTCCTTCCAGTTGAAGTGCCCCTCCCAGATAAAGTGCCTCTTCCAGATGAACTGCCCCTTCCAATTGAATTGCCCCTCATAGAACCTCTACCCCTATCAGTAGTGGTATCATTGCCCCTACCACTAGTTTTGCCATTGCCACTAGCTTCACTCCTTATTGGACCTCTTTGGCAGGTTCTCCTATTATGTCCAAATTGCATGTACCATTTGCATCTCAATGTACTAGACCTCTTGCTTTGACTTGTTCTAGCTGGAGGCTCATGAGCAGCCCTCTTCCTAGCATTCCTTGGCCATCCTGACAATCTTTTTAGAGGTGGAGGTTGTAAAGGGTCCCTTGGTATAAGTGTTCACATGGTATGGTCTAAGATGGGATGTATTATCCCACCATTAGCTGTCAAGTAAGTTTGCTTAAAATAGTATGGGTGGACAAAATCTTCTAAGGTCAATCTATTATGAGAAATTGCAGCCATAGCATGTTTGCATGGGACCCCAGAAATTTCTCACTCTCTACATACACAAGTCATCATGCCAAGATGGACAATGTGACTCACCTCTTCATTATCCTTCACCTTATACTCCTGACCTCCTACATACTCTACTCTACTCTACAATACCTTGACCATTTTAGTATGACCTGAAGTTGTTTCTTAATGTTCAAAGTGACATTAGACTTCCATTGTAGAGCCTTTTGATATCTCATGTGCAACTTACCTATCAACTTGCACCTTATGTTCTCCAACATGGTTAAAATAGGCTGACATCTCATATTTCCCAACCAATTGCTGAAGGACTCTGTCATGTTATTTGTGATGCGATTAGTCCTTATTCTACCATTAATGCATGCCTAGTCCTTCCTTTAACTGGCACTTTTTGCAACCATATGAAAACATCATTTGATATATCCTTGATGGCTTGCATAGCCTGCTCATACTCCCTCTGATTATATGCCCTTGTTGCATTCCAGAATTGCTTCCTCAACATCAATCTAGGAAATTTTGCACTAAAATTGTTGAATATGTGCATGCAACATCTTCTATAAGTAGTCTATGGTATAATGTCACTCACAATCTTGTCAAGGCCCTGTACACACAAACAATGAAACATTAGTAACCGTTACAAGTATAAAATTAGAGGATAATGCATTATGTAAATAAATTAGTTGTTCAACAAGTAAGTAAATTACCTTTTGCTGATCAGACATGATAGTCCCTGGCCTAGAAGGCAATGCATCTTGTATGACTATTCTCAAGTTCTCCAAAAAGAATGTCCAGTAATCCTTACATTCACCCTCCATTACTGCTAATTCCAATAGAAACAAACCATTATTTCCATCTAAGGTAATTGCGGAAATTAACACTCCACCATAGGGACCTGTGATGACCCAAACTTGCTAATCATGAATTTAATTAATTAATTATGTGTTAAATTCTAAATGAGATATGTGCCATGTGATTTAATTGGTTCATACCTGTCCCAATTGAGAAACTATCTGTTATGAGCTCGGCTTTGAAACTGAAATTAACAGCCTTAATGGGTTCAAAAACCAAAATTGAGTACATGAATATGGTAATAGGAATTTTTAGAGCCATTTGGAAAGTTTAATTGAAAATTTATTTCGTCTGATTCGTTAAGGTATGTTTGGGTGGTTTAATTCCAACTTTACACTGCAAATTGAAGGTGGTAGAGGTTTCAGAAATTAGAACGAAATACATAATTATAATTAGCGTGAGCATGATTTTTAGGACTTAATATGAAGTTTTACAAAAATCTAATTCATAATGAATTAATTTGATTATATTAATTTAATTATGTGCTTAAATTTAATTGTGATGTTATGAACATGCGTATGGATATGAATAAATTATTTGGAATTTTTAGAACACTATGATAAGTTTAATTGGAATTGATTTAGTTTACTGAAATTGTCTGTGAACTAATTGAGCCTTAATTGGAACTATTCTGAGTAAATTGAGTTTTATGATAACTTTGATTAATTGTATTTGCCCAAGATGTTGCATGATTGGTATCTAATTTAGCTTTATTCATGATTTAAAATTTGATTAAGTGTAGTAAGTGTCTAGGCATTTTGTGATGGTGAGTGTAGGAGATTAAATTCTGGTGGGTATACAGAGATCTGGGTGTGTGTGTGCAGAGAAATCGGTGTGGGTGTGTAGATGTGACTACACGTGTTGTGCAATTCAAATGTGAGGGTGTGTGTATAATCTGATGCTTAGAATGAATGTTTTTATTCCTTTGGTTCATTGTGTTGAGCATATGGAGAGAGAGAGAGGGAGAGAACTCATCTAGAGAGAGAGAGCTCAAGATTTTAAAGAGGAAAAAGAAGAGAGCTAGGAATAGACCATCCTATAATCTGAAATTAAGCTCTAAGTAAGTGTTTATTTATGAATTAGACTCCTCAAATCTTTGGATTTAAGGAAATTATGGAGTTAATGGAAGAAAGAGCTCATAGATGATGAATATGGAAGATTAGCTCACATGCATGAACATTTATGTGTTCTATTGTTGAATTCATGGAAGTAATTTGGTCTCTTGCATATATTTTGTCATAAAAAGTCAAGACATAGTTAAATTCCTTCATGCATGGCATGGACTCATGACATTCTTGTTATATCATGTAATTTTTTGCATGAACTTCATGGATTCTAAAGTTTTCAAAAAGATTTCTTGAGCTATGAAATTGAAGAACATCATTTCTTGCATGGTTTTAAAAGAAATCTTCAAAGTGTTGGACTTAGAACTCATACATGTATGATTTCATAATTTTCTACTTTAAACCCAAAAGTTTGATCCTTGCATGGATGATTTTATGAAGATTTATTTATGTACTTTGCAATTCATGCATGGGTTTTCAAGATTAAAGGAACATGTCATGGATTTTGAGGATTTAAATTTAATCAAGAAGAAATCTTACATGTTTAGAGTAGTTCTTGAATAATTAAGGAAGAAATTGTAGACTTTGAGTTTATCTCTCCACATACATGGCATTGATTCATGAAAATATGTTCATAAAATTGTTTTTCTTGCATGGTTCTTGAAATTGGAAGAATAAACTCCATGAATTTCCAAGATTGGAACTCTAAGGTGCATGGATTATGTTTTTGCCTTGAAATTCAAGGGTTTGATCTTTTCCCATGGAATTAAGCTTCAATTTGAAGTTATGATTTTATTTTAAGTTAGACATGTATCATGTTATGTGCATTGTAATTGTAGGTCATGAGTCGAAGACCGCATAATTGTTACTGGAAGCCCACTGTGAGTAACATTTCTGTAAAGATATGTTTGTATGGTATATCTCTAAACTGTTATCTGATAAGCTATGGTTTTTGAAATGTTATTTTGATACGTGAACAAATATCCTATTTTGTTCTATTATGGCATCCACAGATAGTCCCAAGTCATGGGGGACGGCATATAAATGCGAGTCCATGACATCTATGTGCTACTAGATCTCGTTAGCCACATCATTGTGGTGATTTGTGTTTAATCGGTATCCGGAACCAGTTACCTAGTCGGAAGATGATATGTGACATGTTCTGTTGGATGTACCATTATTATGTTCTGATTTGAGACTAATATGATTGATATGTATGGTATGGTTTTATGTATACGTTATGATGTGGAATTCACTCACTTACCTCTTTACTTTAATGTTATTCATTGGGCTTTAGCTCACTATTTTTATGTATATGCATAGGTGATCATTTTGGAAGACAAGTCTAAAAGGGGTCTTTAGTCGAGCCACCGTTTTGAAGCCTACCGAGTTGTTTTGTATGCCTCTGAGTTGGGGCTAGGCCTGGAAGGCCGTTGTCAAGTTTTTGATCGTGAAGTAAACTTTTGTTATGTGCATATATTATGTATAAAATGTTAGGTGATAAGTTATATATTGAATGAAGGTAAATTAACGGTTTTTTCTTTGCATGTAAATATTTGTTCATATAGATGCACAGCTCATCGAACTAGTGGTGTCGTTATATATTACTTCGGCTAGCCCCAATTGTTTTTTTTACTTGTATAGGAAGGCTTTTGGTAATATCGGATTACTAGCCGGTTACGACGCCAAACTTATAAAGGCGGGTTTGGGTCGTGACAGGACCCTTCTAGTGACAACCATTCACCCCTATGAAGGGCCTACATCCATCCATAAACCTTTTTAATTGCCTCAAATGATATGAAGATTCTTTGGAACAATGGATATTGAGGAATAGGAGTAGGGTCTGGTTCTTCTCCATCTTTTGAGACTGGGGTAGGAGGCAACTCATAATTTATGACAGCTAAGCTACCAAGGTTTGTTTTCTTAATTTCCTCAACATATGTTGGCAGCAACACATACTGGCTGCTATGATCACCATCCAGCTCCTCCTTGCACTTCTTTTTAGCTCTATACAATTGAATTCTTGAGGCCTCAATCCTATAAAGTTTGTTAAGCTTCACTTGCATAGTGTCTAACCCCATGTGTGAATTATCCTTAAAACTATCAGCCAATTTCTTGGCAATCCAAGTTGATGTTACTTCACTATTTTGGTTCATCCTACTACATGTGTGATTAGGTACTAAGGTTTTGATCTTATAAGTGATCCCATCTGGAAGAGGAGATGCATGAATTCTCCAAGGGCATCCCTCAGCAGCACAATAGACTATCACTCTGGCTTTTCATTTTTGTCCCTAACTATCTTGAAACCAATCTGCACTGTATAGTCCCTCAATCTAGCTCTGAAGCTATGCACATCTGGAAAAATCATTCCCTTTTCCAGTAGAACTTCTCCTTCTTGATCCAAATATGGCTCTTTCCCACTGTAAGTACTATCAAATTGGTTGCCTGGATACCTCATCTCTTCATCATCCATCCAGTCTACATTCCCATCAAATTCATCATCACTACTAGAATATCTTACTTCATCATCATCAAATTGGTAATCACTAAGTCCATCATCTTCATTAGACTCTTCATTATCCTCATCACTCAAACTGACAGTGCCATTTGATTCAAGTTCACCATCAACACTTGCATTTCAATCCCTATCCTCATCACTAAACCCATACACATTGTCCTCATGGTACTCTTCATCTACCTCTACAGTATGCACTCCATGAACTCTACTATTTCCATCTCCACCATTGTTATCCCTTACATCATTTCTACCTCCACCATCTTCCTTTCCAATACAATATGCAATATCTATATATAAGTTAATTGTTTTACTCCTACTTTGCACAAAAAACATATCCAACACATCAAGATCATTTTCTATTAATCTCATATTCTCAATACCAGGCATATCACAATGCAATGTGATAGCTATTGCTTCACTACAATTAATGTGAGAGAGGATTGTTTCAGTCACATCATTCAAGGCATCAATGTAGCAATACATATTTGGGTCCACATCATATATTTTGTCCACTTTGCCTTTGTAGTTGATGATTAAATCAAAATAAGGGAATGCAGCCATACTGTAATCATAATGAGTAACAATTAATTATAAAAAAATACTACTCTATTTAACAATTATTCATCCAAATGTAACAAAATTAAACTAATATCAGGTTACATCTTAAAAAATTCATAAGTAGCAGAAATAAAAAAAAGAAAGCCCCAACTTCATAACAGAAAGAAATAAAAGCCCCAAATTTTGCAAATAAACCAAAATCCCTAATTTTCAGTATTTCTTATAAGATCAAGAAAAGAAAACTATTTCTAACAATAAATTAACAATCAGAAGATATAGAATGAGAAAAAAAAACTAAATTATAGTATTTCTAACAAAAAATTAACAAGATTAACAAAAATTAACAAAAACTTTAAACCCATACAATCAGAAAATTACAACAACCCAAAATCTAACAAAAGTCCTATATTACACTATTATTATACTAATATTTAACAAATTCCTATTTCTGAATGAAAAAATTTGGACAAAACATAAAAACCCTACATGTATATTTTCGAATCAAACCCTTTAGACATACATTTCAATAACCAAACCTATACAACCAGAAATTTCGTAAAAATGAAGAAAAACCAAACATAATCATAAACCCTAAACTCAAAATTATCATAATCGAAGTATAAAAAGTTCGAAGTCTTACCTGGAAGCCCTAAAACAACTTGTCACTGATCAATCTCTTTTACATTTTGTTCTAGCAACGGTGATCGAACCAAATCCAAGAAATTCTTCGTCGCTTCTTCACTTCGATTACTTTTCTTCCAAGATTTCGTCTCTCTCTCTCTTCTTTCTCTCAGAAATTCGACTGTATTTCGGAATAAAGAGTGATTTAGGGATTTAGGCTAGAAAGGATATTGTTGTCTTTTCATCCTCAAAAGTAAGGGTAATAAGGTCATTTAGTATATGCAACTAACGTCGTTTGTGCCAATTTAATGAGATGGGGGAATCTGGAGAATATCAGGTAAAATAAGGAAGGTTCATGTAATTATTCAAATCACAGGGGAGGTCCTTATATTTGTCAGAAACCTTAGGGGAGGTGAGTGTAATTTGCCCTAAATAATACTAATTGCTCTAGAGAGAGAACCTCTCATCTCTCTCTCTCTTTCCTTTTCTCTTTCTACGCCCGCCATAACTTCGTCGTCACTCTGTCTCCGCACCTCTTCCTCTCTCTCCCGCTCTACCTTCACCACCAACTACCACCAAAGCCCTAGTCGCCAAATCCACCTCCACCTCCTTCTCCGCCATTGACGACGACGACCAAGCCCTAGCCAGTCTTGGAAGTGACTTCGTTGCCGGAAGGTCTCCTCTGTCAAATCGAACTTTCCAGCAATGCTGGTGGCCAAAGTAGTGAAAGGATCCTTTGTTGGCTTCAAAGTCCTAGAAAGCTACAGCGGCAGACGATGATGAGGTTTTTGGAAGATCTTTGGTCTGTGAGCAATGAGGAGAGAAGTGCGATTGATGATGTGTATTCGCCGGATCTGAAGTCTAGTTGGGTGGGGAGGGAGGGTTTGGATTAGGCAGCGACACACGATGACACTCTTCTCACCTTTCCAAAATGCTCTCCACTATCTTCGCGACTCCAACTCTGCTGTTTGATCTGGACCTCCGCGCGATGCCGACGATGTATACATATATATGCATATATATAGGGCAAACTTCACTTTACCCCCCTGTGGTTTGGACCGGGTGTGGTTTACCCCCCTGACATTTGGAAATCACCACATAGCCTCTATGTGGTTAATGGACTAAAACGCATAGTTAGCTTTTCTGCCTGAGATAACATAATGTGAAAGTCACGCACCTCTATAGAGAGTAAGTCCTTTTTTATGACAAAAATACCCTTTCTACCTCTTCGAATTTACAAAAGATGCCATTCTATTTTCAACCTTCTTTTTCTTCACATTCTCTCTCTCTCTCTCTCTCTCTCTCTCTCTCTCTCTCTCTCTCCTCCTCTCAAACCACCACCTATATCCATCCTCTCTCACAAGATGAACAAACACGTCTTTGACCATGTGTACATACATATATATATATATATATATATATATATTTTCTTGATCATGTGCATATACATATACATACATACATACATACATATATATATATATATATTTGTATGCATATACAAATCTAAACCCATTTTAATTTATTTATTTTTGATTGAAGAGAACTGAAATTCTTCCCATACATATACAAATCCAAACCTATTTTATTTATTTATTTATTTTGATTAAAGAGAACTGAAATTCCTCACATACACACATATATATATATATATACAAATCCAAATCCATTTTTATTTATTTTTTATTTTTTTATTGAAGAGAACTGAAATTCCTCCCGTATGACTTGTAAAATGCTAACGAAGTAGAGAACTTCATCTATAAACCTAGCCACTTCAGAGCCATCTATTCTTTGATTTATTCAAATCATAATTTTTTCAAATCTATTTTTGGATAAAAAATTAGGCTTTTGATTTGGGGTTTTTTTTCATGATTTCTTTCAAATTAAAATTATTTTGATTAGCCTTTTGATTTCTTTCATGTTTTCTGTGTTGATTCAGAGAAGATTATTATTGACAAAAAATAAATAAATAAATAAACAATAGAAGATTAGAGTCACAAGTTGCTGATTATGCAAAAGTCGTTGCGTAGCTTGAAGCTGCTAGAACGAAAGTAAAGGTGTTGAAGAAGAAACTCAAGTCTGAATCGAAACAGAACAAGGAACAAAGTTTGAAATGGAGAGAGAGAGAGAGAAAGAGAGAGAGAGAGAGAGAGAGAGATGAAGATGAGATTGTATATGTATATGTATGTACACATATAGAGTTTGAAATGGAGAGAGAGAGAGAGAGAGAGAGAGATGAAGATGAGATTGTATATGTATATGTATGTACACATATAAAGTTTGAAATGGAGAGAGAGAAAAGAAGAAGATGAAGATTGAGAGAGAGGGAGAGAATTGGGGTTCCCCTGAAATGGAGAGAGAGGGAGAGAAGAATAAAATGAAGACGGGGGTATAATTGTCAATTTTCAACTTCGATCAAGAAAAAGATAAAGATGAGATTGTAGATGTATATATATATGTACACATATAAAGTTTGAAATGGAGAGAGAGAGAGAGAGAGAGAGAGAGAGAGAGAGAGAGAGAGAATAAGAAGATGAAGATGGAGAGAGAGAGAAAGAGAGAGAGAATTGGATTTTCCCTAAGATGGAGAGAAAGAAAAACAAGATGAAGATGAGAGTATAATTGTCGACGTACAACTTCTGTTAACAGAAGTTAATGTGCGTTTTAGTCTATCAACCACATGAGGGTTATGTGGTGATTTCCGAATGTCAGGGAATAAACCGAATCCAACCCAAACCACGGGGAGGTAAAATGAAGTTTGCGCATATATATACACACATACGTAGACCGATCTGAATATATACATACATAGACATATATACATGGATATACACGCATGCTGATATGAAATGATCAGATTCACTCTTCCAAAAACCTTTTCATCATCTATTGCCATAGGTCTGTGAAGTAGGGTTTAGATGTGAGATCTGAATAACTTTGCAACGGATTTGTGGTTCTCTGTATTGTATTGAAGGTGCAGAGTCAACTGGTTCTGTTGCAATTGAAAACTTGGAATCTATTCTAGAAGAGACGACTCGATCACTTCCAACAATGCAATTTAAATTACTGCTACTTTTACTAGTTATTATTTTGCTTAATTGCATCACATTCATGGAAGAAAAGTGATTATTTGCACAAATTAAGAGCTAAAACATAATTCAAAAAAAATTCTTTAAACTTAAATAGCTCAATTGAACAGATCTCAAACAAATCTCAAATGATGATGATATGTGACGACGACGACGACGATGATATTGATGATAATAAACTAATCTGTGTATTTTTTTTAAAAAAAAATGTGTGATCTAAGTTGAGCTTGAAGATTTTTTGATTTGAAAGTGTAGTTGATCAGATGATGAAGCAATATTGAATTGAATAACATTTGTATCTAGAGAGAGAGAGAGGGGGAGAGAACAAATCATGGAAGGGGAAAAATTCAACAGATCATAGAATTTCAATAGATACAAAGACTTGAACCGATAAAAAATCTACAAATAGAATTCAAGAAAAAAAAATTGAACTAAATAATAAAATTTGTACAGATAGATTTAAGCACATAAGTGAAAAAAATAAATAGATAATAAAATTTCATAGATATTTGAATAGATAAGAGAAAAAAATTGAACAGATAGCCAAAACATTTGAACAGATAGAAAATATAAATTTGAACAGATAGACAAAATAAAGTCAACAGATAAATTAAAATATAAAATTGAAAACAAAATGTCCTCCCAAAACAACAAAAATACTTCTCACTAAACTATTTCACAAATGATGAACATTTCAATAATAAAAAATATGACCCAACTTAATTTATATCCTAAAGTTTTTTTTAAAAAAATAAATAAAAATAAATAAGAGGCATGAAGGTGCTGGATTTCTTGGCATATAAAACACGACTCATTCAAAATCGGAGAACATCAGCAGCATATATGCATTAATATTTGACAGATATATAATTGAGCCCTTCACATGCCATTTCGTTTTTGTTTTTGTTTTTTCATTTAATAAACCACCTCTCTTCCATCCTTGCTGGGTGACCAGCACGATGATCATAGGTTATACCTTGGTTGATATCTCCGTAGCCAATCTTCACCCTTCTCATAATAATCCATCATTCTGCTGAATGTTTGTTGTGGGAATTGCATCGCCGCAGCATAAGCAGCAGCTCCACGCCATGCATCAAGAATGGGGTCCAATGCTCTGATGATCCGTATCGGGGTCCCACATGGTCGAATCATACGGATTCCAGCTTCCAAGCGTTCATCCATACCGGGGAAAAGGCAGCTCCCACCAGTCATTAGGATCGAATTAGTCATTCTCTCGTCCAACCCTTCTTCACCCTTTGATGGAAACCTCCTTAATGAGACCCCAACCATCTCATCTAACCCCGCCTGGTCAATCCCGATTAAGTTAGGATGAAACAGAATTTCAGGGCACCGAAATCTTTCTACCCCGAGAACGATTTGGAAATCTTCCTTAGTCAGAGGACGGATCCGTGGAACCTCAGCAGCAGAGGACCCTGATTCTGACTTAAAAACAAACGTAGGATCTATTTCCTGTAAAAAAGTATGATCTGTGAAATGTAAGACAAACTGGAAAAGAAAAATGGATAAATTATACATAGGGTCTTTGATAGCATTATTTCATTTTGTATCCCTGATCTTTAATTTGTTTCAATTACATCCCTAAACTTCACACATTTATTCAATATAGTCCCTCTCCCTAACTGCTATCTAAAAAATATACAAAAAAATGATTAAGTTGGCCTCACATTAGATATTAAAAGGCACTAAGGATAGTTTAACACGTCTATTTATACAAAAATACTATCAAAGAATCAAATACGCTATGTCTCAGTAATGGAGTGAAAGGCTTGGATATGCATTTTTTCACTTGTCTCATGGTTCATTTTGATGGGAAATAAGATAAATTTCTTCCAACGCTCTTTAAATACCTGGTGTGAGGTTGACATAACCAATTTTTGTATGTTTTTTTTTTTAAAATGCTATAAACAGTAGGGACTACATTGAATTAGTGTGTGAAGTTTAGGGATACAAACGAAACAATT
>NW_021026915.1:212160-298946 GCF_004153795.1 Camellia sinensis
ACAACACAATAATAAAAAAATACAATTCTTAAAATATGCCTTATACTATAGAAATTCAGTAAAAAAAGTTATGTAAAGCATACTGGGATAACATGACTTGTGGTAAACCCTGAGCAGATGGCAAGACCATCTTTATCACAAACGCCAAGTTGTTGATTATACTTATAGCTGAAGGCAGCATCAACACCAAATGCTGTAATCACATAAAGGATAGACATGTTAATTAGGCATAACAAAGACAACAATACAAACGTAAATACAGCCAATAAAGTAAGAAGAAATGTAGAACCAAATGCATGGGTAATTTACAAATCTGTAGGGAGTGAAATATTAAAGAGAACTGTATGGACAGAAAGATCATACCAAGCCAACAACAACTGTTGTCATGGTGTACTAAATCATGGCAGATCACACATTTGCTTGGTAATTATTCAGCCTAAGCATCCCATGTAATGTAACCTAGAAGTTCATTGAAACATGGAAAGGTTTCCACAAAAGTAATAGCCAGTGTTCATACCTACTGATGGAACCCCATAGGACTCAAATAGAAGTTCTGCCATTTTACTGCGAGACTGTACTGGGTTGCATGCACATTCTGTAATTAGGACAGGATGGTCAATCTGTTCTGCCGTCAAATTGAAACAACAAAAGTTTATGTCAGTAGAATGCAAGCCAAAGTCTCAAGAAAATACAATTACTCAATGATAACTATGCCAGATCTGCAAAAATAAACACGTGAAAATCACAGTGTAGTGCCAAGTGTTGCATAGGATGAGACATTTGAAAAGCTGTATAAAATACATTTTGCTCTCAACAAAATTTGAAATTTGTTGATTTTGTTTTCCCTTCATTTATAACTTTATATGTTTTTTCAACAACCATGAAAGAAGATTGACAGGATTCACCTTTTGTCGATAACCACATTTTTGGTGATCATTTCATATTAGGTTTCATACTTGTCGATTCACATAATACGCTAATCAATGTTGAATCCGGTAAGACTGATGATCTCCAAGTGCCACAAATGTGCAAATACATTAATTCAATATGGTGACCTATGGTTTGGTTTTGATGATGTCTAAAATGCGTTTGTTGGTTGGTTGGGTTTTACTATGATATATGCTTGACAATGTTTGACACAAATTTAGTATTTTGCATGATAAACTTGTGTTCTAAATTGCAAACATCCTATGATTTTAGCTAACAAATAGCATTATGATGTATAAGGATCTAATGTGTTTATCATTTGTAGTTCATAAATATTTCATAAAAATGAGGGCCTTTGAATTTAAATGTTGTATATCTTTTTCTCTCAAGAAGTCTAGATTGAAGAACTCCAAGTATGAGATCGTTTGGTAATCTATTTGTGATACAAAAATTCAATACTAACTTATCTTAGAGTCCTGAGAAACTTTTATTTTTACATCTACAACATTTGTATTGTGCTTAATCATGTTGTATCTTGTGATCTACATTCAATGATCCATGAATGAACTCATTTGATCTTGATTTAATGTTTGGGTGATTCATTTCTAACCTTATTTGAAGTTGAATTTGTGTTTGGACATGTTTCGGAACACCTAAGGTTAAAAATTCAAGTTGCTGGAAAAAAGTTCAATACCAAATTCTGGTGGTGTTGACTAAAAAATACAGAGGAGAATTTCTAGCCTTGTTGAAAGAATTTGGTTTTCCAAGTCGGTGCCAACACCAAAGTCAGAAATTTCAAATATGATAGTACAGCGGCTACATTTCAATGGCTCTTTTTGCATTAAATGCACTCCAACTACTTCCAACAATCAAACAAGAGCTATAAAAGGAACATTTCTACACATCTACAAACAAGAGATAAAAAATAAAATAAAATAACTATCAAGATTTGAACCCGAACTTTCACATTCTTTGTTTTCGAGCTTCAATGTTTTTAAATAAAATTATTTAGGAGTTTGTTGTACAAAAAGCCTAGTGTTTTTTTTTCCTCCACATAATTTGTAAATGGATTGTTGAACCCTTGTTGTATTATTTTTTCTTTTTTCCCTTTACTTCCATTTCCTTTATTTTTCTTTTTGTGCAAATTAAACATGAATATATATGCTCCTTAAGAAAATCTAGATGTACCTGTGATCGATTTGCACCCAACCGATCGAATCCAAAGTCAAGAATCTACAAATGCAAGAAATAACATGTGAGGATAAAAAAAAGGTAAAATTCAATAACTAATTAGATACACATTCACACTCCACAAATCTATAAAATTTTCATATTCTCGGTTAACAATTTAGTTGTAAAATCTTTTATGTGACTTTGCAAGCATGACATCATGTCTGGCCTCTAGAACTGCATTAAAAATTCCATAGTAACCGAGGGAGGGGGTATGTGGGAGGTTAAACCTAATTATAAAAGGTGCAGGTGATACGCAGTAGACCAATAGTTTTCTTCAGTGGTTCTATTTCAATTCAACATTTCATGCTCCAACTTGAAAGAACAAGAATTTTCTTGATGCTACACTCTGTGTTCTGGGCTAATATTTCATGCTTCAAACAATGTGCTTGTGCTTCACGTGTTATGGGTATGTTTATTTTGACAAGTAATGTGTTAAGTTGTCTGTTACACAATCGATTTCATGATAACTACATTCTGGCCATATAGAACATTTTTTTCTTTTTTAGTTTGGTGCATCATAAAACAAATTTTATTATCGCAAAATGAGGAACAATAAAACAAGGTCAGTTAACACAGAGATCAAAAGGTAAAAATACATAAGAAAAGCAAATGTGAGAGAGAGGCAAATTATTTTAGCATTGATGACATAATATATTGTTATAGGATTTAGTGTGTTGGCAATTTTCATAAACAAAACAGGTTCTCGGTGTCTAGGTTAGGTGTATAGGCCTGAGTGACCAAGTGTTCAAAATGGCTACATAGGCAAGCCAAGCAAACCGAGCAGGCACCAAGAATGAGGCAGCTTGAAATATGAACACATTGATCTTGGCAGGGAAGACAAGAATAGGCAAAAATGCACTAACATGAAGGACAACTTGGTCGAGGCAAGAGTAACAAGTGCTAACTGCAAAACAGCACGCTTGTGCGGGGAGTCCTCAGCCTAGCGGCTGAACAATTTAAAGCCCTGTCCCCAAATACATAGAATTAGGGCCAGGGCATTGCGCGCACTACCCTTTTTTGGCATTTCTCGACCCCAGTGGTGAGGATTTGGAGATGTATGATTGGCATGTGTTATCATAAGACTGACACATGGAATCAAATTCTGTGACAAAGCCAAGTACGAGATGATGTGGCAATGCCACATGACGAGGTGTTCACATGTGTCCACAAATTTGATTGATAGCATGGATAAAGAGATATCAAGTGTGCCAGCATTAGTCACAAGTAAAACTGGATCAAGCTTACATATTCCATTATCTCAAACTGAAAGACAACATCACTATCAAAGGCCGAACGAGGTCCTGACCGTGTGCAATCAAAGTATTTCATCAATGCAGGATCATGGTCACCAACAATTGTGACAGTTTCACCTGCATCACAAATAAATACATGAATAAGAGTAATTTTATTCAACTGAGTCGCACACTGTTAAAGCAAGTCATTGGTAGATGATCATTTTCTCGAAGGAAAGGATATAATAGAACCCCCATACTGTAAATTCTATCACCACATAGCCCATAATACCTACCCCTTGGCACATCCCGCTAGAAGCCAAATCAAAGAGATCAATGAGACAGAAGAAGTTAGATGTTAGCATGATATATACATTTTTCTTTCTTATTTTTTTTTCATAAGTCGCATGATACATGCTCAACAACAAAACGGAACAGATTATTTTTGTAGAGATTGTCCATAAATAAATTCCCAAATTTGCTTTTGACGGGTGTTATTCACACAATGCACTCTTGGTCAAAGGGAGGTTGATGAATGCATGAAGGAGAATTGCGTCCATCAGAAAGTGTAAAAACTATAGCACTATCCCTATACTTCACCTCTGTAGAAATCTATAAGAGAACTGTTCAATAGCACATTTTCTCTTCTTCTTTTTTTCTTTTTTCGTTGATTAGTAACAGCACATCCACTCGTGTACACATCAAACACCCCACACAGATAAGCACCATAGTGAGAAAAGACCACCTTTATAAGTTTCAACATCATGAGAAAAATGTCAAAAAAGCACAACCATCTCTCTATACCCACCGTTTTTTTCCCAACCAACACAATATGGAACAACTACAAATAAAAATGATGAAAATATCATGCATCGAAAGTATGGGAAGCATAACAAATGAAGGGGGAAACCAGACAAGGATAATATAATTATTCAGAAATATTCTAACTTGGATCTTGCCTAGGAAATTCATTATTTTAATTTTCTATAAGAGTTCTATGTTTTTTCTTTAATTTTGAGCTGGGCAGTAACATATTTTTGTGTTATGAGCTGTAAGGTGGGCTGCCAACATAGGATGTTGTTTATGGGCTGATTTACTTAGTTTGGTCCAGTTTAATAGGCTTTAGAGCTCAGATACCACCCTTGTCCTGGCCTTTTCCTTGGAACCCAACAATTAGTTGAGCACCAAGTTTGCTTGGTTCCCAAGTTCTCCAGGCACCAAGTTGCCTCCATTACATACATGAGTGATGAATTAACCTATTTGAATGATGAATGGAGAAATCTTTGCTTCCTATTACTAGTGGACGTGTGAAGCATCTTTTCTTGGGTTTGATTGCCTAAAAACCTGGATGTGAGATCCTAGAATTTTCCTTCTCTTTTTCTTCTTCTTATTCTATTAGATTTTCCAAAAACAAACAAACAAACAACTAACCTTTTAATCTTTATAAACCATAACCTAAACCCAGAAATAAAATGTCTGCATTGTGAAACAGATGCCTTCTTGGAACATCATCCCCATTAAAAAATTCTATCTAGATAGACAGAATGATAATATTCTAATTTCTAATAAATATAACACCTAATAAGGGAGCAAAAAACAAAGGTGTTGTCAACATGAACTCCATGAATAATACATACATCAAGAAGGGATTGTTGAGATTCATATCCACATACGATATATCTCAACCTATTAACAATTGGTGCGTTTATCCTTAGGGATAACATATGAAGAAATCTTGAGCTAAATAACTAAACAAGCATTTGACCTAGGGAATTATCAATGTGCCACCTCCTATTAAAGATCATTTATTCGACAAAGGGACTTAATTCAACTCAATCTCATTTTCTCTTCTCTTCTCTTTTCTTTTCTTTTCTTTTTTTCTTTTTGCATGATATGCAAGGATATATTACAGTATATGACCACAAAATCCATGCATTTTCGGGCAAAAATTGTATCCTTCTTATTTGAGAGCTTGAAAATGATATCAACAGAATTGAGGGACCTTTAAATTATTCTTTCACCTTCATTGTTTACTGCTGTGGAACGAAATTCATGGCTCAAATGAGTGTAAATTCATCTTTTCACAAAAAATGGGGAGAAACAGCCATTTTCTAATCAAAATTGCTAATCCTAACAAGAGAACTATCTGTAATCTGCATATGTTCTATGAGACACCTAGGACACCAAATAAATTAGGCAAAGGTTATTGTGTGATATTACAATTAAGGCACAGCATTAAGAATGCGTTATCTATCTATCTACATAAAAATTGTTAGTCTTTATTTCCAAACTGGAGAATTATGCATAAGACTCCAATGTCAATGAAGAATTGGGAAACAAAAAGAAATATTTCAATAGTGGGTCACAAAATACAAAAGTTTAGGGCACGTCACAATATTATAGAATTTGCACTGTACCAGAAGCATTGGCCTATTTGGGTGAAGGTCAGAAATATTTTTACGATATCTCTTTCTGAAACCTTACTCTGCATAAAATTACTAGTCTTTGTTTCCAAACCAGTAAATTATATTATTATATACAAGACTCCAATGTCATAATAAGAGAATTGGGAAGCAAAAGGAAATATTTTAATAATGGGTTAGGGCACAATATGATGGGATAAGTCCCCTCTATACCTTCCTCTATCTCCATACCTCTCCATACCCCTTTTGTAGGCCCCAATCTAGGCCCGCACATGATCGAAACCATCTATCTTTGCAAAAAAATGAGCTTCATCGAACAATTAAAAACACAAGAAAAAATCGTATTTTTTTTAATAGTATGAACGACAAATGTAATTGTACACTTAAACTATCCATTTTATAAATTGATATTTGTTCATGTGTTTACAATTGTCCGACGGAGTTGATTTTTTCTGCTAGGTCTACGAGGTAGACGATTTGGACCATCAATGGTGGTCTATGAAGCATATTGGACCATCAATGGTGGTCTATGAAGCATAGGTACTTCAAAAAACATGCCGTACCTGTACCGGGTACTTACCGGCATATGATACCTTGTATGGTACTTCTGCATACATACTGAGTACACAAAATACTTATCCAAATTTTTTTTTCTTAATTTTTGATGTACGTAGACGTACCTAGTATATACCCAAGTCGTACCATACCTCAATTGAAATAATATTTTCTTCTACTACAAAGACAAAACTCCTTTCACTAGACTTTTTTTAATTTTTTGTTTTATGTTGTTTCATTTTATAATTTTTATTTTATGCTTAGCATTATTTTTTTATTTATACATTTACTTTTGACATTAAATATTAATTGTAGGTTTGACCTTAACAAATTAAACTATTTAATTAATTTTTGCATTACTTTAAATTAAAAATAAATATTTTTTTACAAGTATACCAAGCCGCACCCGTATCTTATTTTTTTTAATTTTACCGTATCGACGTACATATCGTATGAGTACGAGTACTCGTATCCATGCCCGTGCTTCATGGATGTGGTTTTCCACCATCATTTCCAGGATTTACTACTACTCCCAAACATCAAATATACTCTTAGATTTTTTTATTTTTTATTTTTTTAAAAATAGAAAAAGACTCAAATGGACTATTAAATATTATTATTATTTTTTATGAAAAATGTAGACAAATAGTGAATAATAAAAAATAAAAATTAATTGAAAAAGCTACTTCACAGCTTATTTAACAAACACTACTCAGCAACTTAAATCTATAATCCAACAGCTATACCAAACAGATTAACCGCTTCTGATTAAAGTCATAATCTATAATCTGTTAAGCTATAATCTATAATCTGTTTTAACAGCTACACCAAACACCACCATTAAATATTAATTGTAGGTTTGACCTTAACAAATTAAACTATTTAATTAATTTTTGCATTACTTTAAAATAAAAATAAATATTTTTTTACAAGTATACCAAGCCCCTTATTTTTTTTAATTTTACCGTATCGACGTATCCATATGGTATTAGTACGAGTACTCGTATCCATGCCCGTGCTTCATGGATGTGGTTTTCCACCATCATTTCCAGGATTTACTACTACTCCCAAACATCAAATATCACTTACATGATCAAATTGCTAAAATAACAATGCTTTATAACAGAGTCAAAAATGCCAAAGAATCGTCAGTACCTGTAACTTTATGGCGTGGCCTTTGAACGATGTTTCGGAAGATAATGCGAGGATCAGTTTCTCCTGCCCATCTTCATAATCATCAACGAGCAATATATCAATATTCACATATACATATATATATATATATACACGCAAATACATATGTATAATCGAATAGAGATTTGAATGTAGTACCCGATTCGGAAATAGGAAGCGCCATTGTCGATAACAATTGGACAACTTGAAGGGAAGAGATTGTAATCTGATTGTCTCTGTGTCTTGCTTATGAATGGCATTCTCTCTCTCTCTAAATGGAGATTGGTGTGTGCCCTAGCTGCGACTGTGAAAGCTCTAACAGGTTCGTCAAAGCACTAGACCGGATAGAGCGGCCTGAAATGTCGAACCGCTTTTCCAAAGGCTTGTTTGGAAATTGGGTTACTGCTGCACCCAAATCTCTGGTTGAGGTTGTCCTTGTGCTGGTCTGGGTCTTTCTTATCAGCATGTGGAATCTTGTGTTTTGAATTTTTTATTTTTATTTTTATTTTTGGCAATTGATAGTAATTTTACAAATATCACAAAAATCATGTTAAATTAGACAATTAACCATTTAAGAAAGACCCACTATCTAACAATACATATTCGTAATCCAACACTAGTAACTATAATATAATGCAAGAAAGAGCCTCATAACGTTGAAGAAGCAAATTAGTGATTCAGCTTACTATTTTCATTAATTAGCTAAGCTTTTTATATTTTTTTAGAATATTTATATATATAAATTAGTTTAAAAAATCATTTTCATCACAAAAAGAAAAAATCATACGAAAATTAATTTTGATTAGTAACTTTTATATTTACAATTTTCTATTTATACTTATACAAAATTTACAAATTATAAACAAAAAATATTTAGCATCTATTTTTATTTTTAAAAACTTGTAAACAACTTAAAAATTTTATAAATTTATTGTAATCACAATATATATATATATATATATATATGTATGTTTTCTCTTGTTTAGAAGAAAAAAAAAAATTGATTATTTTCTCATTCTCCTACTACTTGTAGCCATTACTCACCACTCATAACCAACATCACCAGTGACTTCTTCTGAGCACCACTTATTACTGACAGCAATTACTTTCAGTCACCACTTTGAACGGTCAATTACCATTTTCAATCGTCGATTATCACTTCTTGCGACGAACAATACCTTTTGACAGTCACCAACTACCTCATACCAAAAGTTGACAACAATCTCTGATTACTATCTTTATTTATTATCTTTAACCGTCAACAATTATTTCTTACTAACCACTCATTTCACTTGTTTTCAAAACAAAATTTTAAAATACATAAGTATCACATATGTTTTTATTGTTGTTTACATACATACATATATATATATATATATAATTAACATAAATACATTTAATATCTTCTAAAAATATCAAAATGACATTTTAATGGTTTTTTACCAATCTAAAGAAGAAAAAAAATAGAAAATGATTTTTAAAACTCAACCAAATAGAGTGCATATGGTTTGCATCTGTGGTGGTGGTATAATTCGTGTGGGTTCTGACATTTAAAATAACAAAAAAATAAAAATAAAGAAATAAAAAAAAGAGTTCAACCTAATAGGCTGGCAACATGAAACGGGCCCAATAGGCCCGAACTTTGAGTGAAGACAAGAAGTTCTGTGTCAATATTGTTAGCAGATGCTTGAGTCCAGCCCATTGAGTCCCTTGATTTTGTAGTGACAAGGTTATTTTATTTTACTTTATTTTAAAAGTTGCAAATAAATTTCGTTAAAAAAATGAGATTAGGGTCCGGCTCTATTCTTTCCATAAATCTGCCAAATTTTCATTTCATTTTTGTGGAAATTATTCAAAGTCCTAATTGTAAGGTTTGTATTCGATTAAATTATGTTTCATTGTTTATAACTATTAAGGTCCCATTTTCAAATTTTTATTTATTTATATGACTATTTTATTCTTATAAAAAGGCGAAAAGAATTTAAAAGTGTAGAAAATTTATTAAGTGTTTTAAGTGCACTACATGACCATATTATTCATCAATTATCAAACATTATATCTCATATCCCAACACAAAAATGTGAGTCATATCCTCTCTACCAATCACAGCTATCCTCAACACCACATGATCATATCTCAATAATACTAGATAACTTGTCTCCTAACTCATTACTTTTATTTTATTATTTCAAAACTTAAAAATTTTATAACTTTTATTATATACATTTACTTTTAATAAAAATTATATTTCTGGAGCCTAGGCAATGAGATTTATCAAACAAGGCCAATATTGAATATAAAATTTTATAAAAATAAAATATTATTTTTTTATTTGTATAAAATTTGATAGTTTTTTAATTTGTGAAACTGTCCAGTAAAATTAAGAAATTCATCAATATTTTTCAAATTTTAAGAACATTATCAACTTTTTTTCTTGGGCAAATTACATATACACCCCTCGAGGTTTGGCTAAATTACAGATACCCCCCTGAGGTTTCGGAAATTACATCCCGCCCCCTGAGGTTTGTATTTTCATAACAATTTGCCCCCTGAGGTTTATATTTCATAACAAATTACCCCCTAATTTCTTATGCAAATATAGCATTCAGGGGGGAATTCGTAATTTCTCAAACCTCAGGGGGCATCTGTAATTTAGCCAAACCTCGAGGGATGTATATGTAATTTGCCCTTTTTTCTTTTAGTTCTGCATAGTAATGTTCCATTGCCATGCTCTTTTATTGACAAAAACTTTTCAATTTTTTTAGTTTGGAGATACAATTTTCAATTTTTTCAGTTTTAAAACTGATATTGTAAAGTTTTGAAAATCAAAATAAATGTTACATCATCATACATTTTTATTTTTATTTCATAAACAATATTAAATAATGAACAATCATTATTTAATAATGGGACTTGATGATCTAAAAATTTGTAATTAAGAAATGAAATATAAGTCCATAAAATAAGACTTGTGGAAATGTCATTTATTTTTCTTACCTCCAAATAAGTAGGGACATATATATGCGTGTAGGAAAATGGCTTTGCAAAATTTTTATTTTTTGCTAACTTTGAGCATTAATTAAGGTGGGACCTAAGCATTATTTTTAACGTTTCTAATTGGGTTTATGTTTAATGCCACATAGTGAATAATATCGTGTATTTGGTTACTTAAAACTATTTCCGGATGAATGAGAATTCAACACACGCTTTCGGGTTCGTGAAATAGTTTTAGCTGGGTTTCCTACACATTTGTGAAATATGCTTGTCCCATATTGGAAAGGCTTAAGGTTTTGAATGGGTTTATATTAGGGCTAAGCATAGGGTTATCCGACCCGCCTAAACCACCCTATCCGATCCGAACTGCGAATGTATGGGCAATTTCGCAAACACATTAGGGTAGGGTGCAGTTTGGATTTTATCTAATTTTCTAGTTGCGGGCCGGTTGCAGGTTTGAACCACACCTGCCCAATCCGTCCACAAAAACTTTTTTTTTTCCCCTTCAAATCTGACTGTTCAAAAAAAAAAAAAAACCCTAATCTTAATATCTCTCAAACTCCAAAACAAAACACGAACTCACTCTCTCAGTTTGTCTCTCACTCTCGCATTTATCATCTGCATTGCACCAAATCACATATCGACTCTCTCTCGTTGCAAGGTTGACCGATCGACCTCATCGCACCGATCGACCTCATAGATAAGCCTCTCTCTCAATCTCAGTCTCAGTCTCAGTCTCTGTCTCTGTCTCTCTCTCCCCGATCTTTGATTTTTTTTCTAACATATCAGATATCTCTCTTACTCTCTTTGATCTGTCTCTCACTCTCTTATCTCATCGGTCTCTCACTCTCTGATTTTGCACCTGTACCGATAGACTTTCTCTCATCGCAAGATCGACCGATCGATTGACTCTCTCATCACACCGATCGACCTCACAAGTAAGCCTCTCTGTGTATGTGTGTGTATGTCTCTCTCTCTCCTCAATCTTTGATTTATTTTACGACATATCAGACCACTCTCTCTCTAATTTGTTTTCCTCACTCTCTCAACTCATCAGATCTGTTTATTTTATGCAATCAGATCTATTAATTTTTTTTTGTAGCAACAGATCTAATTGTGAGAAGTGAAAATTGAATGTATGTGTTTGTTAGGAATTAAATCTGATTTTTATTTTGTAGCAATAGATCTGTGAAAAAATAGATATTGAATCTGTGTTTATGTGCAAACAGATCTGTCTCTGTTTTTTTTTTGGGGAATTGAATATGTGATTTTAGAATTAAATCTGTGGTATTGGAATTAAATCTATTGTTGAATCTGTGAGCGTAGACGTCCCCGAACGTCCCGGGAGGGAAATCCTGTTCTGTTCATTTCGGGGCTCACTACAGTTCAGGATTCAATGTCACGGTTCTTAATCTGGTCTCGCAATGTGTAATGCAAGACTGATAAATCACCAAAGAGTCCAAATCCGGCAAATCATTTTGGAAAACAGATTTTTAAGGAAGAAGTGTCAAACATGGACTGTTTTGCCAGATACAGAGTCGCCACCTAAATATTTTGTTTTGGGGGAATTTAGGAAACCCTGACTCGTTGCCTAAAGCCACATGTCCGTCATCACCAAAGTTGCCTCGGCTCAGGAACTTTGGTACGATTAGGGAAGGTCAGCTATAAGCACCCCCGCTCGCCCGATCCGAAGATCGGCCTGTACTAAACATGACATTTTGTTTTGAAAACATATGTGTTATTATTCCAGTTAATTAGCTAGAATTTACTATGTAATGCGCACAACACACAAGTATAGACTAGATCGCCTAATTTGGAACAAAGCATCGCATATCCGTTTGTTCGGAAAAATGGTTTGAGTTTTGCTACTCGCAAGTAAGCTAAAATACGGATTTCAATGAATTGTCCCAATTCAAGCAATCCAACTTTCGCCCACAAGCATTCAGGCAGTAAATCAACTAAGCAATTAGACTCATAGAAAGCATCCTACTATGTTAACATTCACACTCATGCGGGATGCTAAGACATAAACACTTACAGTGTACTCCGAGCCAAAACAAGAAACTAGTTAGTAATCATGCATGATCCTAGTTCACGTTAATATGGCTAATGCATCGCAGGCAAAATGCAGCTAGAATAGGCTTGGCTAATCTATGGATGGCATGTGAAATGCAACAGATAACATGTATTCAAGTTAGATTTGAAATACTATGCAATTAGTATGATGCGCCGAGCCCGGTGCATGCAATATTAATGAATGAATGCACACATGCATAGCATAAGAATGCTAATTAAAATGTGCCCTAATACTAACCATCAAAGCAGGTAAGTAAAAGAGAGAAAGAAGTGGGGGTTGGAAGGCATTCATCACACACGCGCACGCTTATTATACAATTCGCCCTCTCTCGGAGGGACCAAAAGAATAATACAAATTTAACTAACTAACAAGGTAATTAAATAGTTACAGACCACTTAACTAGTTAAGCAAATTAACTAAGCTAATAAAGCGGTATAACAGCCTCGGGAAGAGGGTCCAATACATGCGTGCTCGGCTTCGCTCGGAAATCCACCACCATGCACAAGCTACCTCTGTTTTCACTGTTTTATACCTCTGAAAATTGCACAAATCCCAA
The DNA here is from genome assembly GCF_004153795.1 of Camellia sinensis. Taxonomy (NCBI): domain Eukaryota; kingdom Viridiplantae; phylum Streptophyta; class Magnoliopsida; order Ericales; family Theaceae; genus Camellia; species Camellia sinensis. The sequence goes on from NW_021026915.1 coordinate 225,331, forward strand.
AGAACACTCTATGAACACCGTGGGATGCCACCGACTATGAGGAATGGTCACCGGCCATGGGAAAGTGGTCATCGACCATTGGTATGGCTCTCGGCCAAAGATATTTAGTCGGTCGGCACTGAGAATGGTCGGTCGACCATATCTTCCTGCAGAATCCTGTTTTGACAGCAGCAGAGGGTAAACAAGGAATGGCAATTTATTTCAAAGCAAATGTTTGCACCACCACACTCCTTATCATGTTCATGACTCAAAGGAGGATGGCCCTCGACCCTCGGGCCACCAATCACGCATTTAGATGCATGATGGCCCAAGAAATCAAGTTGTGCATTTTGGTATCAAATGAAATGCAAACCAAAACAAACAATAGGCCCAACCTCTATCACAATCAATTCAAGAGGCAAGGTATGCATGCAAAATGCAACCTAAGAAAGCAAGCTAAGTATGCAATACGAGCGTGCAAGCAAGTAATGACCACTAGGCACACAACCTAAGCAAACAAGCATGCTAGACATGTAACAATAATGCTAATAACCAACATGCAACAACATGTGAAGGGGACTTAGCATAGGAACATGTAAAGCAACTTAACACAAGATGCATGCCAAATGCAACACCACTTGAACATGCAACAACGTGCCAATAGACCAAGTATGTGACAACATGCCTACGGGCCAAGTATGTGACAACATGCAAGGCAAATGTACACATAAGCATTCATGCACACATGGTCCAAAACTTAAGCATGAAAGAGTAACTTTTAAGCCCAAAACAGTGGCTAATAGGCTAAGCACATGAAAGCAAATGTACATACAAACATGTATGCAAACATGATCCAATACTTAAGCATAGAAAGGGGACTTTTAAGCACACTTAAAAGGGGACAAACATGGACAAATGGCAAGCATGATAAACTCTGAAAATCATGTTAAGGATGGTGCCAAACCAAGCTAAATCACCACATAAGTGCTATATAGTTACAAGGTGTAAGAACTTGATTATATAAATTCGTTTTCAAGCGTACGCTGAAATTATTTAGTCGCTCTAAAATGTTTTTCTTATGATTATATTACTCATATGATTTCTCACCAGTGGCATCGATTATAATTTTGTTTTTTGTATTGTTTACATTTTGACTAAATTTTACTCAAACCTTATGTATCTAAATGGTTAACTGTGTACAAGGCCAGTCTCAAAGGGACAAAAGGACTCAAAGCAGTCCTAAAGCAGAAAACAAGGTCAAAGACATGCTAGATGGCATCTAAATGGGCCTAAGTCTAAGGCGCATGATGGACCCAAACATGGAGCATTATACATCAAACCTTTTAAAGCATCAAAGGAGTATCCAAATGCAAGTATACAAGCAATACCATATGGACTGAAATGACATGATAAGTGGTGCAATCACTAAAATGATGAAAGGAAAGCATGCTAGAGGGCGCACATCAAGAGCCTATAAAGGAGATTGCATAGGTAGCATTACAAAGCAAGTCTGGACGACCCAAATAACTAAATTCAGACCTCAAGCACATCAAAACATGCATTAAAAGGCCGTTCACAAAAGCTAAGCCAAAAATCATGCTAAAAACAGGGCTCAAAGCACAAAGCATGTTAAGGCAATTTCATGGCATTACAAGACAAGTATGCAAAGCATGCATGGTGTGTCTAAACCAACTAAAAACAGTGCTATATCATGGAAAAATAAGCACAAATACTACTTAAGACATGGCCAACATGAACTCAAGAAAGGTGCTCACACATAAGGTTAAAATGGCAAGTATTGAAGACAACAAGGAGAGGGGATAGCCCTCTCCTTCTTAGGACCTCAAAATACCATTCCCACCACTGAAATCCCTCTGGATTTTAGTGGTGAGGAGGCCAACACAAGGTGGTCTCGGAGCTCACCAAAAGTGCATAAAAATGAGGCCAAACAAGGCCTAAGAGGGGTCAAACAATCCCAAACCTCAAAGAGACCTTAAACAACTATCAAAAGAAAGTAAAAACAAAACTTTTACTAGTTATACACTAAGCTTAAAAATAGATGCAAGGATGGCTAAAAGCCTATGCAAAAATGGGAAATAAAGGGGTAAAGTTCTTACCCTTGAAGACCTCTTTCAAGAACAATGCTCCAGCAGCCTCTCCAAGCTTAGATCAACTCAAGAACTCTGAAAATAACTCCTTAGTACCTCAGTAGCTAAAGGAAAGTGTAGCACTAGGTGTTTGTATGCAAAACTATGAACAAAACACCGTAAACACACACAAAATGGAAAGAGAATAAGATATAGAGATAGAATAGATACACAATCCTCTAACCCTAATCTCAGAGCTCTGGAACTTCTTTTTGGAACCTTGAGGAGGGAGAAGAAGTCTTTGCTTTATAGAGATTCACTCTTGTAAAGCTTACAAAACAAGCTAAGCAAGAGTGAAATGCAAAGTGGATGCCAGCTATCACAGCTGGCATAAAATATCTACCAAAAGTAGATGAACAGTGATCGGCCAGCCAAAAATGACAAATTGACCAAAACAATGGTCGGCCGACCATAAAGAATGCCAACCGGCCATAATCAATGGTCGGTATCAACAAAATAGGGCCGGTGGCCTCAAGCCATGGCCGGTGAGGTGTAGGGATGGCCAACAAGCCATTTCCCACCCTCAGAAGCAAAACAACAAGTGTTTGGTGCAAAACCAAACACAAAACAGGCAAGTCGAGAGGTCTTGAGGCAAGGCGAATAGCCGAGACCTCCGAGAACTCAGGACGAACACAAACATGGATGATCACCGAGTGTTCAAATGGTGACGTCTAAGTCTTGAGGACGGTCAAAAATGGGGTGTCTACAGTTGTCCCTCTTTGACAGAACTTGAAAGTCATAACAATGACGGGAGTGAGTATCAAAGCCCAGAGACGACCCATTTTTGACAAGGCCAAAGACTTAGACAAAGCATACAAGCTGCAAACAAAGATATGCACCTGAAGGCAAGGGCAAAATGCAAGACAATGGACGATGCCGAACATAACTTATGATCATGCAAAGAAAGTGTAACGAAGCATGACAATGCAACAGTTTTAAGCAAGCCAAAAAACCAAACTACATTACAATGCAGGAAGGATGTAAGAGAATTATGTGATTCTCGCTACGTTTGACGCGGAGAATACAATACCTGTGCGGTTCGTCTGGTCGTGCCAGCTTCAAATGAACCGTACATACAATATCGTTTCTGTCCGGTTCGTCTGGTCGTGCCAGCCTCAAATGAACCGTACATACAATATCGCGCTTGAAAAATAAAGAGAACTTAACAGGTACAATATCGTTAGCAATATGCATAACAATGCAATCTAATGCTGCGTGACAACGCAAGTATAGGAGTGCATGACAATGCTACCTATGTGTGACAATGCATAACAATGCGGAATGGATGCAAAATGATAATGTAATATTTACAAAACAATGTATAAACAACACAAATGACATGCAACGCATTTTGGGATGATCAAACCATAAGCGGTACAAAACCACACAAATATCATAAACATGATGGAGATGCAAAATCCGTCTACCATAGAAAAGGTGCCGACACCCTCAAACCACAATCCCATCAATGGAATAGGCGCGTACATATGCAGAACTGTGTGTGTGTAGACGGAACACAAGATACATGTAATTGGGTGGGATGATATAAGTGAGGCATGCTCTGCTCGGGAAAGATCATGATCCTAAATACTGGATGCAACAGATTACACTACAATGCAATGAATGCAATGGATAAGGCATGTGGCCAAACTGTATCTTGCCTAGGAAAGGCATGGACACAAACAGACCATGTTTAACACGGAAACGGTGCCGTCACCCTCAACACTGGGTGCGTACACATAATATCATAACCGTGTTTCAACATAAAAAGTATGGGCACATACCAGACCAAGCTCAAGATGGAAAGGCGCAAGCTATAGATGGATAATGCAGCAAATGCATGCAAACTACAATGTAATATATTCTATATGCAATAGATGGAATGGATAAGGCATGCGGCCAAACCGTATCTTGCCTAGGAAAGGCATAGACACATACAAACTGCGTTTAACACGGAAATGGTGCCGTCACCCACAACACTAGGTGCGAACACATAATATCTTAACAGTGCTTTGACGTGAAAAGTACGGGCACATACCAGACCAAGCTCAACATGGAAAGGCGCAAGTCATAGATAGATATGCAGCAAATGCATGCAATACTCTCTATGTACAATACAATGAATGCATGATAATGCAAGCTATGTACAATGCAACCTACATACTAGATGATGCAGTAGGGAAATGCATGACAATGCAAAGTAATGAAGAATGCATTACAATGCATGTAAGGAAAGATGCATGACAATGCAAGCTATGTTCAATGCAATATTTACAATGAAAAAAAAAATGCAATGGATGCAGTGGATAAGGCGTGCGACCGAAACATATCTTGCCTAGGAAAGTCATGGATACATACAAGCCATGTTTAACACGGAAACGGTGCCGTCACCCACAACACTAGGTGCGTACACATAATATCATAACCGTGCTTCAACGCGAAAAGTACGGGCACATACCAGACCAAACTCAACATGGAAAGGCGCAAGCCGTAGATGGATAATGCAGCAAATGCATGTAATCTACAATGCAATATATTCTATATGCAATAGATGGAATGGATAAGGCATGCGGCCAAACCATATCTTGCCTAGGAAAGGCATGGACACATACAAACCGCGTTTATCACGGAAACGGTGCCGTCACCCACAACACTGGGTGCGTACACATAATATCATAACCGTGCTTCAACGTGAAAAGTACGGGCACATACCAGACCAAGCTAAACATAGAAAGGCGCAAGCCGTAGATGGATAATGCAGCAAATGCATGCAATCTACAATGCAATATATACAATATGCATGTAATGTATGTATGTAAATGCAATATTTACAGTGACGCATGTAAATGCAATATTTACAATGATGCATGTAAATGCAATATTTACAATGATGCATGACAACGCATGGTAAGAAAATGCATGACAATGCATGTTTGTTTTTTTGTATTTTTTTTTTTTGAAATGCATGACAATGCAAATGAGACACAAATGTACGACGACGCGTGTCTTTCGAAATGCATGACAATGCAAATGAACTTGAATGCGCGACAATGCACGCCTTTTGAAAAATATATGACAATACAAATGAACTCGAATGCGCGACAACGCACGTCTTTTGAGATGCATGACAATGCAAATGAACAGTGCATATCAATACAAGGGATGATGAAGTAGTTTCCAAGCCTTTGCAAGATACAAACGGATACGAAAAGGATACACCTTGCACGTATTCGAGTGCTACACACAGAAAACATGGCACAGAGACCGGTTAGGCTTCAAAATGCAGTTCCTTGCACTATCTTGAGCAATGGAGGCCCCAAACCACATATCTGTCCCCAAACAAGGGTGTAGGAGATTCACCGGCCATCGGGGGAGGTCACTGGCGATCCACCGGCCGAAAAATAAGGCCATCGGCCAAATATTTGGCTGACCGGCCAAAAATGCCTATATTAGGGCAGTTTTATCAATTCGGCATGGGTCTTTAAATATAGGGCTTCTAGCCCTATTTCCTCACTTGCCTCTTGCTCGAAAAACCTTCCCCCATCTCTCTAGGTCATTTTCCAACCTTCTACCCTCGTTTTTCCTTAGTTTTTGGGCCCGTTTCGTCATTCGATTCGTGAACTCCTTCGCGTTTCAAACATTTTGAACCGAACAAATCTCAAATTCAGTGTTTATTTCTCGATTTCCACCACTTGGGATTTGTTTTCTCCAAGTTTACCTCGATCTTTGTGCCACTTCCGGACTCCGAACTTTCCGTCCATTTTTCACCCTCTCGGGGTTGACTTTTCGGTTGACTCTTCACATTTTCGCTCGATTTTTACACTTTTGACCATTTTCACACCATTCTCGGCATGACAGACGATCTTCCACAGGGCGGGACTCCTCTAGAGTAGGAGATGGACCTCGAGGCCGAGATCTTGCCTTTGAGCGTTCGACCGTTCGACCCGAGGACCTACCGGCCGACGATTCACGTGTTGTCTCCTGACGGACTTCGCCAGTTCAGGAGTTTTGCCAGGGGCGTACCACCAGAGCTTCTACTGCGCGAGCCAGAGTCACATCTGTCTTACGGCGTTTTCGAGGTATACTCTTTCTCATTTCATTTTCCGCAATGTAGAACACAACTGCAATAGTCGATCTTGTTCTTTAATTGCTTAGCCCAGATATACTGATACACCACATGTTGTAGTTAACTGCGAGGATACCCGCACTCGGTATTTGTTTGAATCTGAACACGTGCACACACGCTGTATTGTCACTAAATCACTCAAACACACTGACATATTCATATGCTGTAGTTCACTGTGAGAACACCAGCACCCGATATCTGTTTGAATCTGAACACGCGCACACACGCTGTATTTTCACTGAAATGATCCGAACAAACTGTTGCATCACATGCTGGAGTTCACTGTAAGCACACCCACACCCGATATCTGTTTGAATCTGAACACGAGCACACACGCTGTATTTTCATAAATTCTAAGTGCTTTCAATGTTGTATTTATAACACTATTTCGCAAACATTTATTTTGACCACAGGGGGATTCCCATGCCTTCCGAGGGTATGGGAATGTCATGGCCCGGGGGTGGTACATGGAGCTTCCTGAGGCGATTCGCCGTATCGTCGACCAGGCCGGCTTCGGTACTTTCTGCATAGGGCTCTCATGCCTGACTGCGAGTAGGCCTCTCCTTGCTGCTCTGGTGAAGAGGTGGTGGGACACCACCGACTCTTTCCATCTTTCGACCACGAGAGACATGACGATGACTCCCTTTGACTTCTCCATGCTCACAGGCATTGAAGTAGGGGGTGACCCAATCCCCTTCGATACAGATATGGACGAGTGAGAGGCCGCTCAGATGTACCTGCTCGGCGACCTACTGCCTATTGCTCGTCCAGGATTTGTACGATACTCGTGGTTCGAGGACCACTTCAGGATCCAGGCGCCTACTACTCAGGAGGAGGATGAGAAGTACGCTTGCGGCTTTCTGATGTTCCTGCTGGGGACCACCCTCTTCGCCGACCGGGCGAACACCGTGCCCCTTTGCCTATTAAGTGCACTGGTTGACGTGACCAGGATTCGCGGTTACAACTGGGATGGCGTAGGCTTGGCCACACTCTACGGCTATATGAGTTCATCCTCCCGCCTCAGCGGACAGCTGCTCAGAGGCTAATGGCGGGCTTGGGAGGTACGTTTTCTTCTTCTGTTTTACATTTTCGCTTTACATTCTTTATACTCTGTATACTGCACACACTGCGGTCTTCGTCACACTAGTCATATACTGCACCCACGGTACACATATAATTTGCTTTACACACTGCACACACTGTAAGCATGCAATCTGCTTTACTTACTGACTGTATACTGCACACACTGTACACTCTACATAATACACGGTTCTGTAATTTCTACTTTATTCTGTATTCTGCTTTTATCTGATAAGCATACTGGTATTTTCTCTGTTACACTCCTATAGTTGTGGGTCTACGCTTACTTCCCGAGGCTTGCCCTAGTACCAGAGAAGGAGATGCCTCCTATGATCCCATTCTCCCACCGCTTCAACGTGAGGTGCGAGCGGAGACCACGGGAGTCTTTCATATTCTTCGGCCGCTATTCCGATACCATCACCGCTGCAGAGGTATGTCAAACATTACAATTCATGTAAGCTTCGCTTTGCATTGCATTTTCAATAGCAGTAGATAACAAGCTGTATTTTGTTTGCAGATCACCTGGCAGTCATGGGCCTCATTGCCCATCGCAGTATGGGAGCGGTATGAGGGCGCTCAGGAGACCTCCCGGTTTAGGATTTTGCTAGAGGGCCCAGTCTGTCGGGCTTGGTACCTGGGCAAGCGCTTCCTGCGCCAGACCTTAGGCTTGCCGGAGCAAATAATCCCAGGTTTGCCTCCTACGACCATGAGGCGGACAGAGATATACACCCCACGGGAGATGGCCATTTGTACGATCGATTGGGACTCGGAGGGCTTTAGAGGCGAGGGCGACTATGCAGAGTACGTCCAGACCTATATCATGCGACCTCTGGGTAGTGCTCGCCGAGCTGAGAGTGAGAGGCCTGCAGCGCCGGCATCTAGAGCAGGAGCACCAAGGATGGCTCTGGCAGGAGCAGAGGCACCGAGGATGGCTCAGGCCCGTGGTAGGAGTGGGTCCCGGAGAGGACAGGGAACTGGATGGCCAGCGTTGCCCATGATGATGACATCCAGAGGGCAAGGTGGAGAGACTCATCAGATCCCATCGCTTCTCCTCCAGCTAATCACGAGCTAGTCGGGTTCTACGACTTGCCCCCAGTATGTACTACTGCATTCTGTACAGTCATTTAATTTCATTTCTCTTGATATTCCGCAGAATACTGATACTTCTAACACTTTTGCAGGCTTCATCCGAGTATACTTGCCAGTCCCTGAAGTTAAACGCCTCCACGATGGGAATGCTACAGCGGAGCCTCGACCTACTAGCCATTTACAGTATCCCGGTACGTTCTTTCGACCATCATCTCAAACTTTGCACAAACTGATGCATCGCACTGTCAACACAGTACTTGATATACGGCCCTCACGGCATTCGATACACTGTAACCCACAGACTATTCACAGCATTACTCGCGGCATTCATACACTGCACTCAATCACTGCATTCTGTATTCATACACTGCTCACAGTATTCATACACTGTACTCACACACTGCATTCTGTACTGATACACTGCTCACAGTATTCATACACTGTACTCACATACTGCATTCTATATTGATACACTGCTCACAGTATTCATACTCTGCTTTGTGTAGCATACTGATGCGTTTGCTATTTGTGCTTTTTAGCCTCCATTTCAGATTCCGACTGCAGGAGGTGCTCCAGCTGGACTTTCTGTTCCTGCTCGAGGAGGAAGGCGAGGAGACACAGTATATCCCTGCACCAAAGTGGGGCGCACACATGTTAGGAGCAGCTCTCGGGCACCGATCCCTGACGATGATGAGTCTGAGGCAGAGTCGGAGGTGGAGGCAGAGTCGTCCGAAGAGGAGACCGGAGATGACTTGGGCTCAGGCTCAGATGGTGGAGCTGGCGATGATGCTCCTGGACCTTCGTCCAGGAAGAGGATGAGGACAGACCCTCAGGCCTGAGACCAGTTGACATTGATCCAGACTTTTGTTGCCTTTCTTCTTTTTGTTTTACTTTTGTTTTTATTGGTAGCTTGAGTACACTATACTGCCGCAGGCAGGTTTTATTTTCTTCAAAGCTATGTACTTAAAAAGATGATGAAATGAAACAAGCTTTTTGTCTGAAAAAGTGTTACATTTGTACATTTCATACATCGCATCGCATTGCATTAAATCACATAACAACGTAAATGAGATTGATCTTTTGTCTAAAAATTGGAACACTTGCATCGTAACAACCAAGTAGTGAACCAGCTAACGTCAAAACAACTCATACAACCCACTGCTCATTCTGAACACACAATCCATTCTGAACAAACAATTCAATCTTGAAAAGGCGGGATGCAAAAATGGGGCACGTAAAAGTTGGAACAAACACGGATGCTCCACAATTTCCCTCTTTTCTTTTGCTTCGCGGTCCGGAACCCACATAGTCTCGGATAGGTCCTGGTTCTACTGTTCCGACATGGCCTGGGTTGAACCCTGCGGCTATTGAAAGAACCAATCTTGCTTTGCACAAATGTGGAGAATGGTGCAGCACTCTGAGCACAAACGATTTTTTGAAATTGAGAAATGAGTTGTCGACCAGGTATTGAGCCTATGACTGAACACAGCCCCCCCTACGACTCAACAAAAGGTACACTACCTAAACACATCGAGACATGCTCGGAGTAGACTCAAAACAAGAGTTGAGGTAAACAAAACAAAAGACACGACACACAGACGTGTTACAAAGACAAGAGACCCCTTAGTTCGCGAGGAGCCAGTTTTTTCGGGTATTGTTTCCCACCCTTTCTTATTTGTGATTCTCACATCACTCAGCCCTCAGGCTCTATTTTTTTGAAAAAGCCTTTTTCTCACTTTTCCTCTCAACGCACATCTCTCTGTTCTTCAATCTCTCATTTTTTTTATCCCTCCCCTGAGTGGTTGATGGATAAACAAGAGGTTGTGGGTTTATGCCCAACACTGTTAGCTCGCAACTACTTCTTCCGGCGATGTCTAGTCAATGCTCCGGATGAGGGAGTGGAGTATCTTGATCCATTCTGACTCGTGCTTCGCACTTGGCTTGATACCTCGTTGCTCGGAGGGTGAGAGAGCTTTCAGCCCTTTACAGACAGCTCCAGTTGTGCCCTTTCTGGCAAGTATACTAGCGATGGGAGAAAGACAGGAAGCCTGACTCAACTGTGTCCCTTAATTCATCATTTTGACCATTTTTTATTTTGGTTTTCTACTAAAATAATTTTGACCAAAATGAGAGTTAGATTAATACACTTGTTCGATTTTTTATTTGAAAATCATGAAAGTTAGGTTATGAGCACTGAAAATTTTCCTTTTTGGGTCCAAGAAATGGTCCAGTTTTGGAAAAAATGGATAATTTTTAAGAAAATCAGTCAACCTCAGTAAAATTCTCAAAAAACATTTTGGCAAACAGCCAGTGCTCAACGAGCATGAAACTTACTCTTGAGATGTATAACCTCGGATCCGAAGGAAAATTACCCCTTGTCTAAAGAGAGCTGCATGGCAACGGAAAGTTGCCCTTTGTTTGAATGGCGACTCATGGCAACGGAAAGTTACCCCTTGTCTGGATAATGCCGTAGCATACTGTAAACAGTCCTCGTTAGTGATGATCGCAACCGAACTCTCGGATAAAGAGAAGACAACCTTGCGAGCTATGTTCTTCTTTCCTTTTCAATTTTTTTTTTTTTTTTTTTTTTTTTTTTTCTTTTTTTTTTTTTTTTTTTTTTTTTTTTTTTTTTTTTTTTTTTCTTTTTTTTTTTTTTTTTTTTTTTTTTTTTTTTTTTTTTTTTTTCTTTTTTTTTTTTTTTTTTTTTTTTTTTTTTTTTTTTTTTTTTTCTTTTTTTTTTTTTTTTTTTTTTTTTTTTTTTTTTTTTTTTTTTCTTTTTTTTTTTTTTTTTTTTTTTTTTTTTGTATTCTTTTCTTTTCTTTTCCTCTTTTTGTTTTTGTTCTTTTTCTTCTTTTTCTTGCTCTAACTTTTGCCTGGGTCGCCTTTTCGGGTTTTCTGCCCAGCGAGCCTCTCAAGGGTAAAAGTGTAGCTCTGTCCATGCCAAATGATTTTAGGATTTTGAAGCCATCTGAATCCAGGAGAACGGCCGTTCACTGATGTTGTAGAAGTCCATCGAAATGTTGTGGATAGGAACTCGGTTGTTCTTCAGCAATGCTTCCTTCTTTCCTCCCTTCTGCGATTTGGTATTCTTGCCGATCTTCGTCGTGGACTCTTCGAGTGCATTCTTTGACGTCTTTTGCCCCTAGTTCCAAGGGTGCTTCTAATCTGACCATATAGGCCTTTCATTGCAATTGGCCGTTGAACATTCTGAATGCACGTTCAAGGTTTGAAAGTAAAGGGGGGGTCGAATCTCGAGGTTGAGAGCGATCCTACGCTGTACAATCTCAAGAACGATTCCACACAGGTCTTCGCAGGACTGCGCAAAACATTTTTTGAAAGTTTTTTTTAAGAAAGCGACTAATCGCTAGCGCTGAAGACAGTGTGGAACCAATCTGGATCAAGCTAGGGTCCTTCTCAGTACTCACGTTAACAAACATGATCTTAATCATTAAGGGCTTAGCGTGCATCTCTTTCTCTCAATTGATCAAAGTTTTACAAATCCTGAGAAATTCCTTTCTCTTTGTTTTCATCACCACAGTGTTTAAAAAAAGTTTTGAAAAAAAAAACTTAGGTCAATGCAATGAGTTCGAGGTGCAGAAGAGCAGGTGAGATGTACTGCAGTTTCATTCAAATCCTCTGGCACAACTATCTCAAAGTAGCAATAAGCACGGAAACATGATAGCCGCAGCTGTTTCATTCAGATTTCCTGGTTGCAACTGACTCCACAACAGAGATAGACTCAAAAGAAAGCAAAAGGATAATTACAAAACAAAATAATGATATCCGAGGCAACAACCCTGGAATCACCTGATTTCTATACAATGGGACTGACTCGATACAACAAGACAAACCCTTAAGTAAAAAGACTGAATCAAGACAAAGAGACAGACTCAAAACAAAAGCAGAGAACTGACTCGACACCCAAGCCAGAAATTACAAAAAACTGCATTCGCAAATGCTCAACATAGTGCGTGCCAAACACCACATTTGAAATACACCGAGCGCCGCCCGCAGGTGGTCCAACCCCTGATCACATATACGCACTATCCTCTAAATCCAACAACCTGGTGGTGACAGACTTTGCCGAGCTTGGCGGAAGGATGACCTCATTGTCAATCAAATCTTACACTTCGTGGCGGAGACGAAAATAGTTGTCGGTGCTGTGACCGGTCTGCTGATGATACGCGCAGTATTGAGTAGCATCATGGCTCGCTGGAAGATGACTGGGGAAAGGCCGAGGCTCAAGAGGTTTGAGATGACCCTTTTCTGCCAGGATTTGAAGTGCCTTAGACAAAGGCATGTAGAGAGCATGAAAAACTCTGCGCCCTTGGGGTAGGTACTTTGAAGTTTGACGATTCTTGCTAGACGCACTAGCGAAAGGCTCGGCAGGCACTGCCTTGGCTTTCTGATCTTTTCTGGGTACAGAGTTAGGAGCGGAAGGAACTGTTCTGGCATGACGGGGCCTATCCCGATTTTCCGCCTGGCTTGAACTACCCTCGGTTGGAGTGGGGAAAGCATCATCCACAATCTTAGTCATAACTGTGAATACTTGCTGTTTACTGAACCTCCCGGCTTTCAAAGCCTCGACTGCCCACAGCAGTTGTTTAATGGGATCAACGTCTGCCTTCATCTTATTCTTGCCTCTAGCCTCAACTTGATCGAGGGTTTGGGTTGCTATATTAGAGCGAAACTCGGTTGTTGTTGACACATCATTACTATAGCTTGAAACAACCTCAGGTTGGCTCAGCTCAATCACAATTTGCCCTAGTAGTGGGGGCTCCTGTGGCATGAAGTTCCCGACGTATGACATGGCTGGTGGTGGAGCCGACATCCCATAGGCCAGATCGGCCACAGATCTTTGGAGGTCACCGATCATTCCCATTAACTCAAATGTGGTGGGTTCACGAGCTTAAAACATCTGGGGTTCCCAGATCGGGCGCGCAGCAGGCGACCTGGGCGGATGTGGTATTTCGACATTGGTCTCATCCCGCAAAGATGGTTCCTCGGTCCAACGCGGCTACCATAACCACAATCTCCTCTACATTTTGTGTCATCATAAGTCTGCTGAACTTGAACGGTGACTGACGCAACCGGTTGATTGACGGATCAGATATCTGTCTTGCTTCAGCAAGGAAGAACACTGGCTATTCTGTACTAAATTTCTGAACTGAAAGAGAAAACACGCAGCATTTCAGCCCTAATCAGAACAGACACAAGCGTAGCTGAATAACCGTACTCTACTACTGATCACTGTTCCCTAAAATCACTGCTCCAAAACTGAATCCGATACCCGCGGATATAACTGATTCTCAGAATACCGATACTGGTGCCCACAAGCCTGGTACTCAAATTTACAAACTGAAATGCGCATTCCCTGTAGAGATACACTCTAAAAGCATATAGCAAGTAAATAGGAGCCAAAACACCCCTATATTGGGGTAGGGTTTCCCTATCCTATTTTGTCAGGAGCTAGGGTTTCACTACGCACGCAGTGGTTTCAAACAACCTACAATTGGGTAAGCAACCTGTCCTAGTTTGGGATGGTCATTATGGATTTCGATATGCACTAGGTCGAATGGTCAAAAAGGTGCCCCAGTGAAAACTGGGGTTTGTGTTCCCGTCGTGGCAGAGCCCGCAACCGGTCAGCCTTATGGCAAGTTTCTCGAAGCGAGCCTCCGGCAAACCGATCAGGAATAGCATACGGCAAACACGGTGTCCTAGGCACACCAATGCAAATGCAATGTAAAGAAACACATAAGTGTGAACGAAACAAGATATCATGAGTTCGAGTCAAGTTCTCTAACTCCCCAGCGGAGTCGCCAGAAACTGTAGACGTCCCCGAACGTCCCGAGAGGGAAATCCCGTTCTATTCATTTCGGGGCTCACTACAGTTCAGGACTCAATGTCACGGTTCTTAATCTGGTTTCGCAGTGTGCAATGCAAGACTGATAAATCACCAAAGAGTCTAAATCCGGTAAATCGTTTTGGAAAACAGATTTTTAAGGAAGAAGTGCCAAACATGGACTACTTTGCCAAATACAGAGTCGCCACCTAAATATTTTGTTTTGGGGAAATTTAAGAAACCCTGACTCGTTGCCTAAGGCCACATGTCCGTCATCACCAAAGTTGCCTCAGCTCGGGAACTTGGGTACGATTAGGGAAGGTCAGCTATGAGCACCCTCGCTCGCCCGATCCGAAGATCGGCCTGTACTAAGCATGATATTTTGTTTTGAAAACATATGTGTTCTTATTCCAGTTAATTAGCTAGAATTTACTATGTAATGAGCACAACACACAAGTATAGACTAAATCGCCTAATTTGGAACAAAGCATCGCATATCCATTTGTTCGGAAAAATGGTTTGAGTTTTGCTACTCGCAAGTAGGTTAAAATACGGATTTCGATGAATTGTCCCAATTCAAGCAATCCAACCTTCACCCACAGGCATTCAGGCAGTAAATCAACTAAGCAATTAGCCTTATAGAAAGCATGCTACTATGTTAACATTCACACTCATGCGAGATGCTAAGGCATAAACACTTATAGTGTACTTCGAGCCAAAACAAGAAACTAGTTAGTAATCATGCATGATCCTAGTTCACGTTAAGATGGCTAATGCATCGCAGGCAAAATGCAGCTAGAATAGGCTCAGCTAATCTATGGATGGCATGTGAAATGCAACAGATAACATGTATTCAAGTTAGATTTGAAATACTATGCAATTAGTATGATGCGCAGAGCCCGGTCCATGCAATATTGATGAATGAATGCACACATGCATAGCATAAGAATGCTAATTAAAATGTGCCCTAATACTAACCATCAAAGCAGGTAAGTAAAATGGAGAAAGAAGTGGGGGTTGGAAGACATTCATCACACACACGCACGCTTATTACACAATTCGCCCTCTCTCAGAGGGACCAAAAGAATAATACAAATTTAACTAACTAACAAGCTAATTAAATAGTTACAAACCACTTAACTAGTTAAGCAAATTAACTAAGCTAATAAAGCGGTATAACAACCTCGGGAAGAGAGTCCAATGCATGCGTGCTCGGCTTCGCTCGAAAATCCACCACCACGCACAAGTTGCCTCTGTTTTCACTATTTTATAAAAGGGAGAAAGAAGTGGGGGTTGGAAGACATGCACACACGCACCCACACTTATTACACAGTTATGCTCTCTCTCGGAGAGACCGAATAAATAATACAAATTAATCAACTAACAAGCTAATTAGTTAATTACAGACCACTTAACTAGTTAAGCAAATTAACTGAGCTAATAAAGCGGTAAAACAGCCTCGGGAAGAGGGTCCAATGCATGCGTGCTCGGCTTCGCTCGAAAATCCACCACCACACACAAGCTGCCTCTGTTTTCACTGTTTTATACCTCTGAAAATTGCACAAATCCCAAGGAACACTCTATGAACACCGTGGGATGCCACCGGCCATGAGGAATGGTCACCGGCCATGGGAAAGTGGTCATCGACCATTAGTATGGCTCTCGACCAAAGATATTTAGTCGGCCGGCACTGAGAATGGTCGGTCGACCATATCTTCCTGCAGAATCCTGTTTTGACAGCAGCAGAGGGCAAACAAGGCATGGCAATGCATTTCAAAGCAAATGTTTGCACCACCACACTCCTTATCATGTTCATGGCTCAAAGGAGTATGGCCCTCGACCCTCGGGCCACCAATCACGCATTTCGATGCATGATGGCCCAAGAAATCAAGTTGTGCATTTTGGTATCAAATGAAATGCAAACCAAAACAAACAATAGGCCCAACCTTTATCACAATCAATTCAAGAGGCAAGGTATGCATGCAAAATGCAACCTAAGCATGCAAGCTAAGTATGCAATATGAGCGTGCAAGCAAGTAATGAGCACTAGGCACACAACCTAAGCAAACAAGCATGCTAGACATGTAACAATAATGCTAATGACCAACATGCAATAACATGTGAAGGGGACTTACCATAGGAACATGTAAAGCAACTTAACACAAGATGCATGCCAAATGCAACACCACTTGAACATGCAACAACGTGCCAATAGACCAAGTATGTGACAACATGCCTACGGGCCAAGTATGTGACAACATGCAAAGCAAATGTACACATAAGCATTCATGCACACATGGTCCAAAACTTGAGCATGAAGGAGTAACTTTTAAGCCCAAAACAGTGGCTAATATGCTAAGCACATGAAAGCAGATGTACATACAAACATGTATGCAAACATGGTCCAATACTTAAGCATAGAAAGGGGACTTTTAAGCACACTTAAAAGGGGACAAACATGGACAAATGGCAAGCATGATAAACTCTGAAAATCATGTTAAGGATGGTGCCAAACCAACTAAACAAAGCAATCAAAGCATGCAAGCAAGGTTCAAGGCTCAAAGCTATTAAAGGGGCTTAAACCATGGCCGTACAAAGCTAGCCTCAAAGGGACAGAAGGACTCAAAAAAGTCCTAAAGCAGACCAAAACAAGGTCAAAGACACACCTAGATGGCATCTAAATGGCCTAAGTCTAAAAGCATACATGATGACCCAAACATGGAGCATAAGACATCAACCTTTTCAAGCATCAAAGGAGTATCAAATGCAAGTATACAAGCATACCATATGGACTGAAATGACATGATAAGTGGTGCCAAACCACTGAAATGATGCAAGGAGAGCATGCTAGAGAGGCCAACACTCAAGGCCTATAAGGGAGATTGCATGGTATACAAGCTAGGCTGCATGGTAACTATACAAAGCATGTCATGGATGACCCAAACAACCAAAATCAGACCTTAAGCATATCAAAACATGCATAAAAGCTTCACAAAGTTAAGCCAAAACAAGTAAGCATAGTGGTCTAAGTGCTAGATGCATGTTGAGGCAATTTCATGGCATTACAAGACAAGTATGCAAAGCATGCATGGTGTGTCTAAACCAACTAAAAACAGTGCTATATCATGGCAAAATAAGCACAAATACTACTTAAGACATGGCCAACATGAACTCAAGAAAGATGCTCACACATAAGGTTAAAATGGCAAGTATTGAAGACAACAAGGAGATGGGATAGCCCTCTCCTTCTTAGGACCTCAAAACACCATCCCCATCACTGAAATCCCTCTAGATTTCAGTGGTGAGGAGGCCAACACAAGGTGGTCTCGGAGCTCACCAAAAGTGCATAAAAATGAGGCCAAACAAGGCTTAAGAGCAGGCAAACAACCCCAAACCTCAAAGAGACCTTAAACAACTATCAAAAGAAAGTAAAAATAGAACATTTACTAGTTATACACTAAGCTTAAAAATAGATGCAAGGATGGCTAAAAGCTTATGCAAAAATGGGAAATAAAGGGGTAAAGTTCTTACCCTTGAAAACCTCTTTCAAGAACAATGCTCCAGCAGCCTCTCCAAGCTTAGATCAACTCAAGAACTCTGAAAATAACTCCTTAGTACCTCAGTAGCTAAAGGAAAGTGTAGCACTCGGTGTTTGTAAGCAAAACTATGAACAAAACACCTTAAACACACACAAAGTGGAAGGAGAAGGAGATATAGAGATAGAATAGATACACAATCCTCTAACCCTAATCTCAGAGCTCTAGAACTTCTTTTTGGAACCTTGAGGAGAGAGGAGAAGCCCTCCCTTTATAGAGATTCACTCTTGCAAAGTTTACGAAACAAGCTAAGCAAGAGTGAAATCCCTCCATGCACGTGTATGGAGGGGGTGCAAAGTGGATGCCAGCTATCATAGCTGGCATAAAATATCTACCAAAAGCATATGAACAGTGATCGGCCAGCCAAAAATGACAAATTGACCAAAACAATGGTCGGCCGACCATAAAGAGTGCTGACCGGCCATAATTAATGGTCGGTATCAACAAAACAGGGCCGGTGGCCTCAAGCCATGGCCGGTGAGGTGTGGGGATGGCCAACAAGCCATTTCCCACCCTCAGAAGCAAAACAACAAGTGTTTGGTGCAAAACCAAACACAAAACAGGCAAGTCGAGAGGTCTTGAGGCAAGGCGCATGGCCGAGACCTCCGAGAACTCAGGACGAACACAAACATGGATGATCACCGAGTGTTCAAACGGTGACGTCCAAGTCTTGAGGACGGTCAAAAATGGAGTGTCTACAGTGAGAAATGAAAATTGAATCTGTGTGTTTGTTTGGAATTAAATCTGATTTTTTTTGTAGTAACAGATCTGTGAGAAGTAGAGATTGAATCTGTGTTTATGCAAACAGATCTCTCTCTCTCTCTCTCTCTCTCTTTAAATTGAATATGTGCTTTTGCAATGCTCCAACAGATCTATGAGAAGTGGAAATTGAATCTGTTATTGAAATTGGAATTTAATCTGTATTGAACTTGTTATTGAAATTGGAATTGAATCTGTTTTTAAAATTAAAATTGAACCTGTGACTGTATTGAATATGTATAGAATTGAATCTGTATTGAATCTATTATTAAAGTTAAAATTGAATTTGTGACTGTATTGAATCTGTTATGTTATTGAAATTGAATTTGTAATTTTTGTAATCCAGTTAAAATGGAGGATAGTGTTTAATCTCCCACAATCAATCTTGTACCTCCGGAATCCTCTAATTCTCAAATGAATCTCCACTTAGTTGAACCCAACCTAAACCTAAGCCTCTTAGACCCCCAAAGAGAAAGAGTGAGGGTGGAAGGGGGAGGGCACCATCCACAGTTTGGGATCATTTTGACAAGGTTGTAGGGACCGATGGGAAGCGTAGAGCCGTATGTAAATATTGCAAGAAAGAGTATATTGTTGACTCTAGACTTCGTGGGACTAGCAATTTGAGGAGTCATACACTCAATTGTAAAGAATATCCCAATAGGGATACCGATGGTCAACAAACATTAAATCTTAAACCGAAACAAAATGAAGAGGGTGTTGAGGTTGTAGCAACAATTTTTAATTTTGATACTTGTAAAAGGGCTTGGAGATGGTGGTCATTGATGAGTTACCATTTAGATTTGTGGAGGGTGTTAGGTTTAGAAGATTTTGTAATGTCATGCAACGCAAATTCACACCAATTCCCTCTCGTCAAACCATATCTAGAGAAGTGCTTAACATATTCAAAAATGAAAGGGATAAGTTAAAGAAAGCCATGAAAGGTCGTAGAATTTGCTTTACTACGAACACTTGGACATCCATTCAAAATTTGTGTTATGTGTGTTTGACTGCTCATTTCATTGATGATAACTGGAAACTTCAAAAAAGAATCATAAATTTTCAACAAGTTGAGGATCACAAAGGAGAAATATTGGGTCGAAAAATTGAGTCGTGTTTGATTGAGTGGAACATTGATAGCATATTCACCTTAACAGTTGATAATGCTAAATCTAATAATCTTACCATTCAATATTTGAAAACGATAACCAAAGATTAGAAGGGGACTATTTTGCAACATGAGTTTATTCATATGCATTGTTGTGCACATATTCTTAATCTTGTTGTGAGTGATGGGTTGAAAGAAATAAACGATTCTATTGCGAACATTAGACTTGCGGTGAGATATGTGAGGTCTTCTTCTCATAGGCATGATGTTTTTAAGAAGTGTGTGGCCACACTCAAACTTGATTCAAAAGCTCTTGTATGCCTAGATGTACCAACTAGATGGAACTCTACCCATTTGATGTTAGAGGCCGTCGAAAAGTATAAAAAGGCTTTTAACCGATTGAAGTTTGTGGATTCCAACTTTGAACCTTATTTCAAGGATATTGATGGTGGCATAAGGAGAAGTCCGAATGAGTTGGATTGGAAAAAATGTAGAATTTTTTTGAGGTTTCTAAAATTATTTTATCTTGCAACTAAGAAATTTTCGGGGTCTTTCTTCGTTACTTCCAATGCTTTTTACAAAGAAATGTTTGTTATTGAAAGCAAAATTAACCAATTAATTTTGGAGGAGGATGATACTTTGAGCATAATGGCAAAGACTATGAAACAAAAGTTTAGCAAGTATTGGGGGAATGGAAGTAAGATCAATTTGTTATTCTATGTTGTGGTGGTTCTTGATCCTACCAAAAAAATGACATACTTAGAGTTTTGTTTTTCCAATTTATTTCTTGGGGATAATAAGAAGGTGGAAGATATGGTAGACAAGGTTAAGAGTTGTTTGAGTCGTTTGTATAGCCATTATGTCACATTTTATCCTTCAAATAAGAAACTTCCAAGTGTGAGTGAAGTTGTGAATATGGTAGAAGATGATGATGATGATGATCCCTATTCTTTGATTGACTCCCAATTTAATTCCTATTTGGAGAGGCGATGCACTAGTGGATCTAAATCGGAATTGGAACAATATTTATCTGAGGTTGAACATTTTGCAAAGAATGAAATATTTGAGATTTTGGATTATTGGAAGGTGAATGCAACCAAATATAGGATGTTATCACAATTTGCAAAGGATGTGTTGGCCATGCCTATTTATACCGTTGCATCGGAGTCAGCTTTTAGTACAGGAGGGCGTATTCTTGACCCATTTCGTAGTTCACTCTCGCCTTCTATGGTTGAAACTCTTGTATGTACTCAAAATTGGCTTCGAAGCAGCCTTCCAATTTCTCTTCGAAAGACGATGGATAATGTAGAGGAATTTGAGCAATATGACTCGAGTAATATGAGAATTTATTTATCTTCATTTTTATTTGTATTGTTCATTTTCTAATGTAAGTTTTATTAATCTTTCCTTGTTGATTCCTAATTAGGATCGGAGTCAGCTTTTAGTACAGGAGGGCGTATTCTTGACCCATTTCGTAGTTCACTCTCGCCTTCTATGGTTGAAACTCTTGTATGTACTCAAAATTGGCTTCGAAGCAGCCTTCCAATTTCTCTTCGAAAGACGATGGATAATGTAGAGGAATTTGAGTAATATGACTCGAGTAATATAAGAATTTATTTATCTTCATTTTTATTTGTATTGTTCATTTTCTAATGTAAGTTTTATTAATCTTCCCTTGTTGATTCCTAATTAGGTACTTTGGAGTCAAGCTTATCTTCAAGTTCAACTTATAATGTTGATGCTATAATTGATCTCTAATATCCATTTGCTTATTGTAATTTTTTCATATACTCAACACATTTTTTTACTATATTGAGATGCAATATATAGACATTTGTTTATCTTTTCATTACTTTATTCTTTTACACTTTTTGTCTCAAAAAAATTGTGAAGATTGAAGATTAAAGTTTATATTTTTTTCAGTTTGTTTTTGTGCAGAGTTCATCAACCAAATGCATGGAATTAGAATTGGAATTTTTGAAAGTTGAATTGGATGTGATTCATGATGAAGTTTGATAGAAATGTTTTTATTTTATTTCATGGGTTTGAATTGAATGAAGTTTGAGAACAATTTTTTTTTTTTAATTGCATTTTGGTTTTGGATGAATGTAAGTTAATGAATTTTTATTTTTATTTTATTTTTTTTGCATTTTGGATGAATGTAAGTTAATGAAGAATTACTTTTTTCTTTTTCTTTTTTTGTATTTCGGTTAGGAATGATGAATGTAGGATTTTCAATGTAGGATTTTTTTTATTTGGGTTAGGAATGATAAATGTAGGATAAATGCAAGTTAACGATGAATGTAAATTTTGAATGATTTGTTTAGGTTACGAATTGAGATGAATGCAAGTTAATGATGAATGTAGATTTTGAATGATTTGTTTAGGTTACGAATTGATTTTGTTGTATTTTTTATTTTACAAGTTTTTTATAATTTTTAATTCATTAATTATTAATGTTGGAGCATTTTAAAAAATGAGAGGAAAAATGTCCAAAATAAACATTGACAAAATGGGGGAAAAAAAAGTTTAAAAATAAATTTTTGACAAAAAAATTCAATCCGCAAACTGCCTTCAACCGCCCACACATCCGCACAAACTGCAAACCGCATTGCAGGCGGTTGCGGGTTGACTTTTTCCCACACTGCATAGATGCGGGCAGGTCCAAACTAAACCGCAAACCGCCCCAAACCGAACCGCGGATACCCCTAGTTTATATACTTTAGCTTGTGCTACTTAGGATGGCCCCCAAAGGATATCCAAGTTTGTGGAAAGGTGACGTTATGGGTAAAGTGGGCTAGATCCATTGGACCCAAAACAAAAACCACTTGTGCACCGCCGTCGCAGTCCTGTCGGTCGGGCTAGCCTGGGCTCAAGTGCGTAGTGTAAGGTTGGGTTGAACTTGTCCGGCTTAATACTAATCTTTTTAGGCCAAAAAACTTTTGTAATTTATTCATTTATTTTTAATTTTGATTTCAAAATTCAAAATAAATTGGTCCAATTTTTTCCCTTCACCCAAACAAATCCTAACCCACCCGAACAGGTTCATATCTGTTGAATTCTTTCCCAGACAGATCTATATCTGTCCAAACAGTTCAAACAGGTTTCTTGCTTATTAAATCTGTTCGAACAGGTTCACATCTGTTGGCACATGTTCGAACAGCCACCATTCCTCTTATAAAAAGCTAGCCTTCCAGCAATTTAGAAATCAATTTTTCTCTCAGAATTTCGTCTTTCTCCTTCTGTTCTTCTCTATGTTTTTGGATCTGTTTTGTATTTAATTTTTAGGAAGAAAAAGAAAGAGTTATAACATAATTTGATTTGCCAGACTTGATTTTGTAATACTACAAATTCAAGTGTTAGTCCTTGCATCCTGAAAAGTAGACGCCGATTAGTGTCCAACACAAACCTCAACTTTAATTTTTGAAAGCATTTAATTCAGAATTTAATTTATATAATTATTTTTTTAATTATTTTATTTTGTTGTTTATTTTAATTGTACATTTATTTTACACACACCACTGTAGGTCTAACACTACGAAATGTTGAGATTGTATAGGAGTCATCCTCAAAAGAACTTCTCGAATGATCGTACCGAGAAATTCTACCGTACTCCATGTAGTTATTATTGTTGATATTACAGATCTTACCCAAAGGTTTAAATTTGTAACATAGCTTTGATTCAATTTTCAATTTGTTACGAATTATGATGAAAAAGGAAAAAAACATAAATATATCGAGCTCATAAAATGTAATGCTCCATTGAGAAGAATTTGCTAACTAAATATTTTCTAAAAAATTACCAATAAATAATAATTTCAAAATTTTATTATAAATTCATGAAAAATTTATATTTTTAATTATTAATGTTTAAAAAGTTTATCATATATTTATAATTATTTTTCAAAGTTACCTCTAAATTGAAATTTCCCCAATATTTTTTAACTGGAGGTGTCAAACTGTTACACTTAAAAACAAAAAATGAGAGAGAAAGAGATAGAGAGAGGTGGATGACTCAATACACTTTATTTGGTTGTCAACTAGTTCGAAATATCAAAGGTTTGAATGGTTTGAAATCTCAAAATGACGTCGTTTTAGGATTTTTTTTATTCTCTTACCAGTAAGATAATATTTTTCGTATTATTCGAGCCATTCGAGCTCTACACATTCGAGCTACAGATAATTTTCGTTACGTAATTAGATGACGTGAAATTGTCATCACATCAGATGGAAATAACGGATGAGAGAGAGAGAGAGAGAAAAAAAAAAAGTTAACCATAATTGATGAAATGGTAAATTACACTAATACTTTTGAAGTTTGTGTTTAATATAAATCTTCTTTTTATATTTGAAAAATGAGTAAATTATAAATATATTTTTTGAGATTTGTTTAAAATATAAATTATTTTTTGTGATTTAAAAAATTACACATATTTTTCTGTTAGAATTTTTTATTTAACAGAATTAATTAAAAAAATGAAATTTCTAACTGTGCACTTATACAATAATAAAATTATTTGAATTATTAATTGAAACAAAATTTTAACATTGTTAAAAAATTGTTAATTAACTTGATAATTTATTAATAAAAAGACCTATTTATTATGAAATTAGAAACTTAGGAGGCATAATATAATTTTTAGAATCACATGGGATAATTTATAATTTAAGTAAACTTTAAGGGTGTGTTTGTAATTTACCCTTGAAAAATTATATTTATCATCTATTAGATTAAAATGATATATTTATCCCTTAGTCTTTATACATATAAAATAATAAAATAATACTGATATTTTGTTTATGTTATTTCAAGGGAAATAACAATCATTTTCTTTTATTTAACTCACACAAAAAGTGAGTTTTTTTTTTTTTTTACAGAATTTTTCAATATTCCGAGCAATTTTTTTATTTTTTAGATTCACCTAATTTAGATATACTTAATATTTTGTCACTTTTTTTTAAAAAAAAATTCACCAAATACAAAAATTTAATACATTATCTTATTTTGTTGTATTTAATGGATTTTTTTAAAAAAAATTGTACAAAAGTTATACTTTTTAAATATATTTAGATTAGATTTAATTTAGATATAATAGTTGAAATAAAAATAAAAAATTATATTCATATATTAAAATTTATACAAAAAAATATCATAAAAATTATTATGATAGTGATATGATTGTAAATACAAATCATGTTTATAGGTGTTTTGTTTTAAAATAAAAGTTCACCATTAAACTATATTATTGTGTTTGAAAATTCTATATAAAATTTATGTTTGTTTATCATCGCTCACTAAAAATATATTCATGTAGAATTTAATGATGAAAAGTTGTAGAACATAGTCATGATAATAGAAAGAAAAAAGTGTAAGAAAAAGAATAAGATGATCATTTAAAAAATTTCAAGAAATACATCAACAATTTAGGAATAATTTGTAATAAAATTATAAATCTCAAGAAAAAAAATATATATTTTGTCAAATATAAGGAAGGCATCTATATTAAAGAGAAACTTCAAGGTGTCAGTGTAATTTACCCTAGGAGTGGCAACAGGGCGGGGCGGGGCGAGACGGGGCCGGGGATCACACTCCCCGTCCCCGATCCCCGATGATGAACATGGCCCCGTCCCCGGCCCCGATCCCCGACGGGGAACCTTTCCCTCTCCCCACCCCCGTCCCCGATCGGGGATCGGGTTTTCCTAATCCCGAAAATTCCCCGCCTAAATTTGTTTCAACATCAACAACATCACATACATTTTCAACAACATACAGAAAGATCAACAACATCAAGAGACTAAAGTGAGAGAGAGAGAGATGGACGATCAACAACATCACATACATTTTCAACCAGATCAACAACATACAGAATAAAAAAAAATAAAAAATAAAATAAAAATTAACAGAAAGATCTGAGAGAGAGAGAAACTAGATCTGGTGGAGTTTATGGAGGAGGATGATCGGTGGTGATGGACGATCTGAGAGCATCATCGGTGTCGCGATGGGTGGCTATGGCTGACTACGTCACGACAGTGGCGATGGACGACGGAATGACCCCTCCGGTGTCGTGGACAGTGATGATCGACGTCACGAACTCCATCAGATCTAGTTTGGTTACAGTGATGATCGACGATCGACGTGATGATCGATGATCGGCCTTGAGAGAGAGTAGAGGGAAGAGAGAGAGAGAGAGAGATAGAACTGGAGAGGATGAGATGAGGGTTTGGTTTGGTTGGGTCATAGTGTGTGTATATATATATCTAGGGGTAAATTGGTAATTTCATTTCCGGGACAAACCGGGCTGGGGAAGGGGGGCGGGGTCGAGCCGAGTACGGGGCTGGGACACTTATCCCCGTCCCCGGCCCGAATCTGTTCGGAGATTAAATTTTAAATATCATCCCCGTCCCGTCGGGGGTATTTTTCGGAGAAAACCCGCACAATTCGGGGCCGAAGAGTCGGGTCCCCGTCGGGTCAGTTTCAAATTGCCATCTCTAATTTACCCTCAAGGTTCTGAAAAGCGGTTGCGGTCGCCGTAACGGTGGCGGTGACGCGGTTGTGGTTGTGGGGTGTAAAGGCCGTAGTGTAACGGTTGCGGTAACCGGAATCGTGAATTTTTTTATTTTTCACACAATTTGAAAAAAACTTACCGATATGCATATTTTTTTTCCATGATCATATTTATTGGGTTAAAAATAAATATTGATCAATTTTTATAAATTTTTAAGTATGATTCAATATATTTTATATTTTTAAATCACTATAAACTGAGTTTTTTACATTTTATTTTAATAATTAATGACTTTATATTATACAAAAAATCAATCACTAACTATTCTATATAATATAAACAATGACAAAAGTAAGAGAATAAATAAGAGTCTAAATATATATATATATATATATATATACATACATATTTTTACCAAACCAAATAGATAATGACCACACTTATTGTTATTATTATTTTCAAACAATATATAGATAGACACACACAAATAAAATGGTTTAGTGATAGCAGCTGAATAGAATAGCATAGGTCTTACAGTTTCAACAAATCAATAACATGCTCTTCATCTTCCCTTTTCTCTCTCTCTATCTCTTGCTCCTCCATTTTCTCTCTTTATCTTCCCTCTTCTCTCCATCCCTATTCCCCCATTTTCAGCTTTTTTTTGTGTGTTTTTTTGAAAGAAACAGCTTGGAACCGTTATGTAACGGTGCGTAACAGGCCGTTACGGCACCATTACGACCGTTACGGTAGCCGCTACGACCGACACACTTGTGAATCTCATTCAGACTGCAAAAGCGGTCGTAACGGGTGGTGGTAACTACCAAAACCGTTACGTAACGCTGTTACGTAACGGTTGCGGCCGCTTTTTAAAACCTTGTTTACCCTCGATGAAATGGGTTCCAGAATCATCATCAATTGTTGCATGAGAGCTACGGTGTCCTTTCTTTACTAATGGTTTCTACTAGAAAATATTTTCTTGGAATAATTGGACATCAATACCATCATCAATCGTTAAACTCGAAACTTGTTTAGTGAAATTTATTGAAGAATCTTTCCTGTAATTTTTAAATACTCAATTATTAGTTTTTATTAAAGTATAATTTGGCATAAACTAAATAAATATATTTATTTGGATAAATGTACTTATTTGAGTCACAACACTTTGTTATTTTTTTACGCATATTTTTGTAAAATGTCAAAAGTATATATTTATTTAAATTATTCCAAACAACCCCTCAAGACCAAAAAAACAAAAAAAGAAGACAAAAGGTATAGAACTCAATACGATTTTTATTAATTTGAGAACACTTTTTATTTATTTTGATTTTTTAAAATCTTTTCATAATTTTTAAAACGGTGCTGCTACATGCATCAATTAATATACACACTAGTATACCAATTAGTATTATGTCATTATTACTGACCCCACCTATTATACAAATTACAAATACTCAAAATCTCTAAAATTATGTCACATCATTTATTAGTATATTAGTTATTACATTAATTAGTACATATAATATTATTCTCTTTAAAATAATATTTACACAATTTCAACATTAGACAACGCTCATGAGGCATTGGTTAGCATTAGCCATAAATTCTAGGCAAAAGAGCACCAAACACAAATTTTCAAAGTAAAAACATTAGGTATATTATACTTTTAATTCAAATTATTTTTACCTAAATTTTATTTTAGCCTTTGGGCTTCGTTTAGCTATCTTAGTTGAGACTAAAAAAGTACAAAAGATAATATAGGTTAAATAAGTCAATAAGACAAAATGTTACATTCAAACCATAATCATTTCATATTTTTTTTCATAAAAGTTAAAAAAACCAAAATGATTTTGCCAAAAGAACTTTTTAATCACAAGTTAAAAAAGTCGCAACTTCAAAAAGCTAACTAAAAAATTTTTTGCCAAATGACAACTTATTATTTCAATTTAATAATTTCAAATTTGGTTCCTACAGTTTCAATTTGATTCTTCCATTCAAATTAGAGATTAATATTAACAATTTTGAGATATTTGTCAATTCCTTGAGATGTATACGTAAAAAAAAAATAACAAAAAATTTGAACAAAATAACCAAATTAAAACTGACTCAAAATATAGAGACTAAAATATTTAAATTTAAATAATAAAAAATAAAATAAAATTTGAATCAAACTATAAAAATAAAAAATATATATAATTTACTTCCAATTTTGTCTTTAGGGTAAATTAAAAATACACCCATTAAGATTTGATTAAAATACGAATCGCCCCCTATGATTTTGAAAATTATATTTCATCCTTGAAGTTTCTAATTTCATAACAACCGCCCATTTTATTAATAAATTATAAAGTCAATTAACAGTTTTTAACTATGTTAAAAAAGAAAATGCTATAGACCCCAAATGAATTACCAAATATTTTACCAAACCTCTTACATGGGTGTGGGACCCACACACATATGATTTGTGTGGATCCCACACCCATGTAAGAGGTTTGATAGAATATTAGGTAATTCATTTGAGATCCCTAGCATAACTCTGTTAAAAATATGTTTCAATTAATAATTTAAGCATTTTTATTATTGTATAAGAGAGTAATTATGAATTTTATTTTTTTAATTAATTCTGTTAAATAAAAAATTATAATAAAAGGATATTTATAACTTTTCAAATCACAAGAAATAATCTCTATTATAAGCAAACTTCAGAAAATATATTTATAATTTACCCTTTTTTTTATTTACAAATAACTCATTGAAACTACACCAAAACACCTTAACCTTCTCTAGGTACCAAATACTTTCTTAGGATAATGGGTGTACGTGTATCATTGTCATCTCATCCCCCACATAATTGTGCATGTGGTGACAGCCACATCCCACATTGTTACACACTCAAAAAGCCAGGAATCAATGCCTAAACACTGTTTCAAAACAGACTCCTCACTCATCAGTTCTCTTTGAAACTTTGAATATATATATATATATTTTTTTTTTGATAGTTCCATATTCAACCTGTTAGACCCACAAATCCGGAACCAATCCAAAAGCCATTAAGAAAGAGAGAGAAAGAAGTGAGAAGAGTCACATGTTCACAACTGCCTGAAGAAATATGTAAAGGAGAGACCCAAAATAGTAAGGGCATGGATTAGCTTTGTTTACCACCTCATGAACATGAACCCCACATATGACAGATAATAAGTGTGTCAAAGTGTCAACTCCAAACAAACAAACCCCAAGTAAAAAAAAAGCCAATCTTTCATATATTTCCTTCCATTTCTATATGTATATGATGTGATCAGTGACTTATATGGCATGAACACTACTACCTAAAAATTCTTCATCATTCACATTTCACAGCTCACAACTTCGTACGAAATCAAGTTTGTGAGTATTTTATTCTAAAATCAAGTTTGTCTCCAGTCTCTCAGACTCCATTTTGGGTCTGTTTTGGTAATATGAATTATTTAATAATTTTAAGACATATCGGGTATATCATTACTGTAAAAATCAAGTTAGTAAACACATGATCACTCTATATTTGTATAAAAATTAGAATGGTCTATTTTCAAAATGTGATCTGATTAGGTAGGTCATGATGTCTAATCATTTTTTTAATAAATCTTACAAGTTGAACAATTGGAATCAATAAAACCGACCCGTGATAGACCCACATTTATTGGCGCATCCAAAATTTCAAACTCTCTACTACTACAAAGTTGACAATATATATATTCCTTGTTACAAATATTACTGACCAAATCTTTATTTCAGATCATAAAGATATCCACCATCTACACAAAATTACGAGTCCGTTTTTATTGTTCAAGAGTGCCATGCTAATTTCGATTTCATCAAGATTCACCTATTTGAAAAGCGGATAAAGTAAAATTCCTAGTTTTATTTTTATTGGTTTGATCAACCTGGATTGATTAAAACTAGATGAATAGTCCCAGATTGAGCAATGTTTAGGAATGAGCACGATTCGATTTTAAAAAATAAAAATAAAAAAAAAATAAAAAAAAAATTATAAACAAAATCACTACTTAAGTTCTATAAAATCAAACCAGATTGATTCGTTGAGATATGGTTTGATTTCTGGTTTGAAGCCATAGTTCCTAACTTGTCACCATTCACAATATGCTCACAAAATTTTATTAAATGGATCAAACGTCAAGCAAAATAAACAAGTTTTCTAACATTAAGCAACATGCAATCTTTATTATTTTTCAAAAAAAATGTACTTTATCATCATTTTTCAAACAAGAAACAACCTATCATCATTTTCCCTCTCCCCCCCCCCCAAAAAAAAAAAATAAATAAATAAATAAATAAAAATAAAAAAAATTTGCCATCATATGTGGTTTTGATAGTGTACTTCCAGTGCATGGTAAATAAGTTATATATGTATATATATAGAAACAACACCGTTCCGTTCCAAATTGAAACCATAACTACAATTCGTGAAGAGTAATGCTACGTATTATGAAATAAATATCATGAAAAACTTCATGAAACTAATCTAAGGGTGAATGCATAACATACAATAAAGCACTACAAACACCATAATCTAATCCAAGGGTAGAGAATCTTCATGAAAACTTTTCATGACATTATTTTCATGATAGCTAGCATTATTGATTCGTGAATTGTGGTTCACCTATCAGACGAGACAGTTTCATCTAAATCGAACCCAATATGCAAATTTGTCGATTGTTTTGCTTCACGACTAACAATTTTACAATTAAATGATTTTTTTTTTTTTTTTGGAAAAGATGGGAAAGAAGTCAAGAATTTTGTGGGAAAGAATAGTTGGTGGCGTGTGTGAATAGGATAGATAGAGAAGGGAAGCTGAGCAAAGAAGGCTATGCCAACACTATACATAGGGCTAAGGACATTTTTTATTTCCAATTTGGGGTAAAGCTATCAAAGGGTTTGCAATTGCAAATGCAATGTAGCATCTGATGTGTAGTATGTGTCTTCACCTTTCAGCGAAATTTGTGGGTTTATGTTTTTTGGATGACAGATCATTTCAACATCATAGGCTTCTTAAGCTGCATCGATCCATTTGTAGATTAGGGTTTTAGGGTTTCAGTGTTCCATCTGCACAACCTGACAAGATTTCTCCAAGATATATATGTGCAGATGTTTTTGGATTAATTTGTCATGTTGGTAAGATCGCAAATGAGCTGAATCAAAGAATCCAGTTGAATAACAAGTTGTTTAAGTTTAATTTAAAAATTTAATGACTTTTAAAATGTGTTTAAATTTAATTTGTCTGCATGACGAGATAATTTAAATGAGTTTCTAACACGTTAATCATGAGTGAAGCCTGAGTAGATTGGTTTTTTTTAGTGTATACAAGTTTATTTAGCCAAGTAATACTTAACGAATTTTCAAACGTGTTTAAATTTGATTTGTTTGCCTAACGAGTTAAATTCAAATAAATTTTCAACGAGTTAAACAAGTCAAATTATAGTAGGTTGGTTTGTTTTGTTGCCCTACATGTTAAAACTCTATCCTTAAATGGGTAAGCTATCAATAGGTTATAATAATTTAATTCAATTTTAATCAAGTCTTATTGAAAATAAGTCATACTCAAATCATTGTTAAAAATAATTTTTTATGTCCATTTTTTTTACATATGTTGCTAAAAATTAACAATTAATAACTTTTTTTGTCACGATTTTTATAAATTGTCACTAGAATTTACAATTAATGACAATTTTCTATAACGAATTTTTCAAACTTTCATTGAAAGTTAAAAATTAGTAACTTTTTGTGATGACTTTTTTAAACCACCACTAAAACTTATAATTAGTGACTTTTTGTGATAAAATTTTCAAACTGTTATTGAAAATTAACAATTGATGACTTTTTTTTTAAATAATATTTGATAAAAAACGTCATTAATTATTATAAGGCCTATTGGACAATAAATCCACTTATTATGACCTATATGTAAGTCCCTCTAAATTTATTTACAATGACATAGCAAAGTTGGGTCGTAGTTGATAATTTTTTTAAACAAATCAACTAATATGTAACATTAAACGTTATTGAGTATAAATTTAAGAGTCATATTTTAACAATTTCACATTTTATTTACTAGACTATGTCAATTAATAAAATAGTTTAAAATAATAGTTTAACCTATTGTATACTGAAATCTAATTAATAGTTCAAAACTTTTAAAAATTGAAAAAATTATTGTTAAATTTATTTAGTTTTTTTGTAAAATATTTATTTTGCATTGCTTATATATAAGAAATTATGTTCAATTAATAATGTACCAAAAGTAACTCAATTTTTTTTACCCATATACATTGCCCTTTCCATACAAAATTCATGATTTCGTCCCTATGTTTAACTTTTAAAAGTTTTTGCATAATTAATTTAGAGTATCATATCGACAATGTCACGTGATATTTCAAGATTACTAACAAAGATTATAGCTAATTATCCATCAAGTTTCTCATTGTGCATTGCCATGTGATCACAGCTTTGCTTTACCCTTGCTTTGCTTGGAAACAGAGCTAGGGTTTGTAGAAGATCAATGGACAGTTTTTTCTTCTCTTTCCTTTTTTTTAAAAAATAAAATAAAACAAGGGTATCGGTGTTGGTGGTGGTGGTATACAATAAAGAAGGAATAATAACACAACAGCTTTAGTTTTTGGCTTTGAAATGAGGACAAGGTTGTAGGCCACGACCATAACACGTAGCCCCCACTCTTTGTTGTTTCAAAAAACAAAAAAAAAAACAAAAAATAGAAAAATCTCCTCTAAATCAATGGCGTTTCCAGACCACCTTGTCTTCTTCTCTCTCGGTCTATGCAGTTTCAACTGGCGAGGAAGGGGGCATCTGATGATGGGAAAGACAACGATGCTATTTCTTTACTATTGTGTTTAAATTATAAAATGTATATTTTAGTTATATTTTATTTATATTTTTTATTTTATTTTTTAAATTTTTATCTAAATTGATAATTAAATATAGTTATTTATTTTGCCTAGATTCGAAAGCAAAGTAAACAAAGTAGCTAGTGTGATTTGATTTGACAGACCTATAAGAGTTTAGAGAGTTTGGTTGGGAGTGTATTCAAGTAGAATTTTGGAAACATGGTTTTGCTCATCAGAGTTTAGGCTTTTAAACCAACCAAAAGACGGGGAATAATCATGTGCAAGGATGATACATTAGCTTCTCCGAAAGTCATACGTGTGCTCTTTGCATCCCCCAACAACTCAGGAGGATGTCATTTTATCTTTTGGGTATTGCGTGCCGCAGCACTTAATTTAATTTGCAATTAGAAGTTCACAATTTCACGCATCATTATAAATCAAATATTAAATTATAAATATATTAAAATTTGTTTAAAGTATAAATTGTGTGTCACATCAGAAAAATTAATGTAACTTGTCAATAAATCTCAACCACACAATATAATACTTTAGAAAACTTTAAAAAAATTTCACTATAGAGGATCCTTACTCAAGTTAATAACCTTTTTAACCTTTTAACGGCAACTAGCCATCTCACGAAGGAAGAGAGGAGAGAGAGAGAGCACTTGTGGCAGGTTGATACCCATGAGGCAGACTTCACAAATGAGACGAGAGAGAGTATAATATAAAATATTATTTTAATTTTTATATTCTGTCTATATATATATATATATATGTATTATTTAATACATATTTTAATTATATTATTGGAACATACACTTTCTTTTAAATTAGGGTAAATTATACTAACATTTCTAAGTTTTATGTTTATTACAGTTTCTCCTCTCACTTTTTAGAAATTACATCTCTCTCCCTGAGATTTAAAGTTTCATTACAGATTTCCCCTTCAGTAATTTAATTTTTTTAAATATCAATTTTGCCCTCACTGGATAAATTACATTGACACCCCTCATATTTTAGAAATTATAATCTCCTCCCTAAGGTTTAAAGTAGCATTACCAATTATCCTTTCAGTTAGTATTAGTTGGAAAAAAAATTCATGGAAAAAAAATAATAATTGGAAAAAAAATTCATTAAAAAAAATTTAATTTGAAAAAAAAAATTGTTAGTAAAATTTTTAAATTTCTGTTTAAAAACCAACGTAAACTCATTTTTTGAATTTATGTTTTTTTCCCAAATTTACAAACCGAGACAACAATTTATAAAAAAAAAATTATCAAACAAGTTTTTATGATAATTTTTAAAATGTTTGTAAATATAAATTGAAAACTAAAAACGAAATAGTTACCAAACAGGACTCAGATGGTAAAAATATCGTAAAATTAACAAATAATTAAATAAGTTGCCAACATAAGAAATGACTTATCAAAAGATTCTTAGGTTATGTATGGTTTGATTTTTAGAATTTTTTTTTAAAAAAAATTAAAAATTAATTTGGTTAAGAAATAAAAAATAAAAAATAATTATCATTTTAACTTTTGGACAGGTTATATATATACATATGGCTGTTTCAATTTAATTTGTAAAAAATTATTTCTAACCACTCGAAAGATAAAAATTATGTAAAAATGATAATTATTTTTTATTTTTTATTTCTTAACCAAATTAATTTTTAATTTTTAAAAAAAAAAATCTAAAAATCAAACCATACATAGCCTAAGAATCTTTTGATAAGTCATTTCTTACGTTGGTAACTTATTTAATTATTTGTTTATTTTACAACATTTTTACCATATGAAGCCTGTTTGGTAACCATTTCGTTTTCAATTTTCAATTTATATTTACAAAAATTTTAAAAATTGTCATAAAAACTTGTTTAATAATTTTTTTGTTTTATAAATAGTTGTCTCAGTTTGTAAATTTGAGAAAAAAAATGTAAATTCAAAAATGAGTTTACATTGGTTTTTAAATAGAAATTTAAAAATTTTACTAACAATTTTTTTTTTCAATTAATTTTTTTTCCAACTAATACTAATCGAGGGGCCAATTGATGATGCTATTTTAAACCTTAGGAAGGGAATTGAAATTTCTAAAATGTGAAGGGTGTCAACGTAATTTACCCAGTGATGGCAAAATTGGTATTTAAAAAAAATTAAATTGCTGAGGGGAGAATCTGCAATGAAACTTTAAATCTCAAGGAGGGAGATGTAATTTTCAGAAGGTGAGGGGGGAACTGTAATAAATATAAATCTCAGGGAGTGTCAGTGTAATTTACCCTTTAAATTAACAAACACTTAACATATATAAATGGATCTCACTTTTTATCATATATAGCAGTTTACTACATAATTTTAACAATACTATTACGCTGTGTTTAGTTGAGAAATTTACAGAGAGATTTGAAAATAGAAAAGAAAAAAGTGTGTGAAATTAAATGAAATATAAATATATTTTATTTACATTTTACTTACTTTTTTTATTTTCCTTTCTAAATTTTTTCTCAAATCTTTCAGCCAAATTCAACATTATGTCATTGGTTGTGATTTAAATAAGATGATGTGACTTAAATAAGATAGTGACTTTTTGACTTTTTGGCTTATTTAGTACATGCCAAACTAGCCCTAAATGAAATATAAGTATATTTTATTTACATTTTACTTACTTTTTTTATTTTCCTTTCTAAATTTTTTCTCAAATCTTTCAGCCAAATTCAACATTATGTCATTGGTTTTAAAATGATACAGTATATGTTAACATGTTATTGTTTAAAAAATAAATTATATTAAAATATAGTATTTTAATTAATAAAAATTAAATTAAAGTACCACATAAATTTATGTCTATTTCTCTACCTATTATGATCACGATCTAACCTCGTACGAACTGCCAATCCAGTATTATTTTATTTGTTTTGTGTTCTTGAGGTAGGAGGGACGTGATGATTGTGTGTGCGACAGTCCAACCATTCTTCTTCTTGATTCGTCAGAAAGTTTACCTTTTCTCTTTCATTTCCACGCGTCGATCATCCACACCGTCGACGCCTTTCTTCTAATTCTTTCTCCTTCTTTTTTTTTTTTTTAAATATCACATAATATAGTTTTGATAAGGTAATTACAAATTATAGAAAAAATTTATGACTAATAATTAAAATTATAATTTTTTTAGGAATTTGTATTTTTTTTCTCACATCATTGGGATGTTTAACTCCGCTGGGGTTGTTAACAACTCCGCCGGTCCCAAACCCGGGTTAAGGAGGAGGGTTGTGTGTTAGGTAGCCGACAGTCAACACGTAAAAAAGCCGTTCGGATCCCTTATGAAAATGAATCTTACTTTGAATCGTTTAAATGCCAGGTCGTTCCCCTCAAGTGATGCGTTGCACCTGCCTCCGAGTGTTTCGAAAAGTGCGCAAGGGGCGCCGCATCGATGCCTAGATGCGGTAAAAAATGGGCAAAGGTTTTCGCGTTTTTCTGGGCGAGCGCGGGTAAAGAAGATAGTCCATGACTATAGGTTTAGGGTAGCCACTTGGAACATAGGAACCTTAACTAGTAAGACGATGGAATTGGTAGCTGTTATAATTAGGAGGAGGGTTAGTATAGCTTGCATACAAGAAACTAAGTAAGAGTGAAAGTTAGGGAAATTGAAGATATCGGTTTTAAACTATATTATAGTGGTAAGGACAGACACAAGAATATGGTAGAAATCATAATTGCCAAGGGTCTTGTAGAGAGTGTAGTGGCGGTCACTAGGAAAGGGGATAGGATTATGCTAGTTAAACTAGTTATTGGAGGGAATATAGTGAATGTCATTAGCGCATACGCCCCTCAAGTAGGATTAGATAATCAGACTAAGAGGGATTTTTGAGAGCAAATGGATGAGATCTTACAAGAGATACCCGTAGGAGAGAACCTGGTTATAGGTGGAGATTTTAATGGCCATGTGGGCATACATAAATTAGACTACAAAAGGGTGCATGGTGGATACAGTTTTGGTGACAGAAATGAGGCTGGATAGAGTATCTTAAATTTTGCGTTGGCTTCTAACCTGGTGTGGCCAATACTATGTATAAAAAGAGGGAGAAACATTTGATAACCTTTAAAAGTGAATTAGTTAAGAGCCAAATAAATTACTTCTTAGTGAGAAAAGTGGACCGCCTAAAATGCAATGATTGTAAGGTGATTCCTGGAGAGAGCCTAGTCTCTCAACATAGGATTTTGGTACTAGATTTATGTTTTAGATGGCAATACCAAGCTAGGAAAGATAGTGGGTGTCGTAGGACGAGATGGTGAGACCTAAAAGGGGATAAACTAGAAATATTTAAGAATCGAATGGATAAGGAAGGTACTTGGGACTTAGAAGGTGATGCTAACACTATGTGGAACTCAATGGCTAATTGTATGAGGAGAATCTCAAGGG
Organism: Camellia sinensis; assembly: GCF_004153795.1. NCBI lineage: Eukaryota > Viridiplantae > Streptophyta > Magnoliopsida > Ericales > Theaceae > Camellia > Camellia sinensis. Next base: position 262,866 of record NW_021026915.1, read on the forward strand.
AAGTGCTTGAAGAGTCGAAAGGAATGGGACCCAACTCTAGGGAAACTTGGTGGTGGAGGGAAGAGGTTCAAGCAGTAGTTAAGACAAAAAAAGAGTGCTTTAAAAAGTGACAGAAGGATAAAACTGAGGAAAACCTTAAGAGTTATAGATTGGTTAATAAGGGGGTCAAGAAAATAGTGAGAAATACTAAGTTTAAAGCTTATAATGACCTATACATTAGATTAGATAGTAAGGAGAGAGAGGAGAAGAGAGGGTATACAAACTTGCTAAGATACGGAAGAGGAAAACAAAAGATTTTAATCAAGTAAAGTGCATCAAGTGTGAGGATTCTAAGGTATTGGTGAAGGATGAAGAGATTAAGGAAAGATGGAAGAATTATTTTGAGAAACTATTAAATGAGGAACATGGATGTACGACAATAGGGGAAGAAATAGCCAGTAATACGATAAACCAAGACTATAGGTTCTATCGCAGGATTATGAATTTTGAAGTGGAGATTGCACTTAAGAAGATGAAATCCAATAAGGCTTTAGGACCCGATGATATCCCTATTGAAACTTGGAAGTATTTGGGTAAAAAGGGAGCTGCTTGATTGACTAAGTTGTTTAGCAAAATTTTGTTGACTAAGAACATGCCAGATGCGTGGAGGAAGAGTATTTTAGTGCTAATCTATAAGAATAAAGATGATGTCCAGAATTGCAACAACTATAGAGGAATCAACCTAATGTGTCATATAATGAAAGTGTGGGAGAGGGTGATGGAATGCTGATTGCGAGAAATAACAAAGGTGTCAGAGAATCAATTTGGGTTTATGCTTGGTAGGTCAACAATGGAAGCGATCTATCTTTTGAGGAGAGTAATAGAAAGGTATAAAGAAAAGAAAATAAACATTCATATGGTGTTTATCGACCTTGAGAAAGCATATGATAGAGTGCTCCGAGATATAATATGGTGGGTGTCAGAGAAGAAAGGGGTGACAAAATATTACATTGACATGATTAGGGACCTGTATGAAGGGGTGGTGACCACTATTAGATCGCTAGCTGGAGAGACAAATGAACTTCCTATCACTGTAGGGTTACACCAAGGATCTACCTTAAATCCTTATCGTTTTGCTTTAGTTATGGACGAGTTGACGATAAATATTCAGGATGACGTGCCATGGTGTATGCTTTTTACAGACGATATTGTGCTAGTGGATGAGACTAGAGAAGGAGTTAACACAAAGTTGGAGATTTGGAGAAAAGCTCTTGAATCTAAAGGGTTTCGGATAAGCAGAACTAAGACAAAGTGCATAGAGTGTAAATTTTTGATAGTAAAATTTTGTTGACTAGGAACATGCCAGATGAGTGGAGGAAGAGTATTTTAGTGCCAATCTATAAGAATAAAGGTGATGTCCAGAATTGTAACAACTATAGAGGAATTAAGCTAATGTGTCATATAATGAAAGTGTGGGAGAGGGTGATGGAACATCGATTGCGAGACATAACAGAGGTGTCAGAGAATCAATTTGGGTTTATGCCTGGTAGGTCAACAATGGAAGCGATCTATCTTTTGAGGAGAGTAATAGAAAAGTATAAAGAAAAGAAAAGAGACATTCATATGGTGTTTATCGACCTTGAGAAAGCATATGACAGAGTGCCCCGAGATATAATATGGTGGGCGTTAGAGAAGAAAGGGGTGACAAAAGGCTACATTGACGTGATTAGGGACATGTATGAAGGGGTGGTGACCACTATTAGATCGCCAGCTGGAGAAACAAATGAACTTCCTATCACTGTAGGGTTACACCAAGGATCTACCTTAAATCCTTATCGTTTTGCTTTAGTTATGGACGAGTTGACGATAAATATTCAGGATGGCGTGCCATGGTGTATGCTTTTTACAGACGATATTGTGCTAGTGGATGAGACTAGAGAAGGAGTTAACACAAAGTTGGAGATTTGGAGAACATCTCTTGCATCTAAAGGATTCCGGATAAGCAGAACTAAGACAGAGTACATGGAGTGTAAATTTAGTAACAGTAACAACGAAAGCAGAAGAGAAGTGAAGATTAAGAACCAAGAACTGCCTAAGAGTGAACATTTTCGTTATTTAGAGTCGATTATCACAACAACGGGAGAGATTGATGCAGATGTGGCCCATAGGATTAAGGCGGGATGGTGTAAGTGGAGAAGTGCGTCTGGGGTATTGTGCGATAAACGAATACCCACTAGACTAAAAGGTAAGTTCTATAGAACGGCTATTAGACCAGCTATGTTGTATGGGACGAAGTGTTGGGCAACCAAGAAACAACATGTGGATAAGATGAGTGTGACTGAGATGATGATGCTAAAGTGGATGTGTGATAAGACTAGACAAGACAGGATTAGGAATGAGTGTATTCGGGAATGGGTAGGAGTAGCGCCGATAGAAGATAAGTTGAGAGAAAATCGATTGAGATGGTTTGGTCATATTCAACGGAGACTAGCAGAGGCAGTAGTGAAAAGATGCGATACTGTAACGGTAGATGGAAGTGTTAGGGAACGGGGTAGGGCTAGATTAACATTGGCTAAAGTTATAAATAGAGATTTGAATCTACTTAATTTAACTAATGAAATGGCCGTTCATAGGGCCGCGTGGAGAAGAATGATTCATGTAGCCGATCCCATTTGATGGGACTTAAGACTTTGTTTAGTTTGGTTTGGTTATCATTGGGATGTAATTACCCCTGTTTTTCCTTCTCTTTTTTACCGCTCTAATTTTTTTGTTTTTTGAGATATTACATGTCATCAGTGCAGCTTTCAAAAAATATATTTTGATGAAAATTTTTAAGATTTTAATTAATTAGTATTTATAAAATTTATCATTGATTTGTGATTATTTTTAAAAATATTTATCATTGATTTGTGATTATTTTTAAAAATGACCATTGATGTGATATTTATATTTTTTCCAATAATATTATAATTTAAAACTTTTATTTTAAAATTTATCCGAGAATATTAATGTATGATTCATATTCATTTTCATACTAAGAACTCATTTGAGAACATACTTTTTTAGTAATTTTTTAATTTTTTGACTGAAATATGATATAAAAAATTAATATATGTGGGATAATTTTTTTATATAAATTATTAACTTTTAATTTTTTAATGATATAAAATAAAGAGAAAATGAAATCTTTAATTTTTTTATATAAATTATTAACTTTTAATTTTTTTAATGATATTTTAACTTTTAAATTAAATGTTGTAAAAAAATTAATATATTAGTAATTTTTTGACTTTTTAATTAAAATATGATGTAAAAAAATTAATATATTCGATTTTTTATTTTATTTTTATGTTTTTATGAAAATATATGCAAAAAAAATAGAAAAAAAATTTTAACTTTTTTTTTTATAAATTATAAATTTTTTAATTTTTTTTAGTGATTTTTAATATTTTTTTTTGTTACAGAAAAATCCTCCCACTCTCCCGCAGGTCCAGGACAGCGTCCCTTACAAAGATTACCAAGGTGTCCTGTTGTCCATTCCGAGATAAGAGACTATAACATGAAAACTTGCCCCGACCTCCCAAAACAAATTCCACTTAAGTCAGGACTCGAGCAGCGGGGGAGCATTGGGCACGTACCAAGCTCTTTCTCAAACAAGGTAATGCTAGGCTTGGCACCACTCTTGTTCACCCCTAATAATCACAAGCACTAGAGCCTATACAGTTTACACCAATTTATCACCACTTTTCAATATATTGGGAAAGTCTTATGAATTTGTTTGACTTCCAAGTTATTTATGAGAAATTGAATATAATGGAATAACAGAGAACAAGTAATACTATGAAATAATGTATATATGATTATATTTAGGATTGTTTAAGTCAAAAAGTTGATTTTTTTTTCTCTACTTTTTTATATGTTTTTTTTTATTATTTATTATAAAAATCAAAAAATCAATTAAAATAGTCAATTTTCATAATAATCTTTGACATAGAATTTTTTAAATCACAAGTATGTCTAGAATTTTGCCTTGATTAGTTTTTTGAGTATATATAATTCACTCATCTCACATATATACTGGGCAATTATTATAAAGTTGTAGGATGTTATCAAAGAGAAGTATGCGACATAAAACAATTTTTTGATTGTTGAATGAGAGACGATGATTAAAAGGGGATTAACTAATATTATATGAGGGATACAAATAATTTTGTAATTAACTTATTTAAATCAATCAATTGACAAAGAAAAAAAAAAGAAGTTATGTGAAAAGTTTGATCTATCAGGTGTACTTAGGTCTCGTTCGGGAATAGACTATTTTAGTAATTTTTTGACTAAAATATGAGGTATTGTTTGGGAAGTTTGGTTGGGTTGGGTTGGGTTGGGTTGGGGTTAAAATATTTATAAAAGGAGAAAATAAAGTTTTTAGTTTTAGGTTATAAATTATCTCATCTAAATAATATTTATTTTATTTTTTCTTTTATAAAAATCAAAAGAATTAAAAAAAATCTATCCCAAACTAGGTTTTTAGCCCTAGACTAAAAAAATCGAAAACCAAAAAGCTAACTCCATCCCAAACGAAACTTAAATATATTTCTAAAAATTTATTTAAAGATGAATTATACATATATCTTTTGAGATTTGTTTAAAATATAAATTATTTTTTGTGATTTTATAAATTATATTCCGTCTCTTAAAATTTCTAATTTCATAACAAATTATTCATTTTATTAATAAATTATCAAATCAAGTAATAATTTTTAATAATGTCATAAATATATTTCAATTGAGTAATGTTATGTAAATAAAAAATTCATACATAATTTTTATACATAATGATCTGGCTCATTGTGGACTTTTCACTTCAAAATAAAACACCACTGAAGATTTATTTATTTATAATAATAGTATTGCCACATCTTTCTTGTAGAGTTTTTTTATATGATTTTTATGTAAAAATAGTTTTTTTCATTTCAATGATTAATTCAAGTAATTTTATTATTATATAGGAGAACAGTTAAGGATTTTATTTTTTAATAAATTATGTAAAATAAAAAATTCTTATAAATGAGTGTTTTTAATTTTTCAAATTATTAGGGACAATCTGTATTTTAACTATATCTCAAATGATGTATTTATAATATATCCTTTATTTAAAATATAAATTATCTCATGTAATTTTAAAAATTATATGTTGTCCCTTTAAGTTTTTGTTCGTGTAATAAATGTTTCATTTTATTAATAAATCATTAAGTGAATTAACATTTGTAATAATGTTAGAAATATATTTCAATTAATAATTCAAGTAACTTTATTATTATATAGGAGAGTAGTTAAAAATTATATATATTTTCTGTTAATTCTGTTAACTAAAAAATTCTAACAAGATGATATTTGTTATTTTTAAAATCATAAAAGATAATTCGTATTTTAAGCAAAACTTAAATGGTGTACTTATAATTTACCTTTGATAGATTTAGAGTAATATTATGGCCTCGTTTGGGATGTTAACTATTTTAGTTGTTTTTTTAGATAGAGCCAACAAAAAAAAAAAAAAATTGTATTTAAGATGATTTGTGAATTTTTTTTTTTTTTTTTTGTAATTAAATAGATGGTTGTGAGATAAAAAATAATTGATTGATATATATGATGTGTCATCTTATTTTATTAATTATTTTAACATTTTTTTTATCTTTATTAATTATTTTAATCTCAAACCATCCTCCCAAACATGTATTAGAGTATCTCCCAGGGGTTTAACCCATTGGTAGTGTCAGTCATTAGCTGACTTGCTCAATTAACAAAGAATATGTAAGTTAAGTTGACAGACTTGTTAAACTTGTGAGAAGTGAACTTTTGTTAACTTATTTATTGTATTTTAGAAAGTAGGCTAAAAATTAAATTTTTGATTTTTAAATTTTTTTAAAAAAAATTATCTAAAAAATAGGGAAATTAAAAAATTTTAAAAAATCAAAAAATTACTTTTAACCATATTCCTAAAACAAGCCGTTATTTGCTCCTCGTCCTCCTTGGACAAATTCATGCTGCTTCTACTTCCTTTTGATAATCTTTTTTTTTTCAAATAAAAATTAGTTTGCCAAAAATAAAAATAAAAATAAAAAATATATTTTAGAATTTTTAGAAATTATTTTGTTCCAAAAAAAATCATATGGATTCACAAGTGTTTTTTTCCTTCAATTAAAATATATAACCAAACAAAATTTTAAATTTGCTATACTCTCTCCATAAAATTATTTTTAAAATAATATCTTAAAACACAAACCAAACCAGACTCCATTTTTAAGAACCAGACCCATACAATACAACCATATGAGCTCAACTCAGCCATCGTCTGGCATAAGGAGTTAGGAGTTTTTTTTTTTGTTGCTATTTTAAAACCCACCCCCCCAAAAAAAATTGTTATTTTAACTTTAAAAAAAATAATAAAATGATATAAGCTAAAAAATTAATAAAATAAAATGTCACATCTAAATCATAATTATTTTGTTTTTTCTCTTACAAAAGATAAAAAAGCCAAAAAATTCAACCCAAATAAAACTTTTTAGTCCCAGACTAAAATAATTATAAAAAACTAAAAAACCAACCCACATTCTAAACGAACCCCCAAATTATGAGTAGGCATTAGAAAATAATATTTTTATAATATTATTTTAATTTAAACGGTAGGATTTATCAATTTTATTTACTTTTTTAGTCAATTACCTAAAAATCATATTTACAAATGTTATGGTAGCTCATGTCTTATTTAAGATTTTTTGAATTAATAAGTCATATTTAATAAAACTGAAAATATTATCAATTTTTTTTTTAATTTTTAAAACTAAGAATATTATCAACTTTGCATAGTAATGTTTCAGATAATTGTTTCACTGACTGATAAAAAAAAGAGAGCATGAGATTAAATGTTTTTGCCATTTTACTTATTGATTTGATTTAACTATCTAATAAAACTAATAACATTATTAGTTTTTTCCAATTTTAAAATTGAAAATATTATTAGTTTTTTCATTTTTCATTTTTTTTTCTTCAGTTTTGCACATCAATGTTCCATCATCATATTCCTTTATAAACACAATTTTTAGTTTTACACAAAAAAAAAAATTTCAGTTTTTTATTTTTTATTTTTTAAACCTCGGGGGGCAAATTGTTATGAAAATACAAACCTTAGGGGGCGGGATGTAATTTCCGAAACTTCAGGGGTATCTGTAATTTAGCCAAATCTCACGAAAGGTGTATGTAATTTGCCATCATCATATTCCTTTATAAACACAAAATTTTCAGTTTTACACAAAAAAAAAATTTCAGTTTTTTTTTTTTTTTCAAAAACAAAAGCTTTTATTTTTATTTTAGTTTTTTCAATTTGAAAGTTGATATTTTAAAATTTTGAAAATCAAAATAAATGTCAAATCATCATTTTTTTTAAGACAAATTACATATACCCCTCGAGATTTGGCCAAATTACAAATATCCCCCCTGAGGTTTGAGAAATTACAAATTCTCCCCTAAATGCTATATTTGCATAACAAATTAGGAGTTAATTTGTTATGAAATTTAAACTTCAGGGGGCAAATTGTTATGAAAATACAAACCTTAGGGGGCGGGATGTAATTTCCGAAACTTTAGGGGTATCTGTAATTTAGCCAAATCTCAAGAAAGGTGTATGTAATTTGCCCCCTTTTTTTTTTTATAGATAATCATAAATGATGAACAATCATTATTTAAAAGGTAATTCTGACTATTAAAAATTTAATGAGACTTAAATATTTAAAAAAATTTAATTAGAATATAAGTTCATAAATTAAAATTTATGTGTAAACGCCCATCTTTTTAATATAACAAATCAAGTGTTATAACATTGATAAGAGTATTACTCGAGGACTATAAAATAACTAGTCCAGCAGATGTGCCTTTCATTGCTCGAATTTCGATTAGCCTTTTTGATTGAATTTTCAAATATGATTTTCTATTTTATTTCTCAGAATTTTAAAATAGTTTGATAAAAATAAAAAAAATATTATTCATTTTCCTACAATTTTTTTTAGATAAATAAAATTTGAAAAATAGTTTTATTATTATTCTGTATTGAGCCAATTTAATTTTTATTTGAAAACAACAAAATAGCGATTCTAATGGCTTAAGCAAACAGAGTATCATGGGGTTCATCATTAGTTTTACATTTTAATAATTTAAATGATTCATTTTTTTAAGTCAGTGTTTAGATTAAATATATAAAGATTGAATCAATAATCGTAATAACATGATTTTATTATGTTTATTTTTTAAAAATATTTATCATTTGTTTTTTATTAAACGAATGCAATGAAATCATGTGATTTCTACAATTATCGAATGGAAAACTTTACTCATACAAAAAATTCATATTAAAAAATTGATGTGATAATTTATTTTTTTTGTAAATAAAACTCACCTCCATGAGTGTTTTATATAAAAATTATCTATAATTTTATATATATATAAATATATATATTATTACACTTATCAAATTAATCTTCTTCTTCTTTTTTTTTTTTTGTAAAAAATGTACACATAAAAATTTATAAAATGAATAAATCAAATTATTAGAGTGAGACATGTATCATCTGGGGTCTACACATTTGTTATTCTCATCAATTGTGTTCAATTGCGGTCGGAGTCGCGAGAAGTAGAGATTTTGCAAGGCGCTTTAACTTAGTTGGCCAATTTTTCGGTCATCAAGTCTTTTCTTAAGTGGGAGATATTGGGTTCCATTCTTAGGAGTGAAAGGGTATGGTAAGATTTTCTTACAAGGTGTATGAATATGAATTTTAACTTTCTTAAGATGTTAATCTAACAACTAACTATTGATTTTTAGAGATAAAAAAAAAAATATATATCTATAAATAGATTTTTAGAGATAAAAATATGTGGTTGCAAAAAGTTTTTGTTTTGAGACAACCAAAATTTGTCTCTAAATGTCTATTACAACTCTACGGCAAAAAAAAATAGTTTTTGAGACAACAAAAGTTAGCCTCAAAAAAGTTTTAATTTTTGAGACAATTAAAAGCGATCTCTAAAAGTTGTAATTTTTTTTAAGATAATTAAAATTGGTCTCTAAAAGTTTGATTTTTTTTTTTTTTTTTTTTTTTTTTTTTTTTTGGTGGGGGTGGGTGGTGGGTGTGGGTGGTGGTGGCGGAAGACGGTGGTGGAAAATGGTGGCGGGTGGTGGCTAGTGTTGGGTGGTAAAAAAAAAAAAAACTCAAAACTCAAAACGGAAACACATTTTTTGTGTTTTCATTTTTTGGCCAAATTTATAAACTGAGACCACTGATTTATAAATTAAAAATTTTACCAAACAGGTTTTTATTTGAGTTTTTAAAATTTTTGTAAATATAAACAGAAAACTGAAAACGTAAGTGTTACCAAACAGCACCTTAGTATTTGTATTAATTTTTTTTTAAAAATTTAATCCAAAGTATACCGATTTGTTTATGTTCTTTACTTTGTTATTGCTTACATACAACATTACTAACTATAATAATACAAGAATCTAACGCCACGTTTATTTGGCGGATTAGGTTGGATGGAATTATCAGTGAAATGATTGTTAGTGAAGAGATTGCTAATATGAGAATTGTTAGTGAGGGGATTAAGTAAAAGTGCGTTTGTTTTAATGATAGTGTGAGAGATGGTTAGTGATGGGACTATTAAATTATTTCTATATAAAATAAATAAATAAATTATTTCTATATTAAAAAAAATAAAACAAATATTAAAACAAGTAAGTGCACTTGAAAAAAAAAAAATAATAATAATAATTTTTTTATATAAAATAAATTCAATCCCCTCACTATTTTTCTAATCTCACCCAAAATTCACCCAAACTAATCTCCCTACTGAAGGGGATTAGCAAGCCGCTTGGAGTAGCAATCTCTTTTCACAAAGAAGCCACCAAACAAGTTATACTGAGACCCACCTCCTTACTATTCCAATCTCACCCCCCTAATCTCCTAAACAAATATGACCTAAGTCCTAAAGTATAAAAAATGAAAGTGTGAGTTATAAAATATATGTTTTTAAATTATATAGATAAAGTATTAAATATTAGGGTGAACCATCAAAAAATCTGAAAATATGATTTTGTGAATTGTTTAGTCTTTTCATTTTTCTTATAAACCCAAATGTCCCATTATAGTGGAAATTATACAAAATGGTAATCACTTACAGGTTTGGGTTTAATTTTTTAGGAATAAAAATAGATTTCTTCAAATATAAAATTACACATTTGGACAATCCGCACATTATAGGTTTTGGATTTTTCCTCTTGTTGGAACAAATCTCACATTACGAACAAAAATGTTACACTCTAATATAATACTCTAATAACGGAACACTCCAATGTAACAACGTAATATTTAAAAAAAAACTATTTATTGTGTTTTTTTCCAAACGTAACACTCTAATGTAACATACACAAAATATTCTTTAGTGTATTTTTTTCAAACATAACACTTCAATCAATATAATCTCAAATGTAACACTCCAATATAATACACAGAAAAATATTAAAAAAAACTCCTTAATTTACTTTTTTTCAAATGTAATCCTTATAGTTTGAAATGCCCAAAGCTTATTAAGGAATTTTTATAACCCTTTTGGAATAGTTTGAAGAATCTCACATCTTTTTTTTTTTTTTTTTGGGAGTGTTACATTGGAGTGTTACGTTTGGAAAAAATTCACCAAAGAGTTTTTTGTGTGTTACACTAAAGAGTTTTTTTTTTTTTTTTAAGAATTATATTGGAGAGTTATATTTGAAAAAAATACACTAAGAATTTTTTTTGTGTATTACACTTAAGAGTTACAGTTTGAAATTATACATTTAGCCAAAGTTTACTAAGCCTCCGTTTGGGAAGTGGGTTGGCTTTTTGGCTTTTTGGCTTTTTCGGCTATTTTAGCCTGGGCTAAAAAGCTTGGTTTGGGAAGGGCTTTTTGGCTTTTTGGCTTTTTGGGCTTTTTTTGTGAGAGAAGAATGTAATGATTATGGGTTGGATGTGATGTTTTGTTTGTTATGGCTAAAGAGTTTTTTGTGTGTTACACTAAAGAGTTTTTTTTTTTTTTTTAAGAATTATATTGGAGAGTTATATTTGAAAAAAATACACTAAGAATTTTTTTTGTGTATTACACTTAAAGAGTTACAGTTTGAAATTATACATTTAGTCAAAGTTTACTAAGGAATTTTTATTCTCCTTTTGAAATGTTTGAAAAATCACAGATTTTTTTAGAATGTTTGAAAAATTTCGTGTTTCAAGTCATTTTTGTACTCATTTTGAAGTGTTTTTCAAATAAAAAAGATTCACATATAAAAATTGATCCCAAATTTGATTCTCATAAATTATATACCTTATCTTTCTAGCACAAAAGAGAAAAAGAAAAAGAAACATAATAAAAATAAGGGTGTAACTTTAAATTTAATTTTTAAATAATATAGCAAATCTACTTTTTCAGAATTAATAGGACTAATTAGATTATAAAAAAATATTTGAGACTATGAATTATCATTTTTCAAAATAAAATTTATAAGTAAATTTTTCTGAATATTATTATTAAATTTTAAGGGTTTGTTTGAGATGTGGGTTGGTTTTTTGACTTTTTAGCTATTTTAACCAGGGGCTAAAAAGTCTCATTTGGGATAATTTTTTTAATTTTTTAGACTTTTATGAGAGAAAAAATTAAATAATTATAATTTAAATGTGACATTTTATTTTATTGAGTTAAAAAATATATTTTATCTTTTTGTGTCTATTTTAATAAATAAAAAAAATCCCATTTAATTTATGCGAAACGGGGGCTAAATGGGGTTTGAATCAAAGTAGGGGAGTTAATAACCACCGCCATCTCTAATTATTCATCGGGACTGAAAAAAATTGGCATCTTTCAAGATTGATGCGGACCAAAACTGCCATCCCTTAAAAAAAAATAAAAAAAAATAAATAAATTCTTTAAGGGAGATAATTAATCATTATCTTTGACAAAAATTGATCCTCTAATTATTTAAATAGGTCTTATTTGAGAATATGTTATTTTATAGCTTGTTTGCCTATAAATTTTTTGGTTAAAAAAAGTAAAAAATATAAAATATGTTAAATAAGTTAATAAAATAAAATGTCACATTTAAATCATAACCATTCACTTTTTCTCACGCAAAGTTAAAAAAGCCAAAAAAATAAAACTAACAAACTTTTACTCATAACCTAAAATAGTCAAAAAGTCAAACTAAAAAAAAGTCAATTGTCAAACGGCAACTTAGTAATTTTGACTAAAATGTGAGGTTGATAAAACTAGTTTATTTGCGATGATTTTTTGACTTTTTGTAAAAAAATATGTAAAAAATAAATTAAAAAAATCTTTGAATTTTTTGTATAATTTGTTGACTTTTTAATTTTTTAAGTATTTTTTGGCTTTTAGACTAGGAAAATGATATATAAACTCATTTTTTAAATCTATTTTTTAGACTAAATGATAAGTAAGTCATATGATTAGTTGATGATTAGAAAAATTATTAGAAAAAAATTACCTTAAATATCCTGATTAATTGTTACATCACTAAACTTAAAAATTAAGTCTAATTTTTGAACTTATATAACAACATTAGACTATTTTGTTAACTTCCCAAAAGCCGACCATACTAGCGCAATTATTATGGAGTTTGATTACTTGTAAGGAATCAAACTAGTTTAATTAAAAATTGACATGAAAATGAAATTAATTGTTTGAAGGTTAAGCCTTCATCAGCGGCGGCCAAGCCAATTTGGGAATCTTAGGCATCATGTAAAATTGATGATTCTTGACTTTCAAATTTTAATTTAAATTTTATATAAATTTATATTAAAACTTCATTTTTCTTACTTTCGTGATACAAAATTATTAATTAAGTTTATATAATCAAGTTTTTTGGTAATCTTTTCAAATGATAATTTCGTTAGTTTATTTCTTTCTTCTTCTTTATTTATTTTTTAATAATTTGGAGCCTTTTCTCAATATGTATTTTAGACGATAGCCTAATTCGCCTTACATATTGGCCGCCTCGGCCTTTATGCAAGAGGTAAATAATTTAATTCTTATTTAATTGTCCACATTCAAACAATTTTGGTGAGTTTTGGGTTGTCTTGCTTGACTAATTGATTGATAACTATGCAGTATTTGATTAATTAAAATGAAATAAAATAATTGTCTTTTGACCTTCTTACCCCTTCCTTCTCTATTTTATGGACTCATTGAGAATCAACAAGATAATTGAAACCATTCATCCCCTAAGTTTAATAATAAAGATGATTTGTGCAAAAAATTTGTAGTACATCCGCCAATAAAATTAGAATAATGTTATATGTACTAATTAGTGTACTAACTAGTGTACCAATTGATGATGTAGCATAATTTAAGAAGCTTTTGATATTTGTAATGTGATTAATGAGTTGGATCAATAATAATGTCATAATTAGTGTTAGTACACTAATTAATGCATATAACATCACCGATAAAATTGTGTGGTAATTGGGTCCTAATAAATGTTATTTCAAAGCTAAGGTCCCTATTTACTGTCATTCTAGGACTATTTTGCCCATATTTGTCCAACAAATCGTAACTTCATATTCACAAGCTTGAAGTGTCTCTTTGTTAACCACAGGATTTGTCAAAGCACTGTTGAAATTTAGCAACAAGCCATGACAAAAGAACAACTATCATCATTATTATAATATGAAAAATTCTTTTCATACATAATTTTTATACAAAAAATTTCATAAGAATAATATGGTAATGTCATTATTATAAATAAATATATTTTTAATAGTATTTTATTTTGAAGTGAGTAGTTTATAATAAATCACATCATTATATATAAATTTTTTATTTATATAACATGTCTAGATAAAGATCTTTATATATAAAACTTGGAGGTTGGTGCTTGTTTTAGCTCCAAGTTCCACTTTATTGATGTAATTTTCCTTTCCATCAATAAAGTTTTCTTTTTGCCGATCAAAAAAAAAAAAAATATGATCTTTGTAATATATGCTGAACTGAATTGTGCCTCGTAATCATTTCTTTCAATCAGAGAAATAAGGTTATTTGGAAAACTTTGAGTTTGCTTTTTTATTGGTTTATTTTTATTTTTAGTGAATTTTTTTTTAAGTTATTATAAAGTTTTAAAGTTTAGATTCGACTTGATGAAACAAATGAAAAAATAAATAATATTTTAAAAAAAAATTGAAAAAAGTCCATAAAAGACAAAAAGAAACCCGAAAAAAAAAAGAAGAAGTAAATTTTAGACTTTTTGCTTAGTTTGGCCTTTTTATTTTTATTTTTATTTTTATTTTTTTGAATTTTCTAAAAAAAAAAATAATTTTAGATTCGTTTACACAAGATGAACTAGCAAAGTAAAAAAAATAATTTTACTTTTCAAAAATAATAAAAATTAACTTGATAAAAATAACTAAATTTCTAAAAGATTTATTAATTTTACATAATTTTATCTTTAGTGGGTGTAAATAATTTTTAAAAATTCAAAAATATTTTTTTGACATTTATTTTTGTCAAATTAATTTATATTCTATCAAATTGACGACTTTGCCATTGAAATTGAGTAATTGTATCTTCAATTGTCCTTATTTAGAATATGATTCAAAATTTAGGATCAAATGTATTACAATTAAAAAGTTAGGAACCAAAGTGACATAATGTCCAAACTGTAAAGACCGTTAGTGTAATTCGCCTTAATAAATAATAGTTTTGAAAGTCAATCCGCATCCGTCTGCCAATCCGGCAGATGTGGATTGAGCGGATTGGCGGATTAGCGGATGGATGTGAATCGGTTTGGCGGTTTAAAATTTTATAAATTTTCAACATAATTCAATTTGTGCATTTCCTAAAAAAAATGCCTCATTCAAAGAAAAAAAGTTTGAAACTTTAAAATATTACAATCACTGCATGCCTCATTCACATATTACAATCACAGCATGTCTCATCCACATAAAGTATTACAATTTGTAGTTTTTAAAATATAAAAACAATTCAAACCACCAAAACCATGAACAGAGCAGTAGTAGAGATCGTATGCCTCTGTGTTGTTACATCTATATCTGTTTTTAAAACAAAAACCATTATTTTTAGAGTTAGATTTAAAAACAAAAAAATATAAATAAATAATACATTTATTTTTTTTTCAATTCAAAAAATATATTCAAGTTAAAACTCTTTTTCAACAAAACATATTCAACATAATATTTAAATTCTTTTTTAATTGAAAACACAAATAAAATATTTAAACAAATTAAAAACACAAAGTCTTATAAATTACTAGAGATGCTCGCAGTTTGGTGGATCAGTTGCTGCCAAAGGAACCTCAAATCCGTCATCCGTTCAAAACTAGGCGAATTGAAAAAAATCAATCTGCAACCGTCCGCTCGGCATCACGCATCCGTCCAAAATGTGGCGGATCGATTCGATTTGGTTGGTTTGGACGGATCGGTATATCCACTGTTCACCCTTTTTATACTAGTAAAGACTTATAATGAAGGAGTTGAAAAAAGAAAAAGAAAAAAAAGAAAACCAAAAATTAATTTCATTGAATATCATGTATAAACGAATAAGTTATGAAATCTTGTGGCCAATGTATCTCAAGAGACTTATTGCAAATTTGTGATGATTATTTATGGGTTGGGCTTCCCTCCAGTTCGTGATCAGATTGGAAGGTACTGTTGGGTCCGTGGAGGCTCATCACAGGTCTTGTTTCGATAATTCGAACCGTTCAATGTGTATAACTTATCGAGTACTATATGCATTTAAAAAATCAAATTGATCAGATATCGATAGCTATCTCATCGGATTAGATTTCGGTTAACCATTTATTTTTTCACCATCCATTTTTTTATACAAAACGGATTTGAGCACATAGCTATTGATATCCGATCAACATGATTTTTTAAAAACATATAGTACTCGACGAGTTTTATATATTCAACGGTTCAGATTATCGAAACGAAACCAGCGGTGGATCCCTACGAGATTAATAGTATTGTCAAATCCAATCACGAACTGGAGGAAACCAGCCCCATTAAGGATTTATTAGTCCCTAGAATTAGCAAAACTTATGTTGGGCACCAAGAACAATTGTTTATATTATTATCATCAACCCATATAATATTTTGGGACTGGACTGTCTCTAGCTCTTCATCGGGCAGGACAGTCCAGTCTAGCCCATGGGTCAATTTTTTAATCTTATTTTTATAATTCGAATCGTTCACATTTTAAAATTTGTCAAGTTTATCATTCTTATAAAAAATTAAGTTTATCGGATAACAAAAAATATATGTTCAAATCAATTTTGTACAAACTATTTATTTTCGTACCGTCTAACTTTTTACGTATAAAACTGATCTAAACATTTGATTTTCGCTATCCGAACATTAAGAACAGATCATAGATATGGAAAATCTAAAGCAGATCATATGATAAATCTGAACTTAAAAGATGAGCAGTTGCGCTAACCGACCCAAAATTTTATCCTGAAATGAAATATTTGAATCACAACATCAATTTCAAATCTAAATCTTAAATTTTGATTTCATAATAAAATTAAGGTAAAATTTTTATGATACCAAAAATTGAGTCAAGATTTGTTATAGTTGATGATCTCAACTCTACGGTGAAGTTGATATATTATCGGACTAATTTGAAATCATTTCAGTAATTTGTACTGTTCATCTTATACAACTAATTAAGAAAACTATCCATGTAAAAAATCAAATTGACCTAATATTGATTGTCATAATATTAAATAATTTTTATTTATACGGCCTTCATATTTTTAAGAATATGTAATTATTTATATCTGAACAATTCTCTTCTCAACTTGTCATATGAAATGAAAGGTCCAGATAATTAACATGGGTACATATTTGTCCTACAATACCGAAGTGCACCCATGAAATTGGGAAAATGGTAGACTTAAAAGATTTATTAAAATTTCTACTAAATATCTGTATGAGATTCACATGGCGTAGGTTTCACCCCATAAAATTTTTAATAAATTTTAAGATCTTTAACATTATTTATGAATTTGAGATCTCTAACTTAAAAAAATCCAAACTCCCTCAAATTATTAAAAAACGAAATAGATTGGACTTAACATCAAAACTTAAAAGGGAACCATAAATGGGCAAAAACTGTGATTCAATTAAAGAAATAAAAAATTAAATTTTTTTATTCTAATTAAAAAAAGCCTTAAAAAGGAGTCAAAAATGGAAAATGAGGGATCTCAACAAGGAACCAATCTGAGCCCTAGCCATGAGAGGGCAGCCCGATGTATCAGCAGTCTTTCTCTCCTCTCTTCTCTCCTTGATATATGGCGGTCAGGGTTCGGGTCAGGGCCCTGTCAATTCCACCCCAACCCAATTTTGAAAATGCTTGTAGAGAACGCAACATATGCTACAAAACCTAAATCTCACCATTACTGGGTAAGTTTTCATTTTCCATTCTCAGACGCTATTTACACTCCTAACATTTGTGGAATAGAGCTGAGTCAGTCGGGATTAAAGCTTTTGGTAATTTTGGTTCCTAGGATTGTGATTGATAACTGTTGTTGGTACACCAAATACCCTTCTCTCTCTCTCTCTCTCTCTCCCTCCCCTGACAAATCTCCTATCACCAACCTCCTAACCTCCTATCTTGTATTCATTAATTACTCATCCATTCTCTATATTTATACCCTCTTAAACTCCTTCATCACACATCCTTCTATTGCTTCCCTCTCTCTCTCTCTCTCTCAGAGTCCAATCCTTTGTAGTCATCTTTACTTCTGTTATCATCATCATCATCATCATCATATTTTTACCAAGTGGGTCTTGTGTTGTACAAACCCAGAAATTGTTTCGAAGCTTTTTTGATACCCTTTTGTTTTCTTAGCCCTTTCGCTTTACTTTTCTCTCTCATGGGTTATGGCTCTAGGGTTAGGGTTTTGAATTATTAGGGTTTTTTTCCTTCAAATTCTTTCCTCTTCTTTTCTTTCATTTTTGCATGGACTGATCATGAAGATGGAGACGATGAGCAAAGATCTCAAGGCAACAGCCTTTTTTAGCTATTGGAGCATCATCAAGATTCACAAAACCTTTTTAGAGCTTCATTGGAGTGGGTGGTTGGTTGTGCGTATAGTGATGGTGGCCTTTTGTGGTCCCTTCTCTTCTCTTCCTTCACTCCAGTGGCTCTTTTGATATGGGAATCTTGATGATGCTGCAGCGGCAATAAAGGGCTAATTTATTACTTTTATTTTTATTATTTTGTACTTTTTTGTTTTTGTTTTTGTTTTTGATTCTCAAAAACATCAGGTAAGGTGAAACCTATAAATCATTTTGTTAATTCTGTATTAAACAAAACCATAGATCATATGGAAAATGAATCTTGATATTCTTGATACTTGTGCTTTTGTTTTTCTTGTTTTTTGGTTAATCTTTATATGCTCATAGTCTTAGGGACACAGTTTCAAAAACAGACATATGGTTAGGGTTTGGTGTCAGCGAGAGTTAAATAATGTACGCCATGACCCATGCGGTAATTTTATGTTTATGTTTTAATCTATGTTGCTATGTGAAGTTTTTTTCTTTCAGCAATGGCAGGTCTAAGTACTTTCTCTGAAGTTTTGCATTACTGTAACCTCCTGGGTCTCAGACTCTCAGATGGTATGTCTGTAATTCTGTGGGACTTGTGTACTACTTGAAATCATGAGGTGCTTTTATTTCATGGACACTTGTGTTTACAGATTTTTACTCTTCCCACTCTCTTAAACTTTTTTCTTTTTGTTCTGTCTAAAAATCATTACTACTATTTTTTCTTTAATAACAGGGCGTCTGGAGAGTCGCCCCTACTAGGCCTCGTGTACATGTAGTTCTTGGCTCGTAAATATCATGTAATTATTGGACACAAATTACGTGACCATAAAAAAAAAGAAAAATGACGAATGGACCTAAGAAGATATGTTGCTTTGGGGTTTGATCATGATCTATTTTACCACTCTTAGATCAATTATTGGTTTGTCTGGTTTTGAATAAGATTAAGATTACAAAAATTGATCTTAGAACTGAACACAGTATGTACATTGATAAGTAAGATTTTTTAAATGTTAATCTCTCCCAACAAATTTTATAAAATCTTATCCTTTCATATATTCCATGGTCAATTTCTTATGAAAATCATTTTGTTAATCTTCTTACATGAAAATCATGGAGTTCTTGGCTGTCTCCTGGTATACCTCAATGTGTTTCTCTGACTCTCTGAGATTCGTTTGTTAGATTTGATACTCTCAGTTTCTCTTTCTAACATATATATATATATATATATGCATTTGTTTTTGACTCTTTGGGACTTTAGATTTGGGGAGATCCTTTTGATGTCGTTTAATGGGTATCTAATCATTTTTTCAAAAATTGGGAAGATTTTTGGATTTTTGAGTGTCCATAAAATAGAGAAAGATATATATTAAATTTGTTGTACATTTGTGTGCTTGTATGTAGATAGATTTGTGTATGTAGTCAGAGAAAATGTTATGAGTTCTCTGGTTTTGGCAGTTTTAGGGTTTGGTATTAGAGCTCATTACATTTTGTGTCTATTTAAGATCGGTTTTATTTCATCATCTTTTTAGAAATACTAATATAGTAAAAGTCATCATATGTATATATAATTATGTAAGAAATCACATAGGAATTGTAGAGTTTTATTTAATCTTATTTTGCTGATATATAGCAACCTCTAATTATATCATACATACTGATTGAAAATATGTAAAGATTTGAATGACAAACTAAATGTTATCTCTCTTTTTTCATCAATGCTACATTGTGTGGTTTGATAAATTACAAAATGCTAGTGAGTTACAATTTTAATTTTATTAATATTAATAAAACATAAATAAATAAATAAAACAGAGCATATAGCCTAGACTTGCATACCTGATGAAACACATAAAAACACCATGACAATCAATGATTTGTGCAATAATTTATAATGATTTCATTTGCCTATTTTATCAATTTATTTATTATCACTTTATTATTAGTAACAAAATACAAGTGATAGGATCTATTAAATTAATGCAATGATAATGTATGAGATATATGAGGTAATAAACAAAATATTATTATCACATTGCTATTATTATTTCTATTATTTTGTGTTATTATTATTTGTATGTTGAAGAGTCTTTTGAGGTGTACCAAATCAATCTCATCAACAATCCATCCAGGTTTAGCTGTTAACTATAAATTTGAACATATTTTTGGCTACTTAATTTTGTAGCCCTCAATCTATCATTTATTTCTTAATAACCACGTATTTGATTCAGCTTGTGTGACCAAACTGTGTACATCACTAAGATATTATTCATTAGTGAAAAAATAGAGAAGAAAGATTTATTCCATTAGCATTATTATTTGACATATATCTTTTGATTGAAAATTTGAGAACGGATTTGTAAATTGATAAAAAAAAAAAAATTAAATAATTGAAAAGCATTAATTTTGAGTTTCATACAAAAGAGAAGAACCCTTTAAATGACCAAGGGATGTGCAGCATGATCCTCTAGATGTCTAACTTTACATAACAGCCTAACATGTTGAACTTCTCAGAGTTGGAGTTTTATTGAATGAAAAAGACTAAGAAATACAGAAATAGATCACATAATCAGATGAAGAAGTATTGTGGGTCTTATACCTATGTGAGAGAGTTGTGTTTGCTTTTGTGATTAATTTCTGCCTGAGTAGAAGAATTGTATTAATAGATTTCCTTGGTTGTTTTGTAGGCTTCCAGTAATGTATAGTTAAAAGGTGAAAGTTGTAGATGAAGGAGCGTCAAATGCCCCTTTCATTACTTGTTCATTATATTAATCTTAATCTCTTGGATTAGTTGGTCTAGTAGACCGGATACTAAATTATAAATAAATTAAAAAATTGTACTAATTCTTTGGTAGTGTGCTGTGTAGATTTTTTTGTCTTAGCTCTTTTTTCTTGGCAATCTAAGTGAATTGCATATTGGAGTTTGGTGCAAACTTACAATGCTTTGAACAATGTTCCTATACATTTCAATTTAATTTCCTACACAGTTTCAATATGCTAACATTTGTTCATTTTCCTGGGATGTTTTTTTATTTTTTTGGATAGCCATTTTCCTGGGATGTTAGACCACCCTCTTTAGTTTCTTATTTTTTCGTTTGGGAATATGTTATTTTAGTACTTTTTTGACTTTTTGAGTAAAATATGAGGTAAAAAAAAAGTTTGAAATGACTTTTTAATTTTTTACGAAAAGATGTGTAAAAACTTTTTGGTATAAGTTGTTGGATTTTTAATTTTTTTAGTAATTTTTTTAACTTTTAAACTAAAATATTGAGTTGTTAAACGAGCGTGCTAATAAAAAAAACTAGTCTAAAAGACAATTTTTTTTTGTTTTTTAACTTTAACAAGGATAAAATATTTTGTCCAAATTAGCTCATTATTCATTGATCATGGAAATGTTTTTTGTCACGCTAAATGATAAAAAAAATACGAGAAAGTTTTTGGCAAAATATCTCTGCCAATCTATATACACATCAAAATTTAAGAAACTTTTTGAAGGAATACGATCCTTGAAATGTTTTTGCAGAAGAGTTGAAAAAATTTATAGTTACGAATTTTTTTTGAATCGTGAATTTTTTTTATTGAATTACACCTTCTTTTTTTTTTCTTCTTCTTTTTCTTTTTGGGTGTGTGTGTGATGAGTCCTTTTTCAACTACTTGTAAAAATGTTGAGACTCAAATGAACTCAACTTCTTGATTTTAAAAGTAGTTTCTTGTTTTAGTTCAATCAGGATCAATGATGATGCTTGTCATATTCAGTTTTTGGTCAATAAAAATTATTTGCAATTGGCAAAAACAAAAATCCTTGAAATGTTTTCATAAAAAGACTGCACCCTCCGCTGTATATATTACATTTTAGTTCTTCATTAAGTCATTCTGGCAAAATGTTAAATGTGTGTCTGTCTGCTTAATAATAACGGGCTAAAGTTTCCTTTTTTTGCTGATTAAACAAAAAAAAAAAAAAAAAAAAAAAAAAAAAAAAAAAAAAAAAACAAACAAACAAACAAACTAAATATTATCTCTCTTTTTTCATCAATGCTACATTGTGTGGTTTGATAAATTACAAAATACTATTTCATGAACACACCATTTATCGGAATGTGACAATTTCTGCATAGAAGGACCTACCTACTCATGGCCTTCTTTAATTATTTCAAATTTAGTACAACCAAACGACAAATGTCCTATTTAGATGCCATATAAAAAGAGCATAGTGGTAGCATTTGATCCAATTAACTGATGAGTTGTTGCTTTAGAACCTTTTTAGTACAATCCTCTTTTCTTTTTTTTCTTTTTTAAAGAATGGTCAATAGTTTTGCCAATCAAAATTCAACATGGCCACACAAATCACCCCCGCCTCCTTCACCACCACTACTACCATCATCATCACCATCGTTATCATCATCCAAGTTGAATTAAGCCTAAAATGATCAAAACAGCTATTTTATGTCTCCAATATTAAAAGATCTTGGCTTCAATTCTCTTTAGAAAGGGAAAAAAAAATGTATTTCCTATTTGAAAATTCAGAAAAGTTCTTCTTGTTTGGAGTTTAAAAAAAAAAAAAAAAAACTTTTTTTAAAGGCCACCAATCATAAATACTGAAAATAGCTTTTTGTTTGATAATAAAATTCTTTATCCAATGGCCCATAAAATTTATAAAAAAAAAAAAAACCCTCTTATTTAAAGATTTCAATAGTAATCATTAAAACATATTTCTTGTCTATATATATATATTTTTTTATCAGCAAAAAGTAACTTTCTTGATGATAATCTAACATGAATACTTATGATCATACACTACAAGAAAATACAGTTTTGGTGACCACTTTTGCCGACTAAAAATATTTTGGTAACCAAAAGTTATGAAATTGGTGACCAAAAATTATGTTTGTCGGTAAAAGTATAATATTTAATTACTAAATTTTTTTAGTCGGGGTATATTAATTTTTGGCGACTAAAAAAAATTTAGTCGCTAAAAATCTCACAATTGGTGACTAAAATAAATTTAGTCGCTAAATTTGCCACAATTGGCGACTAAAAAAATATTTTAGTTGCTGTATAGATAGTTTTGGCAACTAAAATTATTTAGTCGCTGAAAGAAAAAATAAAAATTTACTTTTTATCTTTGGCGACCAAAATTTTGGTTGGCAAAAATGTAATTTCAGCGACTAAAAAATAATTCAGTCGCTGTATAGATAGTTTTGGCAACTAAAATAATTTAGTCGCTGAGTGAAAAATAAAAATTTATTTTTTATCTTTGGCGACCAAAATTTTGGTTGGCAAAAATTTAATTTCAACGACTAAAAAATATTTTGGTCGCTGTATATATAGTTTTGGCAACTAAAATAATTTAGTCGCTCAATGAAAAATAAAAATTTATTTTTTATTTTTGGCGACCAAATTTTGGTCGGCAAAAGTTTAATTTCAGCGACTAAAAAATATTTTGATCGCTGTATACATAGTTTTGGTAACTAAAATAATTTAGTCATTGAAAGAAAAATAAAAATTTACTTTTTATTTTTGGCGACCAAAATTTTCGTAGGCAAAAATTTAATTTCAGCGACTAAAAGATATTTTAGTCGTTGTATAGATAGTTTTGACAATTAAAATAATTTAGTCGCTGAATGAAAAATAAAAATTCATTTTTTATCTTTGGCGACCAAAATTTTGGTCGGCAAAAATTTAATTTTAGCGACTAAAAGATATTTTAATCGCTGTATAGATAGTTTTGGCGACTGAAATAATTTAGTCGCAGAATGAAAAATAAAAATTTATTTTTTATCTTTGGCGACCAAAAGTTTGGTCGGCAAAAATTTAATTTCTGCGACTAAAAAATATTTAGGTCGCGATATAGATAGTTTTGGATGCTAAAATTATTTAGTCGCTAAAAGAAAAAATAAAAATTTACTTTTTATCTTTGGCGACCAAAATTTTGGTCAGCAAAATTTTAATTTCAGTGGCTAAAAACTATTTTGGTCGTAGTATGACTAAAAAATATTTTGGTCGCTGTATATATAGTTTTGGCAACTAAAATAATTTAGTCGCTCAATGAAAAATAAAAATTCACTTTTTTTCTTTAGCGACCAAAATTTTGGTCAGCAAAAATTTAATTTTAGCGACTAAAAATATTTTAGCCACGGTATAGATAGTTTTGGCAACTAAAATAATTTAGTCGCTGAATGAAAAATAAAAATTTATTTTTTATCTTTGGCGACCAAAAGTTTGGTCGGCAAAAATTTAATTTCAGCGACAAAAAATATTTTGGTCGCGGTATAAATGGTTTTGGCGACTAAAATAATTTAGTCGCTGAATGAAAAATAAAAATTTATTTTTTATCTTTGGCGACCAAAAGTTTGGTCGGCAAAAATTTAATTTCAGCAACTAAAAAATATTTAGGTCGCGGTATAGATAGTTTTGGATGCTAAAATTATTTAGTCGCTAAAAGAAAAAGAAAAATTTATTTTTTATCTTTGGCGACCAAAATTTTGGTCGGCAAAAATGTAATTTCAGCGACTAAAAAATTTTTTTGTCGCTGTATACATAGTTTTGGCAACTAAAATAATTTAGTTGCTGAATGAAAAATAAAAATTCACTTTTTATCTTTGGCGACCAAAATTTTGGTCGGCAAAAATTTAATTTTAGCGACTAAAAAATATTTTAGTCGCGGTATAGATAGTTTTGGCGACTAAAATAATTTAAGTCGCTGAATGAAAAATAAAAATTTATTTTTTATCTTTGGTGCCCAAAAGTTTGGTCGTCAAAAATTTAATTTCCGCGACTAAAAAATATTTTGGTCGCTGTATATATAGTTTTGGCAACTAAAATAATTTAGTCGCTGAAAGAAAAATAAAAATTTACTTTTTATCTTTGGCGACCAAAATTTTGGTCGGCAAAAATTTAATTTCTGCGACTAAAAAATATTTTAGTCGCTGAATGAAAAATAAAAATTCACCGTTTATCTTTGGAGACTAAAATTTTGGTCGGCAAAAATTTAATTTCAACGACTAAAAAATGTTTTAGTCGCGGTATAGAGAGTTTTGGCAACTAAAATAATTGTCGCTAAATGAAAAATATTTTGTCACTGTTTATCTCTGTCTCTGTCTCTATCTCTCTTTGTCTCTCTCTTTGTCTCTCTCTCTCTTTCTCTCTCTGTCTCTCTCTTACTCATCACTTTTCTCTCTCTGTGTCTGTATGTCTCTCTCTCACTCTTCTCTCTCTCTCTTTCTCTCTGTGTGTCTGTCCGTCCGTCTGTCTGTCTCTCTTCCCCATTGTGTTCATCTTGTTCACTCTCTCCCTCTCTTCTTCTCTATTTACCGAGCTCTTCACTACAAGAAAATGCACTTTGAGCGACCACTTTGTCTCTCTTTCGCTCATCACTCTGTCTCTGTCTCTCTCTCTCTATCTCTCTTCTCTATCTATCTCTCACTCATCTCTCTCTCACCACCCATCTCCTCTGCTACATTCACTACTGCTGCAAATGTCATTCCACTACCAGCATTATGACCATTGTTGCCACTCTACCTCTACGACTACCATTACTACCACCATCGTTACCACTCCACTACTACTACCACTACCACCACTACTACTACTATTACCTCTCCTCTACCACTGCTATTCCATCTCCTCTACCATTACCACAACTTCACCACTAATCTCCTTCGCCATCACCACCACCACCACCACCACCACCACCATCACCTCTTATCCACCACCTTCACCACTACTGTCGCTCCCTCTTCTCTACCACAAAAAATTAGTTCTTGATTTTTAGTAACAAAAAAAAAATGGGCCACAAAAAAATATTTTTCATTGACCATAAAATATTAATTTTATTTTAACGAAAAATATTTTTCATTAAAATATTACCCCTACTTCTACCAAATAAAAAAAAAATCATTAAAATAAAAACAAAGATAATTTTAATTTTAATTTTAAGATAATTTTAAGATGATTTTAATTTTATAGGCTAAATTTTAAGATAATTTTAAACATGATCAACATTAAGATAATTTTAATTTTATAGGCTAAATTTAAGTATAAGAATTATTGCAAAACATTATTAATAAAAACAAAGCAAAATTCTATAATAATGTATAATAGCTCGGTGCAGGATGTTGATGTAAGTTTGTAATTTTAGCACAAAAAATTATGATTCAGTTGATTCCTAATTTTAGAAAATAAAAACAAATCATTTATAGCACAAATTATTATAAAATTTATTAGAGTACTATATAACTGGGACCAAATTCCCTGGGACCAAAATTAAAATTTGCTTGACAAAGGTTGAATATGGAAGAGCAAAAAAAAAGCAGGAAAATTGAAAAAATAAATAAAATTACCGACCAAAGTAATTTGGTCGCACATAACAAAACGATACTGTTTTGAATGTAATTTAAATTAAGTGAAGCACAGTGCCAACCAAACGGTTTGGTAGGGAAAAAATGGCCTATAACAGCCAAGTGAAAATTTCAAACTCTTTTATACAGTATATACCGCTCACCACTCCCGCTCACCACTCCTCACACGCACCTCATCGTCGATTCTCCTGCTCCATTGCAGTCACCAAAGTCGCTCCTTCTTCATCATCGCAGTTGCGCGTGTGGCTTCTTCGACCAAGCATCAGTGGTGCTTCGAGAAGTACTTGGGCCTCCATTGTTAGGTATGTATGTTATATCTCTCTCTCTCTCTCTCTCTCTCTTAATCTTTGTATTACTCACATGGTTGCTCTCTATTTTTGCACCTAACAACACCACCATAACCATTTTTTCGCTACTACTAGTTCACCTATCTTCAAACAACCCTGAGATCAAGTATGGGTCATCTCTTTCTCTGTCGCTCAATTTCTCTATTTTCCTTTGTTTTCCCTAATTTTCAAGACCAATTTTTTTGTTTTCCCTAATTTTCAAAACCCTAATGAGTGAATGTTTGAAGGGATGGTCTCAAATCATAGTGCGTGGCTTTGGTTAGTCAATTCAATAAATATAATTAAAATATTAATTTCTTGTTCGAAATCAATACTTTACGCAAAATCCCTTTTCAATCTATCAATTATTTGTTGATTCATAGTTGGGTCTATAAAAAGAGGGTTCGAATCAAACTCCATGCTTTATAAATGCCAATGCGAATAACATAAAATAAAAAAGAACATCTGAAGTCTCTGGTGGTGGGTCCTGAGCCAGTTATTGACAAAGTAAGGACCGCGGTCAGTGCTAGTGCTGGAGATGAGGGTATTTTTGGGGCTTGACAGTTGTGCATAGTGGTGAAGAATGTGAATGACGATGAATTTGTAAGGAGCTTAGGATGGGGAAGAATATTTGTAATTGAAGAGTGATTGAAAGAAAAGTTATTTCTGTTATAATGCAATTTACGGGCCTATAAATGACTTATTTATTGCAGCTAAAGAAAGAAAAATTTTAGTTGCGGAGGATAGTTCCTACATAGATGAGGGTTCTGAGTTTAATTCTTTTGTCAGTCATGTTGATGGTCGTAGATGGAAATTTTGTGAGGAACCTGGTGTATCATCAAGAGGAAATATGTTGAAATCGATACTAGCATCTGGTTTGGTGCGGAAGTTATGGTGGAGTACTCTTGGACTGCAATTTGACTGGTCCAAGGTGATTGCTAATTTCATATTGTTCTTTTTCAGTTTTTATCTCAAATTGAGTACTATGGTCTTTATTTCTTTCAATACTAGCAACCCATTTGGACCATGATTGGTATTGCTTCAAGCTATGAGGTCACCACTGTGAATTTCTATATCGTTTGATGTGTATTGAACTTTCATAAGATATTTGCACCAATTATCTGTTTTGACCTGTGTCCCGTGTAAGTTTTTTCATCAATTGGCTGGAATTACAATTCTAGTACATATGTCATATTGCACATCTTTGTTTAATTAGCATGAACACCGGTCATCAATTTATTATGAACATTGTTTGATTGTAGTTTTGTGAGATACACTCGTCAGTAATATCTGAAGTAACTTTCTTACATGTTTGTACAGCGGAATTACAATGTATCTCTTCTACACAACAAGATCCCCGATGCTCTTTGCCAATTGGCTAAAAAGATGGCAGCACCTGCAATGCCAGGTGGGGAAGAATTTCGCCCAGAAGCTGCAATAGTGAATTACTTCGGGTTAGGTACTCTTTAGTCATAGCTATCTTTTGAATGTTGTGTTTGGGTTTAAAGTAGATTAGTTGAATTTGTGTATTTGTGTAGTTAATTTTTTTTCTTGAGAATTTAGTTATTGAGATGTTAGAAGGAAAGAGCTCATAAACTCAACAAGCCAAATTATTTAGTAAAAAATGTTTGTGCACTGCTCATGCCAGGTGATACACTTGGGGGCCACCTTGATGACATGGAAGTGGATTGGACTAAACCTATTGTTAGCATCGGGTATCATGCTATTCATTATACGCTCACATTCACAAACATGCACACACTTCCAATAGAAAGAGCTAAAGACATTATATTGGGCCTTGAAATTTCTATTTTCTTTCAGTTTGGGCTGTAAAACTGTTTTCCTTCTTGGAGGGAAGTCTAGGCAGGATCCGTCAGTGGCAATGTTCCTTCGAAGTGGTGATATTGTGCTAATGGCTGTTATTATGCTAATGGCTGTTATTTTGGCAATATAGTAATATTCTACATATTTATTAATCTGAGGTGAATTGTGTCATCATGTTATTAATGTCATCAGGGAGCTGTCTTTTCTATTTCATTCTCAGAGGATAGCCCCTTCTTGCTAGCTATAGGAGGCTCCAAGGGAAAATTAGAAGTGAGTGGATATAACTTTTTATGCTGCATGCTTTTGCAATTCTCTCTCTATTTTCCCCTCTGAATGTTATGTGCAACGGAACAGAAGTAACTTTTTTTTGGCTCATATATGCAGGTGTGGGATACACTATTTGATGTTAGGGTCTCTCGAAGATATGGGAAATATAGTAATCGGAACATATCTTAATCTTTGGTTCTTGGTATTTTCTTTCCTTTCTTTTTTTGTTAGAAAAAACAGAAGAAAAAAAGGAGGGGGATGAGCCCCAATCCCTCCCTAGGAGGATTTGGCGTGATTGGCCCATGGCTCTTGCTACCAAAGGCCTAAAGCAAAAGCAGTCATTGTGGAAGTAATAGAGCATGTGCTTAATTCATACATTCATCTTAAAATTAAAATATGTCCTCAAGGTTGTCGCCACACTTGGGCTGTCAAAATAGTTTATATACATGGGCCCTATGTCGATAACACTAGTGTTGACATAAGGACTCAGCATAAACTTTCAAAAGCAAGGATCACAAAGGATTTCCAGCTAGGTTCATTGGCCTCTAAGGTTTCCATGTTTGCACTCATCATCTGTAATCACATAGCAAAAAGGGGGAAAGCTAACAAGCTTAGTCAGCAACCTAACTGAAAGAAGTTTTAAAACCATGGATATCAAAAATCCGTTATTTGAAAAGCAATAATGTACTCAAATCATGATAATATCAAGAGCATGTAATTTCCAAAAGGTACAAAAATATAGTAAAAGTAAATGTCAGTAGCTTTCACCAATCTCCTGACATGGTACGTGTATTAGAATTAGTATAGGAGTTTGCAATACATATATCCTTTCAATATCAGATAGACTCCAAATGGAGGCCTATGCAGTGGTAAACAGAGGGAAATATAACATTACATAAAGAGATTGAAGAAGTGGCTCGTATAGATTTTAGAGGTAGCTCTCACTATGCATTTTAATGCATTGTAGCGCTTAGTTTTGGAAAACTCTTGTATCTGTAATTGAAGAGTGACTGAAAGAAAAGTTATGCCATCCTTCATTCTTAATAAGATTAATTTTTTAATGCTTTACCTTATTCTTTCTGTTGAGAATGTAGACAAATATGTTTTGGAATTCGAAGGTGTTCACAGTCTGACACATTGTATCTGTTTCGGCACTTGTATCTGTATCCGCAAATTATAGGCTAACAGTTCTTTTTTTCAGGATTCAAGTCATCTGTTTTACTGTGGCAAAACTTCATTTGTTTATAATTTTTATGACCTTGCTATAGTTGATTTTCAGGTTCAAGCCGTCGCATGGAATCATCATGTGCCACAAGTTTCACTTAGTGGATCCTTTGATCATACAGTAGTCATGGTAATGGAAATGTTTTATTGGGTCTGTTTATTAATTATAAACTTCAAAATTATTGTTTTCCTGCATTTTGCTTCTTTTTTTTACATTTTTTTTTGTGCGCGCTCGTGCATTCACTTTGCTAAGTTGCCTTGCCTCAACATTATTTTGATTAAATTTATGTTTATGTGATTGCAGAAGGATGGAAGGATACCTTCTCATACAGGATTTAAGTGGTCAGTTTCAGCAGATGTCGAAACTGTAGCATGGGATCCACATACTGAGCATTCATTTGTGGTCTGTGTTTACATTGTATCTATCTTGAGCTATTTTCATTTTTTGTTTTCCAAGTATGCAAAGCACAGGGGATTTCATTTTGAATTGGGAAGGCTTATAGGATCTTTCTTTTTAAGAACATCTTAATTTAGTTTTGCTTGGAGATGTCCTCTTGAAACAGAATTATCATTATCTAATTGTGTTTTCAGGTCAGTCTTGAAGATGGTACAGTTGAAGGTTTTGATATCCGAGCTACTAAGTTTGATCAATCTTTTGACTCAAAGACAAGTTTCACTCTTCATGCACACGATAAAGCTGTTTGCATAGTCTCCTACAATCCTTTGGCACCAAATGTACATATTTCTCCTCTATATACATTTTTATTACTCGACTTCACTGTACTTGCTATACTAACTGTTTGTTCCTCTGTTTTTTGTAGCTTCTAGCAACTGGATCCCTGATAAAATGGTAATTTTCTCTTTCTGATTTTGAGTTTCTGTCTCTTTATTTCTATTGGCCTCCATATTCCCAAAAATCATATTATAGTAATAGTAGTACTTTCTAAATTGGTTAATCTTGATTGCTGCAGGTAAAATTGTGGGATTTGTCAAACAACCAACCATCATGTGTTGCATCAAACAATGGTACAGTTGGATCTTCAATAATCTTATCAAAATGGGATTTGCACAAGTACTCTACTTTCGTTTATAATTGGCTTCATATCTCAAAAAGAATATCATGAATAATAGATAACAAAGAAAAAAGTTCATTGATCTCACGATCATTAAAATTTTCAAAAAATTGAAGTTCTAAATAAATGGTGTTGAATAAGAAAATACAATAGAAGCAATAGAAGCATTATGCGAATGAGATAATTGATACAAATGAGGAAGTAAATAAACTAAAGAACCCTCACCTCTCATACATCCTTCGAGAAGCGGATATTCTCCCTATTTCCCACAGTAAAACAAATAAATAAAGAGAAACGAGATATACCTTGAGAAATTAATTTCCATGGAACTTAAGAATTTTTCCAATTAACCACTAGAGAATCTAATTGCCAACCATTGTTCTGAACCCCATAAATTGTGCTTAATTTGGCAAAGCAGTGAAAAAAATAGCTTTTATAATTGGCTTTTGTCATCTTTAGTGGACTGTTAAAATTTTAATTTATATTTTTAAAATTCCAGGGACTTTTACTCTAAAATCTCTTAAAATCCAAAAAAATTGAAAAAGTCTACTAAAGAGAAAAAAAAGCCACTTAAATAATGATTTTTCCATTGATGTAGGATTGGCCAAGTTGATAATTGCACATATTGTTGTTTTTATTCCCCTCCCCCCTTGTAATCATCCTTTAGTGTGAATAATGATCACTATCTGTTGTTTACCATTTGTTCTTGTAGGACTTCTTCACAAAAATACTCACCTTTGGATTGGTTGGGCTATTTTGACCAAGAAGATGATATTCACATTCTAGATTCGAATGATGTAAGTGTAGACACCCCATTTTTGACCGACCTTGAGACTCAGACGTCACCAGTTGAGCACTCGGTGATATTGCATATCGTGCTCATTCAGAGGTTTCAGAGTCTCGGCTGCGAGCCTTGCCTCCGGACTTCCGGACTCTTTTGTGCTTTGCCTCAGTTTGCGAACCAGGCTCCGTTTTCTCTGTTTTCTCTTCTCGAAGGGAGGGAGAGGTCTCGTAGATCATCTCTCAGTGGCCGTGGGCTACGTTTCGTGGCCGCAGGCCATTTTGCCCGTTTGGAGTCCGGTTTCCAGTTTTTCAGAGCCGTTGGCCGTATGCCTCAGTTCGGGACCGTTTAACCACCTCCGTTTGCTCCAGTTTTTGGCATACACCTTATTTTCTCCCTTTCAAGGGACACTGTGGTCCGAGAGACCAACTTCGTGGGCGGACACCACTTCCGGTGCCTAACAGCCAGTTTTCGGGGCCTCGGGCTACGCGTTTCGGCCCCCGAACCTTCATTTTGCATCGATTTTGGTTCATTTTTGGCAGGGACCTCTGTTTCATTGGTAAGAAGGTCGTAGAAGGGTGGGAGGCCAGTAATTGTTTTGTCAGCTAGCTTTATCCCTTCATCGCCCTCCGTCGCCCGTTTTTCCTCACTTCAAAGCCAATGTTGACCACCCTTGGGCCATTTTCTTGAACCCTAAACCACATATTTGTGATGTACACATCTGGGAGGCCACCAATATTTGGTGGCCGGCCAGTAATTGCTATTGACCCTTTTGAAGCCCTTTGAAAAGTGGGTTGTTCTCTCTCTTGGTTCACTATCTCCAGTTTTTGACCACAAGGTTGTGTTGTGCACACATGGGAGGCCACCAATTTGGTATGGCCGGCCACTAATCCTCATTGAACCTTTTGACCCTTGGCCGGCCGGCCATGGGAGGTAGCCGGCCGGCCACCTGCAACCTAGATAGCTGGCCGGTCATGATCCTTACACCCTGTTCCTTACAGCTGTATATTCTTTTTCCCCCCAGATTGTGTATCTGGGGGGGTGCATTTTTGGGGGAAAACTTGGTTGTTTTCCCTCCATTTTCCCCCCTTTTCCCCCTCTTCTTGCCTATATAACCAGCCACCCAGCTCTGGTTTAGGGGTTGAAAAAATGACCTAAGAGTTTTGCATACATACACCTTCCTCTCCATCTCTTCCAAGCTTCAAACCTCTCAAACCCTACACCATTTCTTCACCAACCCATAGCCCCACTCTTCCATCCTCCATTCCAGCAGTTGGAGGTTGTTTTCCAGAGCTAAGGAGCCACCAAACTCAAGCCAAGAGGCTGTCAAGACTTGATCTACAAGGGTAAGCTCCATTTCCCCATTTTTTGTCCATACTTTGCATGCTTTCTAAGTCATTCTTGCTTGCTGTTTTGGGCTCCGACCCTAACCGGAGTTAAGCTTATTTTGAGCTATTTTTCATGTTTGATTAAGGGCCTTTACCTGTTTGAGGCCTCCTTGTTGCACTTGCTTCATTACCCCTTTTGTATGCCATCTTCTTGTGTAATATTTTTGGCCTATGTATAAACTGTTTTGAGCTCTGTCATGAACTGAAAAGTGGCTTATTTTGAGCCTTTCTTCAACATTGTTGAAGGGCTCATTACTGTTTGAGGCTTCCATCTGCTACTTGCCTTTATATCTCTCTTTTGGCCATATTTTTTTGCATGATTTATTAGCCTCTTGTGCTTCTGTTTTTGGACTCTGGTCCAAACTTAAAACAGCCTTATTTTGACCCTCTCTTCATGTTTCATTAAGGGTCTTTCACTGTTTGAGGCATCATTTATATACTTTGTGTTATATCTCTCTTTTTGGCCTTATTTTGCATGGTATTTTAGGCTTGCATGCATACTGTTTTAGGTCTGGCCATCAACTATAAAATGTAATATTTTGGGCCCCTTTTCAACATTGTTGAAGGGACCATTTGTGTTTGAGGCCAGAAACCACCACTTGCTTCTTTGTCCCTCTTTTGGCCCATTTCTTGCATGAGAGCTTAGCCATACCTGTGTTGGTTTTTGTAGTTGGTTGTAAACTGTAAAAAGTCATATTTTGGGCCCCGATTCAACTTTGTTGAAGGACCCTCATCTGTTTAGAGCCGGAAGCCATGACTTGCTTCTTTAGCTTGCTTTCGGGGCCATTTTTGCATGCTAGTTTAGCCCCATTTTCACTTGCTGTTTGACCTTGTTTAAAACTGTAAAAATGTTTTTTTTTGGGCTGTCTTGACTTTGTCTTTACATTCCATGTTCAAATAGTGCATGTTTTGTATAGCTATAGGCCAATGCATAGGCCTAGTTTTGTGTTTTGGTTTCATTTCATGCATCGGGTACTATATCTCCATGATTCGGGACTATTTTCGGTCATATTTTAGCACTGAAATTTGCATGTTTGCATATCATATTTCATGCCTTGCCATGTCTTGTTAGAGTGGCATTTTGTGCCTTAGGTTCGGTCCTCGGTTTGCGTGCATGTGTGCACGCATTCTGAGTTGTCTCATTTTCATCTGATGGCCTCTTATGTGAGTGTGGCTGAGGTCCACTTGTGTTGGTGTAAGTCCATTGTGCATCGTGTATGCCATTTCATTTCATAGCATTGTGTATGCTAGGTTGTATGTTAGTGCATTGTGTATGCCATGTTACCTCGTGCATTGTGTATGCCATGTTACCTCGTGCATTGTGTATGCCATTTCATAGCATTGTGCATGCTAGGTTGTATATTAGTTGCATTCACGCATGTCATGCATATTGCATTGTGTTTGGGATAGGAGTTAGCCTAGGCACGGGAAACGAGGTACGTTTCGTACTCCGAGTGACGGAACGTGTCTCAATTCCCAGTCGCCGAAACTCCGGATTATCCATGATGGAGTCTAGGTTTTGTTTTGTTTTTATGTGCATTCATCCTATATTGAGTTGCACAATTCGACTCCTCGGCCATCATGCATCGATATGCGTGATTGATGCCACGAGGATCGAGGCATGCATACATTTGTGAAAATACATTGCTATGCCCCTTTCCTGATCTGTGTTGCAGCAAATCAAGGATTAGCAACCTTCCGGAGCTTGGCGCGCTTTCCAAGAGTAATTGTAAAATAGAGGCTAATTGGGGCATCCCAGTGGATTTCCACGAAAGGCAGCCCAGACATGCATCATCCATCATCTGAAGAAGAGTCAAGGCAGTCCCTGGCTTGCATGCCAGTTTATTATTTTTCTTAGTTAATTTGTAAATTAATTAGGAATTTGTTTATATTCGGACTGTATTATTTGGACTGTGCTATTTATTCGGACCCTCTGCGCGAGGGCACAACTGTAATAAGTGTGCATGTGTGTGTTGTATGTCTTCCAACCCCACGTCTTTCTCCCTTTTATTTATCCGCTTGTGATGGTTAGATTAGGGCATATTTCATTTAGCATACAGTATGATAGCATGTTTGCATTCATTCATCTGTTTTGCATGCACCGGGCTCGGCGCATCATACTAACTGCATTGTATTTTCAATTCCAAATTGAATACATGTTAGCTGTAGCATTTCATATGCCATGTTTAGAATAGCCGAGCCTGCTATAGTTGCATTTTTGCATGTGTTGCATTAGGCATTTTTTTTTTGTATAGTTAGGATCATGCATGGATTTCTAACATAGTTTTTGTTTTGGCTTGGAGTACTCGGTAAGTTTTATGCTTTAGCATCCTTGCATGCGTGTGAGTGACTGCCATAAAAAGCATGCTTACCATGAAGCTATGTGCTTATGTGATATAAACTGCCTGAATGCCTGTGGGTGAAGGTTGGGTTATTTGGATTGGAACAAATCATCAACTGTGAGTTTTAAGCCCACTAGATAGTGGCAAAACCATCTTTTCTAAGCCCACCCGAGGGTGGCAAAATTTGCATTTTAAGCCTACTTGCGGGTAGCACCATCAAACCATTTTCAAAACAAACAAACATGAAATGTTTTGTTCCAATTCAGGCGATCCAGTCTATACTTGTATGCTGTGCGCATCACATAGTAACCTAGGCTAATAACCGGAATAAGAACGCATAAAGAGCAGTGTTAAGCTCCTCATGGTGA
>NW_021026915.1:316185-327055 GCF_004153795.1 Camellia sinensis
GGCGTCACACGTTGCAAAGTTTATCAGAAACAACATCATTTGTCGCTACGGGGTCCCAAACGAGATAATTTCAGATAACGGTTCCCACTTCAAGAAGGAAGTGATAGACTTGTTGGAGAAATACAATGTGGCTTTTCATAAGTTATCCACATACCGGCCGCAGACCAATGGAGCGGTTGAGGCGGCCAACAAGAATATCAAACACATAATGCAGAAGATGGTGGAAACCTACCACGATTGGCTAGATAAGCTGCCATTTGCTCTGTGGGGCTACAGGACTTCAATCAGAACTTCTACCGGAGCGACTCTGTATTCATTAGTTTATGGGATGGAGGCCGTTCTACCTATCGAGATTGAGGTTCCGTCATTACGAGTATTGGCTGAGTGTCAAATAGCCGAAGCAGATTGGTAGCAGAGCAGATTTGAGGAACTCATGCTTTTTGACGAAAGAAGACTGAAAGCACTGTACCATGTTCAAGGCTATCAGCGCAGAATTGCCCGGGCTTTCAACAAGAAAGTTAAGTCCAGGAATCTAAAGGAAGGAGATTTGGTGCTCAAGGAAAACTGAGCTCCCATCCACGACCCAAGGGGCAAGTTCAAACCCAATTGGACTAGTCCCTACATCATCAAAGCCATCTGGTCAGGTGGAGCTGTGGTTCTGATGGATCTAGATGGCCTAGAGTTTTCCCAACCGATCAACATGGACAAGTTGAAGAAATATTACCCCTGAGAGGTTCGCTAGGCCAAAAACCCGAAAGGGCGACCTAGGCAAAAGTTAGAGCATAAAGAATTGGAAAATATAAAAACTGAGCTCGCAAGGTTGAAAACCCGCAAAGGGCGACCTTGGCAAAAGTTAGAGCGTAAAAGGAGAGTGAAAATACCTGAGTGAACGTAAGCTTGAACTACGTAAGGCTTGATTCCCATCTTTGGGATACGTAGGCAGCTTCACCCTGAAGTTCAGCCATAAACTTTTCCCCAATCAACTTTGTCCATTTTGACCATCTCGGTCATCTTTATCCATCAACATTTATCGTGCTCTCTGGTGCAGTGCTATTCAGACTAGGGGCAACTTTCCGTTGCCATGACGGTGTAGCGCTATTCAGACTAGGGGCAACTTTCCGTTGCCATGCAATGCCGCGGTACTCTTCAAACTAAGGGCAACTTTCCAGTTACGAGGATCTGGGGTTGTGCATCTCAGTGACAAATCTTAGGCGTGTCCAGTTCTGATCCATATCGAAAATAGTTTTGAAAAGTTTTAATAAAAGTTGACTTTGTTCAAATCAATCTCTTTACAACTAAGACCATTTTTGGACCAAAGCGGAAAATTTTCAGTACCACAACCTTCAATTTCATTGATTTCAAAACAGAGTTCTCCTGCTCTTGCATACAATCGAAGTTGCTTTTTATTATATTCATAAAGAAAACTTGAAAGTACTAATAAAGTAATAAATCCGGGGCATAGTCAAGTCAAGTGTCCCTGCGCCCCCTCCCAGAGCTGGTCAAAGCCTCTGACGCCAAGCTAGGCCTAACCTGTGCCTCCTCGTTGAGCCAATCCAAGCACTCGTCAGACAAAGTGCAACTGAAAGTGGGAGCAGGAGCCAGAAGCTCTCTAGTCCTCCATGCTGTGGCATATCGGGCAAGCTGTGCACCTCGGATCAGGAAAGCAGCTGGGTACTCAATCTCCTCTGGTGGGCAAATCTGATCATGACCGAACTGGCGCAGGAACCAGAACGGAAAGTAGAACACACAGTGGGTCAGACCAATCAATTGGATCCCGATCAGCCGAGATATGCTATAGCTCATTGCCGGGAGATTGAGCCAAGGACAACGCCAAGCAATGCGATCTACAGACAGATTGTACATCTAGTCAAACCACCATCTTTCATCAGGGGCATCGACTAGGCGCTGTCAAAAGAAATAGCCTCGAGCTGAATAGGCCGGGCAAGAGTCTACAACCTGCAATTTGTCCATTAACCATACCTGGGGAGGGATGAAAATGAGAGAATAAAGAATAGAGAGATGTACGGTGAGGGAAAAGCGAGAAAAGGGTTTTTGTGAGAAAAACCGAGCCTGAGGGCCGAGTAATGTGAGCAAATACATATGTAAGATTGGGTGGGAAACATTACCTGCAGCAGCAGTGGACTCCCAGCAAACCTAGTCGTCTCCTGGCGATAGACAGAATCCAAGCCCATCAGCGTCTCGGCCAAGGTCATGGCGATGCAGCTCTTTCTTTCTTTCAAGCCTTAAGCAATTTCAATCAGACGAATGCTAAATCCCCCAAAACTCGGGAAAAGCAGAAAGTGAGACAGTAAGCACAAGCAAAGGGCGTGTTGCGGAAACCTTGCCAATAATGGTTGCTGCGGTTACCAGCGTCAGAAAAGTGATGAATCAAACCAAGGATATCCAGTTCTCCATTACAGATCAGAGACCGAGCATCATGCGCGGTAAGTCCACACATCCGCCCTAAAGCTTGGGCGTGGCCAAAGCGGAACTGGGGCAAGATCTCTTCATGACATTCAGACTCCATCAAAACTTGAAAATCTTCAAAAGTTGGACATACCTCTTGACCTCAGAAGCTAAAGACATGCGTCACCGGGTTCCAAAACCTCGCTGTGGCATGGAGGAAAGGGAGATGTAGCGGAGTGCGGCTCAGCGTGAATAGTGCATTCAAGCCGAAACCCCGGAAGTTTAACTTTTTCGAGCCATCTAGAGAAGCGATCCAAGTTGTGAGATTTTCAACGAGAAACGCCTCCATTCTTGTGCAAAACTAAGATGAATCGAATCAAAACACGGAGCTAAGGCTTTTAAAGAGGAAAAGACACTATTCAGGGGGACAAGTGTCAAAAATTGGGCGGCTGCAGAGTTAAGTGGCCGGCCGGCCATCTTTTCTGGCAGGCCGGCCATCTCTTGCTTCAAAACTTGCCGGTGGCCCCCTCTCTGCAATAAACCTGGCCAGCCGGCTCCCAAAAGTGGCCGGCCATGCTCCAATGTATGCCTTCAGCCCTGTTTTACCCTCCGAGGGAAAGTTTCAGCCATTTCCATGCAACGGATGTGTCGAAGGCCTCTATTTCCCTCTGAGTCGGATGCGTTCCGTTGCCCAGATCGTCCGAAGTACACTTCGTTTTGTTTTGTTTATCGAGTTGTCGTTTTGCTTATCGAGTTGTTTGTCGAGCTGTCGTGTTTCGTGTTTTTGAGTTGTTACTCTTTATTTAAGCTTTTTGTTTGAGTCTTGTTTATCGAGTTGTCAACATTATTGTGTTGTAAACTTGCTAAGGTTTTGTTATATCTTAGAAAGTTAGGTTGTTGCGTCAGTTCACTACCTGACTGGGCAAAATGCACAATACACATTTTCTATTCAATCTCATTATGATGTATAATGATGCGATATGATGCTAAACGTTTAAAATACAATACTTTTTTCAAAAGCTGTTTCATCCCATCATGCCTCGCTTGTTACAACATTTTACAGACTAAGGCATAAGTTTTATAGAGAATAAAAATGCCCGATAATGTACAAATGTGCTACAACTACTAGCGAAAAGATAAATAAAACAGGAAATAGCCGCATCTGTGCTCTCAAGAGCAGTAATAAGAGGCCCTCTTCGTCCTCTTCTGCGGAATAGACTCTCCGCCGCCATCGTCATCGCCCTCATCTGAATCAGAGCCATCATCCTCGGGATCCCCCTCAGCCTCGCCTCCACTCCCGGAACCAAGGCCAGAGCTGTCATCTCCATCAGCAGATGTCT
Organism: Camellia sinensis; assembly: GCF_004153795.1. Taxonomy (NCBI): domain Eukaryota; kingdom Viridiplantae; phylum Streptophyta; class Magnoliopsida; order Ericales; family Theaceae; genus Camellia; species Camellia sinensis. Next base: position 319,932 of record NW_021026915.1, read on the forward strand.
CCGACTGACGGTCTGCAATCTCCTCCTCCTCATCCTCACCAGGCTCCTCCTCCACAATATGTGCTCTGCGTCTGTGAGACGACCCCTCTCCTCGGAAAGGCCTGGATGGCCCAACTCCTCGGAAAGGCCTGGATGGCCCAGCTCCGTGAAAAGGCCCAGATGGCCCAGCTCCCCGAGAAGGCCCAGGTGGCCTGGCCTGCGGCTGATCATATATCGGGGGCATCTGAAAATAAAGAGTTCAATTCAAATACATCAGTCCAAATATGTACATTAGATGCAGATACAAGCAAAAACTACATGAAGTGGGTGCATATAAACACAGTGTATAAATGAGGTGTGTGTCAGATGTGCTCTACACAAGTAGCCTATCAATGCAGTAGAAATCAGCATATCATCAGAAGTATGATAAATGCTAGAAAACTAAAGAGTACCTGGAAACCCATGACGGACAGTTGCGCCTCTCTCCGCAAGACCATGCCCTCAAGTGAGGCCACCAATCCGATCACCCCCTCCATGTACTCTCTGGGCGGCTGCAGATACGAGCTCATAATCATCAGTGAATAAAGGAATGTCTAAGTGTTTGAATGATAGATGAAAAACAGTGGGGCGTACCGGCGGTGAGTCGGGATCGATGACGTATCGATGGTCAGGCATGGGAGGCTCTATCGGAATCGTGTAGGAGGCCCCGTACCGCCATCCTGTCAACTCGGTCGGCATGTCTGGCCATCCAGGATGAGGATAAGTCGGAGGAATCGGGGGAACAAATCCGCCCCCACCTCTAGATGTACCAGCCCTGCTGGTGGAAGGGGCATCTGCAGCCCGAGCCCGGGCCTGGCTCAAAGATGGCATACTAGCAGGCCTCATCATCGGAGTGTGAACTCCCGTCAATGGGGGCATCAGGTATGTGTGACGGTAAGTAGCGTAATCCCCCTTCGTAAGATGTAGCAAAGCATCAGTACCCAACATAGCATTGACGACATCCCGGGAAATGAGTACATCAGTAATCTGCATGTTGGCTGGGGGTGCTGAGGGAGGGTCCTGAGAAGTGTACCCCCAGACCTGACGCAAGAAACACTCCCCCAGAAAAAAGGCCCTACCAACTGGCCCTTCGAACAGGAGCCTGAACCGGGAGGCACCCCACCCTCCGGCAAACTGGAATCGGAGACCCTCACCTAAGGGCGCCCAGGGCTGCCATGTAATCTGCAGATAACAGGTGCATAAACCAAACAGAAATCAAAGATGTACGAGACAAATCAAAGACAAAAACAGAAAGAACTAAGAGTTCTGAAGTACCTCCGATGGGCGCACCGTGTCGAAATACCGTCGCAGGTAAAGGAGAGACTCCTGAGGTCTTGGTCGATGTCGGCCTTCAAACACAAGTGAATACGGGGTCATGAGAGGTGCCGCTACCATCAACTCCGGGGCCAATGTCAGGAAATATACATAGACCCACAACTGTAGAAAACAGAGCAGAATATGAAATGCTGAGGGCAAAATGCACGATACTGAGTATAAAGCGCGCCGTGTGTGCCATGTGCAAGTAATGAGGAGCAGAAATGTAAATCAAAGAGGGCAGAAAGTACCTCCCAGGCTCTCCAATAGCCGCCAAGTAAGTCCCCCCGTCCGCGTGAGGTCGCGCTCATGTAGCAATAAAGGGTGGCCAAGCCGGCACCACCCCAGTCATACCGCCTGACCTGTGACAGGTCCACCAAGGCACTCAGCAGATAAAGCCCAACAGTGTTCCCTCTATCAGCAAACAGAGTGGTCCCGAAGAGGAACATCAAAAAGCCGCAGGCATACTGTGCTGCCTCCTCAGGAGTCCCGGGCTCCATCTCCACTCGCCGGAAGTGGGAAGAGAACCAGGTATATCGGACTCTCCCCGAAGCTTTGTCAACAGGCGGGCGAGCCCCTAGCAGATATATCCGAGCGGCCTCCCACTCGCCCATGTCCTCATCATATGGGATCGCCCAGCCTCCCACATCAAGGCCAATCAATACAGCGAAGTCAAAAGGGGTCATAGTCATGTCCCCAGTGGCAGAGAAATGGAAAGAGTTGGTGGTGTCCCACCATCTCTCCACCAGGGCGGCCATCAGCGTCCTCTTAGCAGGACAACGAGATAGCCTAGCACAGAAAGGCCCGAACCCCGCTAAGTCAACCAAATCCCGAACGGCCTCTGGGAGCTCAGCATACCAGTCTCTCATCGCGGTAGAACCGTACCCCCGCACGGTGCGAGAAGTCACATGCATTCAGAATGAACACATGTTTCAGCATGAAATGAATAAAGCTGCGTGCGAATAAAATGAATAGGCTGCGTGCAAAGTAAAGTAAGTGTGTGCCGTGTGCTCACCATCAATTTGGGTTGCGTGTTCAAATCTCAATCAGTGTGGGCTGCGTGTTCACCTTCAATTCAGGCTGTGTGTTCAGAAAATCAGTGTTTCGGCTGCGTGTTCAACTCTCAATCAGTGTGGGCTGTGTGTTCACCTTCAAATTGGACTGTGTGTTCAGAAAATCAGTGTTTGGGCTGCGTGTTCAACTCTCAATCATTGTGGGCTACGTGTTCACCTTCAATTTGGACTGTGTGTTTAGAAAATCAGTGTTTGGGCTGCGTGTTCAACTCTCAATCAGTGTGGGCTGCGTGTTCACCTTCAATTTGGGCTGTGTATTCAGAAAATCAATTTGGGCTATGTGTTCAAAAAATCAATTTAGGCTGCGTGTTCAAAACTCAATCAGTCTGGGCTGTGTGTTCAGAAAATCAATTTGGACTGTGTGTTCAGAAAATCAGTGTTTGGGCTGCGTGTTCAACTTTCAATCAGTGTGGGCTGCGTGTTCACCTTCAATTTGGGCTGTGTGTTCAGAAAATCAATTTGGGCTGTGTGTTCAGGAAATCAATTTGGGCTGCGTGTTCAAATCTCAATCAGTCTGGGCTGTGTGTTCAGAAAATTAGTGTTTGGGCTGCGTGTTCAACTCTCAATCAGTTTGTGCTGCGTGTTCACTTTCAAATTGGGTTGTGTGTTCAGAAAAATCAATTTGGGCTGTGTGTTCAGAAGATTAGTGTTTTGAGCTGCGTGTTCAACTCTCAATCAGTGTGTGCTGCGTGTTCACCATCAATTTGGGCTCGTGTTCAACTCTCAATCAGTGTGGGCTACGTGTTCACCTTCAATTTGGGCTGTGTGCTCTAAAAATCAGTGTGGGCTGCGTGTTCACCTTCAATTTGGACTGTGTGCTCTAAAAATCAGTGTTTGGGTTGCGTGTTCAACTCTCAATCAGTGTGGGCTGCGTGTTCACCTTCAATTTGGGCTGTGTGCTCTAAAAATCAGTGTTTGGGCTACGTGTTCAACTCTCAATCAGTGTGTGCTGCGTGTTCACCTTCAAATTGGACTGTGCGTTTAGAAAATCAGTTTGTGAGCTGCGTGTTCAACCCTCAACCGATGTGTGCCGTGTGTTCACAATCAATTTATGGACTGAGTGTTCAGAAATTCAAGTGATTGAACCGTGTGTTCAGAGTGCAAATAGAATGCAAGAAAAATTCATAATACGTTACAGAAAAGGTAGGAATGAAGTAAATACCTCTCGTGCCTCATGGGAGAGACGATACTCAGGCTCCCGCAGGAGGAGATCCCCGGGTGCTCGCTCGTCGAACTCGGTGAAATGATGAAAAACAGCCCACGGAAGAACGTGTACTGGTGGGTCATACCTCTCGGGTATGAAGGGGCGAACCCTCGGAGGCAGAGACATGATGTCAGGCTCACCTTCGGCGCCTGGAGAACCTCCGCCGTGGGGAAATTGACTCGCCATTTCGAGAAATCTGAAAAAAGGGGCAAAAATGAGCAAAAATGAGCCAAAATTGGAAAAAGTCAACAAAAGTCAACTCTCGGGAAATGAAAAAGTCAACAAAAGTCAACTCCCGAGAAAATCTTCCAAATATTGAGACAAACTCACCTCAAGTGGCGAAAATGAGAAAAGAAGCCCCGAAACCAAATTTTAATCGGTTCAAAGTGCTTGAAACTGAAAGATTTCGTGAAAACAAATTGCGTGGGACGTTGGAAAACGCGTATAGAGCCCAGATCTGAGGGAGAAAATGGTTTGGGAACCTAGAGAGGAGGATTTCGGAGCTGCACTTATGAGCTCAAAGTGCTTGGATGAGTGTATTTAAAGAAAAGAGGCCGAAAAGAAAAAACTGCCCGGGGATTTGGCAAAGTGGCCGACCGGCCACTTTTTCTGGCAGACCGGCCATTCACTTTTCAAGAAATGGCCGGTGGCCTCCCTCTCCCAATAAAACTGGCCGGTGGTGTTCCCCACCTGCCCTCCAAGGTCCCTGCAAATTTTGGGGATGATTGGAGTCCCCGAGACCTGAAAAAGTACAAGAGAAGTGCACTTTCTGTCGCGAAATCGCTCTGCCGGAACTTCAGCTTCAACTTCCAATGCATGTCTCATCGTTTACTCATCGAAAGTGAGGTATATGCTTCTAAACATGTTGTAACCTCTCCGGGAGGTGGACCGGAGGCCGCGATCAAGTCACCCTCGCCGAAACGCGCGTTTCTTCCCGCATTGCGATGCACTTTTCTATCAACACCGCAATTGTCTGCATTCGATATCACATTGAACGCATGCTATTAGATATGCTCTGCTTGTTGAGTTTCTTTATTTTGCAGGCACGATATTGTATGTACGGTTCATTGGAGGCTGGTGCGACCAGACGAATCGCGCAGGTATCGTATCCTCTCCGTGTGAGACATGGCGAGGATTGAATAATTCTCCGCATTCTTAACAGTATGAAATGTAGTTGTTGCTTTGCATTCTTGCTTAAAACTGTTGCATCTATTTGCGAATACTTGCTTCATTACAGCTTGCTGCATTTGCACGATCATTAAGTTACCTTCGGCTTCTTGCATTTTCGGTTGCATTTTGCCCCTGCCTGCGGGCACATTTGTGTTATTTTGTATGTTTGTCTAAGTCTTCGGCCTTGTCAAAAATGGGTCGTCTCTAGGCTTTGACATTCACTCCCGTCACTTATAACTTTCGAGTTCTGTCAAAGAGGGGCAACTGTAGACACCCCATTTTTGACCGACCTTGAGACTCAGACGTCACCAGTTGAGCGCTCGGTGATATTGCATATCGTGCTCGTTCAGAGGTTTCAGAGTCTCAGCTGCGAGCCTTGCCTCCGGACTTCCGGACTCTTTTGTGCTTTGCCTCGGTTTGCAAACCAGGCCCCGTTTTCTTTGTTTTCTCTTCCCGAAGGGAGGGAGAGGTCTCGTAGATCATCTCTCAGTGGCCGTGGGCTATGTTTCGTGGCCGCAAGCCATTTTGCCCGTTTGGAGTCCGGTTTCCGGTTTTTCGGAGCCGTTGGCCGTGTGCCTCGGTTCGGGACCGTTTAACCACCTCCGTTTGCTCCAATTTTTGGCATACACCTTATTTTCTCCATTTCGAGGGACACTGTGGTCCGAGAGACCAACTTCATGGGCGAACACCACTTCCGGTGCCTAACAACCAGTTTTCGGGGCCTCGGGCTGCGCGTTCCGGCCCCTGAACCTTCATTTTGCATCGGTTTTGGTTCATTTTTGGCAAGGACCTCTGTTTCATTGGTAAGAAGGCCATAGAAGGGTGGGAGGCCAGTAATTGTTCTGTCAGCCAGCTTTATCCCTTCATCGTCCTTCATCGCCCGTTTTTTCTCACTTCAAAGCCAATGTTGACCACCCTTGGGCCATTTTCTTGCACCCTAAACCACATATTTGTGATGTACACATCTGGGAGGCCACCAATATTTGGTGGCCGGCCAGTAATTGCTGTTGACCCTTTTGAACCCCTTTGAAAAGTGGGTTGTTCTCTCTCCTAGTTCACTATCTCCAGTTTTTGACTACAGGGTTGTATTGTGCACACATGGGAGGCCACCAATTTGGTATTGCCGGCCACTAATCCTCATTGAACCTTTTGACCCTTGGCCGGCCGGCCATGGGAGGTAGCCGGCCGGCCACCTGCAACCTAGATAGCTGGCCGGTCATGATCCTTACACCCTGTTTCTTACAGCTGTATATTCTTTTTCCCCCCAGATTGTGTATCTGGGGGGGTGCATTTTTGGGGGGAAACTTGGTTGTTTTCCTTCCATTTCCCCCCCCTTTTTCCCTCTCTTCTTGCCTATATAACCAACCACCCAGCTCTGGTTTAGGGGTTGAAAAAATGACCTAAGAGTTTTGCATACATACACCTTCCTCTCCCTCTCTTCCAAGCTTCAAACCTCTCAAACCCTACACCATTTCTTCACCAACCCATAGCCCCACTCTTCCATCCTCCATTCCAGCAGCTGGAGGTTGTTCTTCAAGGCCTAAGAGTGCTGCAACTCAAGCCAAAAGGGTGCCAAAGTTTAGTCTACAAGGGTAAGCTCTATTTCCCTCTTTTTGGTCCATATCTTGCATCCTTTCTAAGCCATATTTGCTTGCTGTTTTGGGCTCCGACCCTAACTGGAACTAGGCTTATTTTGAGCCATTTATCATGTTTTATTGAGGGCCTCTCACTGTTTGAGGCCTCCTTGGTGCACTTACTTCATTATCCCTCTTGTATGCCATTGTCTTGTGTAGTATTTTTGGCCTATGTATAAACTGTTTTGAGCTCTGTCATGAACTGAAAAGTGGCTTATTTTGAGCCTTTCTTCAACATTGTTGAAGGGCTCATTACTGTTTGAGGCTTCCATCTGCTACTTGCCTTTATATCTCTCTTTTGGCCATATTTTTTTACATGATTTATTAGCCTCTTGTGCTTCTATTTTTGGACTTTGGTCCGAACTTAAAACAGCCTTATTTTGACCCTCTCTTCATGTTTCATTAAGGGTCTATGGCTGTTTGAGACACCCTTTGTATACTTTATGTTGTAGCTCTATTTTTGGCCTTAATCTTGCATAGTATTTTGAGCATACTTGTGCACTGTTTTGGGCTTCGCCATCCACTGTAAAACATCATATTTTGGCTCAGCATGTTCTATTCGATACAGGTAGGAGAAGAACCCGACTCGGTATTCTTAAAAAAATAGAGGAAGCAGAACCAAGTCAAGATGATACGGATCAAACCCCTCTTCTTGCGCCAAAGATCTTACCATTTCCGAAGGAACTGGAGTTACATCTCTTTTCCATTTAC